>OY101450.1:95961163-96216761 GCA_956483635.1 Panzeria rudis | reverse complement strand
AAAGGGCTGATGGCAATTGATAGGCGGTAAGAACACAATGCAGAAACAGGGGTTTCACTTTCTGAGATACTTGCATTAATAAGCTATATCCAACAAACTTTTTAAAATTTACAAAAATCGCTGAAAACTGTTTTGCTAATAAAAAGAAAAAACTTCGGTGAGCGCAAAAATAGCACTCCATAAGGTTTTATTTACATAAAAAATATATTTGCAATTTGATGTAAAAAATAATATATGAATTAATTTCTTAATTTTGCTAAATATTCATGATTTTTGCATTCGATCTCGCTTAGCCATTTTTTTTTTGGCTAGTTTTTATCCACTTTTTTTATCTACATTTAGCCATTATTGGTGAAGGAATTCTGGCATCCCTGCGTACAAGAGACATCATACATGATGCTATTATGCCGTTTATATTGGAGCTGATTAACTTATATTTATTCCGACGAAACTATTCATGTCCAATTCCTTTCTAATAAATATGTATATACTAAGATATTCATTTTAACCGACTTTTCAACTGTTTGAAAACTGTTTTTTAATTACTCGAACAACCGGTTAACTTTTATTTCGTTCGAATTATCGAGTAACTTTTTCGTTTAAAAATTGTTCGCGTTAAGCGATAACCTTTTGAATTTAATCGGGTTTTTTTAGCACACAGTTTTTACTGCAATTGTTGTGTGAAATCGGTAGCCCTTTAGGAACGCCTACCGTGGCGATCCCTCAGTCTAACTGGGCAGATACCGATTGTGATTGATATGAGAAAGCGAAAGTGGCAGAGAATAGGCCTTGCACTACGACACCACAAGAAACGTTATTGAGTGGATCCCACATAAGGGCCGAAGAAGAAGCCGTCCAAGATATACTTGGCGCACTAATGAGAGTAGCAGAAAATTTCATAACTAGTTCAAATAACTTTTATCTTAAATTTTAATGGATATTAACGAAATTAAGATGAGTGTCCGTCCTATTCCTATGACCAATTCTATAATGTGTAAAATTATGTAATTACAAACTCGATAACATAGAGGCTGCTCAGCTAACACTTATTTATGCCAAAAAGCAAAAAATATAAAATTGTTGAAAAAAAAAGAGCACACATACTGCTTAAGCCTTTTTGGGCTTTTCTGCAGAAACACCCAGGGTCTTGGTAGGAATCGAACCTGCGACCCCCGGCAAATAGTCTAGCAAACTATCCGCTACACTACGGCGGTATCCAAAAATGAGGAAAATAAAGAAATAATTTCTAAATACAGATGATGGGATATTGGGGCATCCGCGAACAATGTTCAATTAAAATGTTACCAACTTAATTTTAATATAAGGCCCCTATTATGATTCACAACTCGGCTAAGTTGAGTTGTCAATGTTATAACTCAGCTCAACTATTTTTTTTTTTTGTATTATGATTCACAAACAATTTTAGTCGTCTTCGAAATAATGTTCGAAATGAGGTTCTTATCTATGCTCTTTGCTTTTTGAAACCATAGCAGCCATCACAGAATATTATAAATATTTTTATTTTTGGCCTTTTTTTCTTCAGTTTTTATGTTTTATGCATATGCCAACAATATTGGTTGACAAATGTAACAGGTTGGTGTCACAAATAATGATGCGCATTTTAAAATCGCCATTATAAAAGTAAATAGAAGTACGTCCCCTTTTACATATTGGAAATTAATGGTCAGACAGACGAAGTTAGTAGAAGAATGTGTGTTAAGTAAAATTTTAAAAAATAAAATCCTAGACACAAACCATAGAATTTAACAGAAATCTGTTAACAGGTTAACATTGCTCTGTTAACAATTACAACGTAGTGAATGCTTTAAAAAAAATTTTTTTTGGGAAGGAGTCAACGTGGGCGAAAAAAATTGTGAGGATTTGAAGGTAAGGAACTCATCTACAAGAGCTCTCATTACGAAGTTTTAACCGTTTGAGTTTGGACGAGTTATTCAAGATTTTTAAAATTGTAAGATATGTGGATTCTCTAAGGGATGACCACATTTTTTTTTGAAGGAGTCAACATGGGCGAAAAAAATTATCAGGATTTGAAGGCAAGGAACTGCTCTACAAGAGCTCATATTACGAATTTTTTACAGTTTGAGTTTGGACGAGTTATTCCAGATTTTTAAAATTGTAAGACTGTGCCCATAATAAGAATTTGACAACTACAACTCAACTATCAATTTAGTTGTGTCATAATAGGGGCCTAAATTACTTGGGATTAAAACTCATATACACAGTTCGACATAAAATAACATTCACTAGAAAATATAGGTATATAAAACACTTTTGTCGAAATATTATAATACACCAATCAACCGATTTAGGTAAAATTTGCGCCAATTGAGTCAGTTTTCAAATCCAAAAAAAAGTGTACGAATCTAGAATCATTTAAATAAAAAAATTCAAGACTGATTTAAGAAAACAAATTTTTCGAAATTTTTGTCAACGAACTGTATCCAATGAATTAAATAAACGCTTTTAATAGAGTCTGCGTTAATCGACTCTACTTGCTTTTTCAACCGGTGTCGAGCCTATTGTCGCCGGACTTACATATAGTCTGGCACACTTAAAATTATTCCCGCGGAATACTATAAATATGAAGAGGAACATACTAGGCATATATCACATATTTTGATTTATATATAGAGCTGAAGTAGGTTAAAGAAAAATAACACACGCTTGAAATTAGTTTTATCATACATAATAATAAACTGGTCCACAAACAAATGCATATTATCTATGCGATACTCACATTAGGTAGAAAAGTACTTCCTAGCAAATCTAATACTGGTTTACTAAGGTGCGTTATACACAATCCAGCCGTTTGACTGCAATATAGCATTTTTATGAAAATCACTCAAAGAAATTGTTCTACTCAAGTCAATAGACTGTATTGTGGAAACCGCTGCTAACTATAATATACATATGCAAATATTCTTAAAGTAATAAAATATTTATTGTTCTTGTCAAATTAGCAGCTGTTATTTATTTTATGACACTTTATCAAAGTTGTTTAAGGTGAACTAAAAAAAATATTTAATATATTATAGACCTATCAAGTGTTCTGTGGTGTATAATGAGATTTATGAACTAGAATTTTTTTTAGCAAAAAACTATATTTTTAAGTAAAAATAAATTGACCTTTAAAATAAAAATTTATAAATTCAAGTGTTTTATTTTATTCATTATCTTGTAAATGAACGTTCATGACTTTATTATTTTAATGAGTCATATAGTAATAAAGAGGATTTTTAAAGTACATGAAAACAATTATTGTGTGATTAATCATGAAAATTATTACATAGTACCGCTTTTACTGTCTACATAATAAACATTCTCACACGTATATGGTCACTATAATTTAAGATTTTACGGGAAGAAATAACATTATTTTTATTCTGGTCGTTTTATGTATGAATTTTGATACATTCAAGTGTACATATCCCAGCAAAAACTACTGCTTCGGCCGAAGCAGGTTTATAAGCGAAAGAAGCTAGTTTTGTTTTTTCTACTGCTTCGGAAAGCTCTTCGAACATGCATGATTTGTCGTAGCATCGAAAATGCTCTAAAATCGTGTCTTATTTGATCATTGTTAAACTTCAGACAGAACAAAAAGTTTTATTATAAATTTCTATCTTCCATGGTGTCGAAAGACACCAAACTTTAAATGGGTTTTGAGTTTTCAAATGTGTTAGTGTTTATTCGAAACAATGCGTGCGACAATTCTTTAGAACCTATATTGTTGAAGTCTACAATGCTACTGAATATGATTTTGTTTATATTGGAGTTAATGTTGAAGAAATGTAAAATGCTGACTAACTTCGTAATATAAACATTATGAACACTGAGAGATGTCTGCCTCCTTTTTGCGCATCCTCGGAAGCGCTTCAAAAGATCGCATAGCAGGAAGGCATGAAAGTTGTTTACTGCTTCCAGAAACATGATATTTTTTTGCTGGGTATGCGACGAAAATATGTATGTTGAAAGAATATTTTCAATACATAATTAACTCTAACAAAACTCATCTGCGAAATAGAATGCAATATGAACTTCTGGACGTGTTATTACTAGTTAGAAATTATATGAATGTATATATGTAACACATTGTTCCATATATGTAACACATTTTTTGATATTTCTTTTATTAAAAATGCCAAATGTTAAAACTTGCGAAAAAAAATAGCAATCATCATTGTTGATGTAACAAATGAATGTACATGCGTAAATTAAACAAAGCAAATCAAGTTTTGTGTGCACAGAAAAAAATAAGTTTCGTTTTTGATAACAAAAATCCCGGTATTCAATAATTTTTTTTCAAATTTCCTGTGATAAAGAATTCCCCTATATTGATAACAAAATTATTTCAAAATAAAAATATATATATAAATTAAAAAAATGTTGACATGGCTGGAATACGAACCCGGGCTTTCCGGACGTAAAGCATACACTCTTTAACTGAGCCATATCCCATTTATTTTTTTATGGGATACAACTTGTTTTAAGTACTTATGTATAAAAAGAAAAGAAATATCCGGCATGGAAAATAAATACTTACAATAAATATAAATGTTATTGAAATTCATATTTTTTTTAATAACATGGTTTTATTGAATATAATTCTTGTCTATTTTTTTCTGTGTGTATTCATTCTTTTCGTATTTAATAACGAATTGCTCTGTAGCTGAGAGGCTGACTAGAACGATTGAAAAGCGGGATGCTGAAGAAAAATACGACCAAAAAGCGGGATTTTATAAAATTTATTGTAGAAGCGGGATAATGTAAAAACAGTCCATTTCTATGATAATACGAGTATACACATTATTTTTTTTAATATATGCAATTATACAGTTCCATATCGTTACTTGAAATGCAAAACCACGTAACTAATAAATAGTTTAAAATCGCATTGTTATTTAATTATTGTGTATTACATCGAAGAACATGTTCTTACAAATTTTCATACCATTATCATAAAAATAAACCAAATTAAAAACGAAAAAAGAGACTTAACTTCAGGAACTTAAAGTGCACACATATATTATTTCATTTTTCCTCTCTCCTTATAAAATCCAAAAAAGTAGATAAGTGAGTTTTCAATTCAGCTAACGATATGTACTTAGGAAGTTCATAAAAACTTAAAAACGTGCATTTTTAGACGTTTTCTTTAAATCGTCATTTATAATTTCTCCGTTACGATGAAACAAAAATCTACTGATGAGTTGGCATTAAATTGCTTTAAGGTTAAAGAACACATGAAACATAAAATCGTTTAGACCCAACAAAAATAAGAAAATCGTAAGCCAGTAAATGAAAAAGTCCGAAGTTATCTTTCCTATAAAATTGAACAGAAAAAAATAAGTTTCGATATTCAATATATTTTTTTTAATTTCCTGTGATAAAAAATTCCGCTATATTGATAACAAAATTATTTCAAAAGAAAAAAATATATAAATGAAAAAAAAGAATGGTGACATGGCTGGGATACGAACCCGGACATCCCAAAACATGCTCTCTAAAGCTGAGCCATATCCCAGTTATCTTTTTATGAGATACAACTTGTTTTAAGTACTTATGTATGAAAAGAAAATAAATAACCGGCATGGGAAAGGAATACATACAACGAAATATTGTATTAAGTTAATGAAAAATGTTATTGAAATTCATATTTTTTGCAATAACATGCTTTTATTGAACATAATTCTTGCCTATATTTTTCTGTGGGCTTAAATACAGTTTATAGTTAAAAGAATATTTTCGATCAAAAGCAATTTTGTATGAAAAAAAAATCTGTCTTTTAACTTTGCTTTTTTTCGGATTTAAGCATTTTTTATATTCGGCACAAAATTAATTTAGAGTTTGGCTTTCAAGACTTTTTCTTAATTTTTTGTTCATCTTAATGTAGAAATTTTTTATTAATATGGTTATTTCGAACGTATTTGCTTTGTGAATCCAAATTAATTATTAGGCTAAAGTTCGTAACGTTATATTCAGAAAGAATTGGGCCTGATTAATATTCCAAGGAACAAGGGAAAAATTAACATCAACTTAATTTTCCAACGTACACAGCAGAACAGAGTAGCGCCACTTTCGGAAGCCGCTACACACTTCCATCGTCAGTGCTCACGTGTATTTGCTTATCACCACTTGTTAGGTGGCTCTGTTGAATGTGATTTTTAATTCTTATATACACAACTTTTTCGTGAAAATTGAATACGAGAATAAAATCACTCTCAAGCTGATATTAAAGTGCATTTTCCCAGCGTTGCCATCGGTTTATTTTTCTCCATTCCCATTTTTCTGATTTTTGTTCTACTCAAGACAAACTTTTTTGGTTTGATTTTATACTTAAGTATATATGAACATGTAAACATGTGAAAAGCTCAAGCCAGTAGCTATTGGTTTATTAATATGATTATTTCGAACGTATTTGCTTTGTGAATCCAAATTAATTATTAGGCTAAAGTTCGTAACGTTATATTCAGAAAGAACGGAAGTGTAGCGGCTTCCGAAAGTGGCGCTACTCTGGTCTGCTGTGTACGTTGGAAAATTCAGTTGATGTTAATTTTTCCCTTGTTCCTTGGAATATTAATCATGCCCAATTCTTTCTGAATATAACGTTACGAACTTTAGCCTAATAATTAATTTAGAAATATTTAAATTGAAGTTATGAATTTTGATTGAATTTCATGGGTTTGAATCCAAAGATTTTTGATTATTAAGATCGTTGAATTTCATTTTTAGAACAATCAATCATTTTTAATGTTACGTGCCTTACTTGACTTCACCACCCTCACACTGGGAAAAAGTATGACAAGAGCTCTGATGATGAGATAGTGATTGATCTCGAAAACAATAGTTCGACGTCTATACAGACAAAAATTTTTCTTTACAGTTATTACATGTTTTGGAAATTTCTTTCTCAATAAATATAATTTAATGGAATAATTGAAATAAATGAACTAAATCCTAAATAATTAACAGCCGTATGCATAAGAAAAACTTGGCATGAAGTTAGCATAAATTACGAAATTGAACTGGACTTGAACGAGTTTTGATATGAAATGTTAATTTAAAAAGCACCGTAGATTATTGCCGAGACTCATGGCAATATTCTGTGATGATTTCCCATTTCAAAATATGGAAAAACTCAGCAATTTCCATCTGGTTCAATTTCGTCACTCATGCTAACTTCATGCCAAGTTTTCGCTATGCATATGGCCCTAAATATCTTTAAATTAAAAATTTTGAAGTAATGAGATTTGAGTTGTACTGGCTGAAATATGAGAAAGATATTTTTTATTCTGTTGAAAAATTTGCCAAATTTTTGCCAATAATTAAAAAAGTAGAATTGAAAATTTTAAAACTCGAAAAAGCGGGAGAAAGCGGGATACAAATTCTAGACGGAATCGAACTCTTAAAAGAGGGATAATCCCGCCTAAAGCGCGATAATCCCGCCTAAAGCGGGATGTCTGCTCAGGTTAGGTAAGAACGTTATTCTATTAGTCCAGAGGTCGCCGGTTCGATTCCGCCCAAAGACATTTAGTGTTTTTCGCAGACAAGCGAAAATTTGCTTCAAGGCTTGTTATTGTATGAAAACCATTGTTTTTTAAGGGCCGTTTTGTCCTCTTTAATACGACACATTAATGGAATATCTAGGATACGTAGTTCAAAATATATACATACATAATTTTGTGGTCAGTTTTGCAAAGTAGTGAGCTAATATTTGGCACTAATAATATTTTTGCCAGAGGCATCATTCGTACTAAATTTTATCAAAATAAATAAACAATTAAAATGTATATTAATATAATAAAAAATTTATCTGCTGGTTTTTTGAAATTGCATTTGGTGCGGAAGGTGTTTCTGCCAAAATTACTCGCAAAAAAAATAGTCATAGCCAGGGCTCGGACTTTCATGTAAATGCATGTTTTTTGTGATGATAGATAAAGACGTATTGGCTATTTATCTATGCGAATCATAAATTTTTCATATTTTGGCAATAAATGCATATTTTTGGAGATATAAGAAATTTTTAATGTATATTTCTCAATGTTTGAAAAAAAATATTAATATGCCGATTATAAATGGCAACCGAGCCTCAGTTGGGTTGCCAGGTGCTGAAAATGATACTACTGATGGCAACTGGCAACTGTTGATATTTAGTGCCTCTCCGGGAACAATTAATTTTCAGTTGCAGCCTGGCAATGCAACTAAAGTTCGGTTGCATTAAATTATAAAACAAAATAATGTGTGTGAAGATAAATATGCCGAGTTAAATATGTTTTTACGTAAATGCTTACGTTACAACATATTTAGGTGTGAAGATAAATATGTTATGACGTAACGAAATTGGAGTTAATAAGCTAATTATGTGGGAAAAAACATATTTAGGAAGTTTTTATAGATTTTTTTATTCGATTCTATTGGAATATAATTATATTTAATATAATTACAATTCTGACAATGATTTTCTGAAAAGTTTTATGAAAACTCATCTTTGGTCATACGTATGTATAATCTCTGAGAGATTTTGGCCAAAGTGGCCAAATGAAGGGTTGGCATGCAATCCCACTATATAGGAAATGACTAGTAGGATACTTTCTACAACCAATTTCATTGGAATCCCTGAATTGAGTTTGTGAACAATTTTACAGCTCATTTAAATTAATTTTTGTTCATACGTATGATCTCTGAGGGATTTTGGCCAAAGTGGCCAAATGAAGGGTTGGCATGCAATTCCGCTATATAGGAAATGACTACTAGGATACTTTCTACAACCAATTTCATTGGAATCCCTGAATTGAGTTTGTGAACAATTTTACAGCTCATTTAAACTCATTTTTTGTCATACGTATGATCTCTGAGGGATTTTGGCCAAAGTGGCCAAATGAAGGGTTGGCATGCAATCCCACTATATAGGAAATGACTACTAGGATACTTTCTACAACCAATTTCATTGGAATCTCTGAATTGAGTTTGTGAACAATTTTACAGCTCATTTAAACTCATTTTTTGTCATACGTATGATCTCTGAGGGATTTTGGCCAAAGTGGCCAAATGAAGGGTTGGCATGCAATCCCACTATATAGGAAATGACTACTAGGATACTTTCTACAACCAATTTCATTGGAATCCCTGAATTGAGTTTGTGAACAATTTTACAGCTCATTTAAATTAATTTTTGTTCATACGTATGATCTCTGAGGGATTTTGGCCAAAGTGGCCAAATGAAGGGTTGGCATGCAATTCCACTATATAGGAAATGACTACTAGGATACTTTCTACAACCAATTTCATTGGAATCCCTGAATTGAGTTTGTGAACAATTTTACAGCTCATTTAAACTCATTTTTTGTCATACGTATGATCTCTGAGGGATTTTGGCCAAAGTGGCCAAATGAAGGGTTGGCATGCAATCCCACTATATAGGAAATGACTACTAGGATACTTTCTACAACCAATTTCATTGGAATCCCTGAATTGAGTTTGTGAACAATTTTACAGCTCATTTAAACTCATTTTTGTCATACGTATGATCTCTGAGGGATTTTGGCCAAAGTGGCCAAATGAAGAATTGGCATGCAATCCCACTATATAGGAAATGACTACTAGGATACTTTCTACAACCAGTTTCATTGGAATCCCTGAATTGAGTTTGTGAACAATTTTACAGCTCATTTAAACTCATTTTTTGTCATACGTATGATCTCTGAGGGATTTTGGCCAAAGTGGCCAAATGAAGGGTTGGCATGCAATCCCACTATATAGGAAACTACTACTAGGATACTTTCTACAACCAATTTCATTGGAATCCCTGAATTGAGTTTGTGAAAAATTTTACAGCTCATTTAAACTCATTTTTTGTCATACGTATGATCTCTGAGGGATTTTGGCCAAAGTGGCCAAATGAAGGGTTGGCATGCAATCCCACTATATAGGAAACTACTACTAGGATACTTTCTACAACCAATTTCATTGGAATCCCTGAATTGAGTTTGTGAACAATTTTACAGCTCATTTAAACTCATTTTTTGTCATACGTATGATCTCAATTCAGGGATTCCAATGAAACTGGTTGTAGAAAGTATCCTAGTAGTCATTTCCTATATAGTGGGATTGCATGCCAATTCTTCATTTGGCCACTTTGGCCAAAATCCCTCAGAGATCATACGTATGACAAAAATGAGTTTAAATGAGCTGTAAAATTGTTCACAAACTCAATTCAGGGATTCCAATGAAATGCGTTATAGAAAGTATCCTAGTAGTAATTTCCTATATAGTGGGATTGCATGCCAACCCTTCATTTGGCCACTTTGGCCAAAATCCCTCAGAGATCATACGTATGAACAAAAATTAATTTAAATGAGCTGTAAAATTGTTCACAAACTCAATTCAGGGATTCCAATGAAATTGGTTGTAGAAAGTATCCTAGTAGTCATTTCCTATATAGTGGGATTGCATGCCAACCCTTCATTTGGCCACTTTGGCCAAAATCCCTCAGAGATCATACGTATGACAAAAAATGAGTTTAAATGAGCTGTAAAATTGTTCACAAACTCAATTCAGAGATTCCAATGAAATTGGTTGTAGAAAGTATCCTAGTAGCAATTTCCTATATAGTGGGATTGCATGCCAACCCTTCATTTGGCCACTTTGGCCAAAATCCCTCAGAGATCATACGTATGACAAAAAATGAGTTTAAATGAGCTGTAAAATTGTTCACAAACTCAATTCAGGGATTCCAATGAAATTGGTTGTAGAAAGTATCCTAGTAGTCATTTCCTATATAGTGGGATTGCATGCCAACCCTTCATTTGGCCACTTTGGCCAAAATCCCTCAGAGATCATACGTATGACAAAAAATGAGTTTAAATGAGCTGTAAAATTGTTCACAAACTCAATTCAGGGATTCCAATGAAATTGGTTGTAGAAAGTATCCTAGTAGTAATTTCCTATATAGTGGGATTGCATGCCAACCCTTCATTTGGCCACTTTGGCCAAAATCCCTCAGAGATCATACGTATGACAAAAAATGAGTTTAAATGAGCTGTAAAATTGTTCACAAACTCAATTCAGGGATTCCAATGAAATTGGTTGTAGAAAGTATCCTAGTAGTCATTTCCTATATAGTGGGATTGCATGCCAACCCTTCATTTGGCCACTTTGGCCAAAATCCCTCAGAGATCATACGTATGACAAAAAATGAGTTTAAATGAGCTGTAAAATTGTTCACAAACTCAATTCAGGGATTCCAATGAAATTGGTTGTAGAAAGTATCCTAGTAGTCATTTCCTATATAGTGGGATTGCATGCCAACCCTTCATTTGGCCACTTTGGCCAAAATCCCTCAGAGATCATACGTATGACAAAAAATGAGTTTAAATGAGCTGTAAAATTGTTCACAAACTCAATTCAGGGATTCCAATGAAATTGGTTGTAGAAAGTATCCTAGTAGTCATTTCCTATATAGTGGAATTGCATGCCAACCCTTCATTTGGCCACTTTGGCCAAAATCCCTCAGAGATCATACGTATGACAAAAAATGAGTTTAAATGAGCTGTAAAATTGTTCACAAACTCAATTCAGGGATTCCAATGAAATTGGTTGTAGAAAGTATCCTAGTAGTCATTTCCTATATAGTGGGATTGCATGCCAACCCTTCATTTGGCCACTTTGGCCAAAATCCCTCAGAGATCATACGTATGACAAAAAATGAGTTTAAATGAGCTGTAAAATTTTTCACAAACTCAATTCAGGGATTCCAATGAAATTGGTTGTAGAAAGTATCCTAGTAGTAGTTTCCTATATAGTGGGATTGCATGCCAACCCTTCATTTGGCCACTTTGGCCAAAATCCCTCAGAGATCATACGTATGACAAAAAATGAGTTTAAATGAGCTGTAAAATTTTTCACAAACTCAATTCAGGGATTCCAATGAAATTGGTTGTAGAAAGTATCCTAGTAGTAGTTTCCTATATAGTGGGATTGCATGCCAACCCTTCATTTGGCCACTTTGGCCAAAATCCCTCAGAGATCATACGTATGACAAAAAATGAGTTTAAATGAGCTGTAAAATTTTTCACAAACTCAATTCAGGGATTCCAATGAAATTGGTTGTAGAAAGTATCCTAGTAGTAGTTTCCTATATAGTGGGATTGCATGCCAACCCTTCATTTGGCCACTTTGGCCAAAATCCCTCAGAGATCATACGTATGACAAAAAATGAGTTTAAATGAGCTGTAAAATTGTTCACAAACTCAATTCAGGGATTCCAATGAAACTGGTTGTAGAAAGTATCCTAGTAGTCATTTCCTATATAGTGGGATTGCATGCCAATTCTTCATTTGGCCACTTTGGCCAAAATCCCTCAGAGATCATACGTATGACAAAAATGAGTTTAAATGAGCTGTAAAATTGTTCACAAACTCAATTCAGGGATTCCAATGAAATGCGTTATAGAAAGTATCCTAGTAGTAATTTCCTATATAGTGGGATTGCATGCCAACCCTTCATTTGGCCACTTTGGCCAAAATCCCTCAGAGATCATACGTATGAACAAAAATTAATTTAAATGAGCTGTAAAATTGTTCACAAACTCAATTCAGGGATTCCAATGAAATTGGTTGTAGAAAGTATCCTAGTAGTCATTTCCTATATAGTGGGATTGCATGCCAACCCTTCATTTGGCCACTTTGGCCAAAATCCCTCAGAGATCATACGTATGACAAAAAATGAGTTTAAATGAGCTGTAAAATTGTTCACAAACTCAATTCAGAGATTCCAATGAAATTGGTTGTAGAAAGTATCCTAGTAGCAATTTCCTATATAGTGGGATTGCATGCCAACCCTTCATTTGGCCACTTTGGCCAAAATCCCTCAGAGATCATACGTATGACAAAAAATGAGTTTAAATGAGCTGTAAAATTGTTCACAAACTCAATTCAGGGATTCCAATGAAATTGGTTGTAGAAAGTATCCTAGTAGTCATTTCCTATATAGTGGGATTGCATGCCAACCCTTCATTTGGCCACTTTGGCCAAAATCCCTCAGAGATCATACGTATGACAAAAAATGAGTTTAAATGAGCTGTAAAATTGTTCACAAACTCAATTCAGGGATTCCAATGAAATTGGTTGTAGAAAGTATCCTAGTAGTAATTTCCTATATAGTGGGATTGCATGCCAACCCTTCATTTGGCCACTTTGGCCAAAATCCCTCAGAGATCATACGTATGACAAAAAATGAGTTTAAATGAGCTGTAAAATTGTTCACAAACTCAATTCAGGGATTCCAATGAAATTGGTTGTAGAAAGTATCCTAGTAGTCATTTCCTATATAGTGGGATTGCATGCCAACCCTTCATTTGGCCACTTTGGCCAAAATCCCTCAGAGATCATACGTATGACAAAAAATGAGTTTAAATGAGCTGTAAAATTGTTCACAAACTCAATTCAGGGATTCCAATGAAATTGGTTGTAGAAAGTATCCTAGTAGTCATTTCCTATATAGTGGAATTGCATGCCAACCCTTCATTTGGCCACTTTGGCCAAAATCCCTCAGAGATCATACGTATGACAAAAAATGAGTTTAAATGAGCTGTAAAATTGTTCACAAACTCAATTCAGGGATTCCAATGAAATTGGTTGTAGAAAGTATCCTAGTAGTCATTTCCTATATAGTGGGATTGCATGCCAACCCTTCATTTGGCCACTTTGGCCAAAATCCCTCAGAGATCATACGTATGACAAAAAATGAGTTTAAATGAGCTGTAAAATTTTTCACAAACTCAATTCAGGGATTCCAATGAAATTGGTTGTAGAAAGTATCCTAGTAGTAGTTTCCTATATAGTGGGATTGCATGCCAACTCTTCATTTGGCCACTTTGGCCAAAATCCCTCAGAGATCATACGTATGACAAAAAATGAGTTTAAATGAGCTGTAAAATTTTTCACAAACTCAATTCAGGGATTCCAATGAAATTGGTTGTAGAAAGTATCCTAGTAGTAGTTTCCTATATAGTGGGATTGCATGCCAACTCTTCATTTGGCCACTTTGGCCAAAATCCCTCAGAGATCATACGTATGACAAAAAATGAGTTTAAATGAGCTGTAAAATTGTTCACAAACTCAATTCAGGGATTCCAATGAAACTGGTTGTAGAAAGTATCCTAGTAGTCATTTCCTATATAGTGGGATTGCATGCCAATTCTTCATTTGGCCACTTTGGCCAAAATCCCTCAGAGATCATACGTATGACAAAAATGAGTTTAAATGAGCTGTAAAATTGTTCACAAACTCAATTCAGGGATTCCAATGAAATGCGTTATAGAAAGTATCCTAGTAGTAATTTCCTATATAGTGGGATTGCATGCCAACCCTTCATTTGGCCACTTTGGCCAAAATCCCTCAGAGATCATACGTATGAACAAAAATTAATTTAAATGAGCTGTAAAATTGTTCACAAACTCAATTCAGGGATTCCAATGAAATTGGTTGTAGAAAGTATCCTAGTAGTCATTTCCTATATAGTGGGATTGCATGCCAACCCTTCATTTGGCCACTTTGGCCAAAATCCCTCAGAGATCATACGTATGACAAAAAATGAGTTTAAATGAGCTGTAAAATTGTTCACAAACTCAATTCAGAGATTCCAATGAAATTGGTTGTAGAAAGTATCCTAGTAGTCATTTCCTATATAGTGGGATTGCATGCCAACCCTTCATTTGGCCACTTTGGCCAAAATCCCTCAGAGATCATACGTATGACAAAAAATGAGTTTAAATGAGCTGTAAAATTGTTCACAAACTCAATTCAGGGATTCCAATGAAATTGGTTGTAGAAAGTATCCTAGTAGTCATTTCCTATATAGTGGAATTGCATGCCAACCCTTCATTTGGCCACTTTGGCCAAAATCCCTCAGAGATCATACGTATGAACAAAAATTAATTTAAATGAGCTGTAAAATTGTTCACAAACTCAATTCAGGGATTCCAATGAAATTGGTTGTAGAAAGTATCCTACTAGTCATTTCCTATATAGTGGGATTGCATGCCAACCCTTCATTTGGCCACTTTGGCCAAAATCTCTCAGAGATTATACATACGTATGACCAAAGATGAGTTTTCATAAAACTTTTCAGAAAATCATTGTCAGAATTGTAATTATATTAAATATAATTATATTCCAATAGAATCGAATAAAAAAATCTATAAAAACTTCCTAAATATGTTTTTTCCCACATAATTAGCTTATTAACTCCAATTTCGTTACGTCATAACATATTTATCTTCACACCTAAATATGTTGTAACGTAAGCATTTACGTAAAAACATATTTAACTCGGCATATTTATCTTCACACACATAACAAAATAATGTTTGTTTAATGTTTTTTCTCGATTAATAATAATAAAAATTTAAAAAAAAATATTGTCATCTTATTGAGGTTTTGGTACTTTGTTCGTAGGTAAATGCATATTTTTGCGCATATTTTTAATTTTTAGTTGCATTTGTTAAGCGCTTAAAATCAATTTTTAATTGCATTAAAGTCCGAAGCCTGGTCATTAAACGTTACGAACATTAGTCTAATAATAAATGTTAGTTTCATAAGCAAATGCGTTTGAAATAATCATAATAATAAACAATTAGCTACTGGCTTGAGCTTTTCACATGTTTACATGTTCATAAATACTTAAGTATAAAATCAAACCAAAAAAGTTTGTCTTGGGTAGAACAAAAATCAGAAAAATTGGAATGAAGAAAAATAAACCGATGGCAACGCTGGGAAAGTGCACTTTAAAATCAGCTTGAGAGTGATTTAATTCTCATATTCAATTTTCACGAAAAAGATGTATATATTAGAATTAAAATCACAATCAACAGAGCCACCTGACAAGTGGTGATAAGCATATACACGTGAGCACTAACGATGGAAGTGTGGCGGCTTCCGAAAGTGGCACTACTCTGTTCTGATGTGCACGTTGAAATATTAAGTTGATGTTAATTTTTTCCTAGTTCCTTGGAATATTAATCAAGCCCAATTCGTTCTGAATTAAATTTTACGAACATTAGCCTAATAATCAATTTGGATTAAAAAATATATTTCAGCAACTTTTTTTCTATTTTTGGCGAATTTTAGCGATTTGGACAAAATTTATTATTTGTTATTTATAACAAATATTTTTATAATTTAAAAAAAACATAATTGTTGGCAAAAAGGAAGAAACCCAGAATTTGGCGATTTTGGGATTTTTGACATTGATATTGGCGAAAAAGGCCAAAATAAATCTGACAACCGTGCTTACAAACGAATTTCGCTTGCAAGTTCTCATGATCCAATAATCGGGTCAATGCAACTCGACAGCTGTCTATTGTTTACCATCGTAAAGATGTTCATATAAAAAAAACCTAAACAAAATTTTTTATGTATGAAGTTTGTTTAAGTGAGGGAAGATAAATATGCCGAGTTAAATATGTTTTGACGTAAACCCTTACGTCATTGCATATTTGGACATATTTACCAAATATGTTTTCGCTTTCCAGATGTTTTCGCTTTTCAAATATGTTTTTGTTCCAAATATGTTTTCGTTTTCTAAATATGTTTTCGCTTTCCAAATATGTTTTCGCTTTTCAAATTTGTTTTGTTCTAAATATGTTTTCGCTTTCTAAATATGTTTTTGCTTTCCAAACATTTTTTTGCTTTTCAAATATGTTTTCGTTTTCTAAATATGTTTCTGTTTCCTAAATATATATTTTTTTTTAATTTTTCGGCAGCAGCACTGCTTTTGTTTAAATTTTTTATCAACTTAAACTTGATAAAAAAATTAAAAAATTTGCTAAAAATAGATTAAATTATTTCTCAGGATTCCTGTTACTATCGTAGAATAACAGGATGGAATACCTTCAAAACGCGGTATGTCTCATCTTGTCATATACCTTAGTTTTTCCAGAAATCGAAAAATCCTCCAGAGAAATGGTACTAAGTTGATAAAAAATTAAAACATTTTTTAAAAATAGATAAAATTATTTCTCAGGATTCCTGTTAATATCGAAGAATAGCAGGATGGAATACCTTCAAAACGCGGTATGTCTCATTCTGTTATCTGCCTTAGTTTTTCCAAAAATCGGAAAATCCTCCCAAGAAATGCTACTAAGTTGATAAAAAAAATTAAACAATTTTTTAAAAACAAATAAAATTATTTCTCAGGACTCCTGTTAATATCGAAGAATAGCAGGATGGAATGCCTTCAAAACGCGGTATGTCTCATCCTGTCATCTATCTTAGTTTTTGAAGAAATCGGAAAATCCTCCAGAAAATTGGTACTAAGTTGATAAAAAATTTAAACAAAAGCAGTGCTGCTGCCGAAAAATTAAAAAAATATATATATTTAGGAAACAGAAACATATTTAGAAAACGAAAACATTTGAAAAGCGAAAACATATTTGGAAAGCAAAAACATATTTAGAAAGCGAAAACATATTTAGAACAAAACATATTTGAAAAGCGAAAACATATTTGGAAAGCGAAAACATATTTAGAAAACGAAAACATATTTGGAACAAAAACATATTTGAAAAGCGAAAACATATTTGAAAAATATGCCCAAATATGCAATGACGTAAGGGTTTACGTCAAAACATATTTAACTCGGCATATTTATCTTCACTCACTTCTGTTTGGCTAATTCTTGCTAATAAAACTTTTACTAGCAAACTGGGTTCCCAATTTTTCTCGAGGCGCATCCCAATTTGAAAATTTTACTCCCCGAAATTCCCCAAAAATCAATGTATATTATTCCCGAAAATACCAACTAAAAATAATACTATTTCAATTTCATATCATTTAAGTATTAACTTGGGCTATCGGCTAAATTTTTTTTCCCAAAGCGCAGAAAACGTTACATAAATTGTTAAAAACTTTCCTATAAAATAATTTTCAGTTATCTTATTTCATTTCTAGTCTATTTATTCGCTTTAAACATATTTATAACGCAATTTCTTCAACTGAAAAGTTGTAACAATCAGTTACGTGTTGTCAACGTATGACCATCGATATGGTGTATATTTAGGTACCTATTTGTGTGTGTGTATTTCTAACATCCCACCAAACCAAAGGTTTCGACTTTTTCTGAAGTCAGACTTGTCGTAACGAATTCGTTATGGTATTTCTGTAGTTTTTCTCAAATCAGACTTTCCGTAACGTATTCGTTAAGATGTTTCGGTAGTTTGTCGGAATAAATTTCTTTCGTACCTACACGTCGTTTCGAATTCGCACCGACATATCGTTGCGATTTCGTACCTACACATCGTTACGAAGTCGTGTCAACCATTTCATACAAAAATCGTTACGATTTCGCTAAGATATCTGTTCCGAAATCAGAAGGTTTTGCCGATCAGTCGTTCCAAATTCTTTATAAAATCAAAAGTTCGGAGTCCAAATCTGTTTTGGAGTTAAACAATTTCACCATTTCTGAAGTGTCACAACAAATTCCATTATTTTTAAAATGCATATTAATAGGCAGATATTGCAAAAATTTTCGCTTCTAAACGTTTACAAATTTTTATGAAAAATTATTTATATGTGTTTCAAAACAAAATGTTTCCATACAAAATTTCAAAACGAAAAAGACTTTTGTATTTACAAAATCTAGCCCCGAGTCTTAACAGAAATTCTAGCAATTCCTACTGCATTTTGTTTGTAATTTTTGCGCAATTGGAATATGTATTGAAATTAAAATAATCAAAGAAATAAATAAAAATATATAAGCAAAATAAAAATCCCCTAAAAATATTCTAAAATCCCCGAAGCACAAAAATGATCCCCAATGAATTCTCCAAGCCCCAAACAAAATTTTGTATCCCCATTTCGAAAAGAAAATCCCCGATTTAGGGATAAATCCCTAAGCTGACAGCACTGCTAGCAAAAATTTGCAACCAGACCTGCCATATTTGCCGATTTATCGGCATTTTTCCGACTGTTTGCCTCAAAATGATCAAAGTGCCGATTTGCCTATTTTTGCTACAAAAATTCATATTTTTTGATAACAACTTAACACAGGGCTTCTTTGTTCGTTATATTATAATTTATCAATTTTGGGCAACTTTTATTCAGTCAACGCTTTTACTAAAGAGAAAAAGGGTTAGGTTTATTTACAATTACCCAGTAAACATTTTATCTGACATGTCTAACGTCAGTTAAAATCTGAGATTTTACCACACAATCAACCAGATTATTCATCAGCTTTCTGTCACGATGTTTTTGCAAATACTGATCTACTTCTTACGAGTTTTAGCATCCACTTCTGCACATTGTCTGATTTTAGTTTATGTGATAGTTCTAATTTTTATCTTTAGAGTTTGAGCATAAACGTTTGAATTTTTAAACTTATAAAATATGGGTAAATGTTTTCTGGTGAGCCGCCGTTGGCAGCAGCAAAATGTATGCCGGAAGAAGAGTCAGAGAATACTTACAACATTCTGATTCTGATAAATTTCAAATTTTAGCTCCAAATTTTGTCACATATTTTCTGATGTTTTGTCAGGCATTTTTCCGACATTGTCTACAGAATTCTTTGAGACATTTCGGCAAAGTTTTTAGAATATCCTCAAACAAAGAATTTCGCTTTCTTGTCAACAATTCAATTGAAAATTTTTTTATTTTTTTTATTTTCATTGATTTTTATGTTATTTAATATGTTATAAACATTAGTTAATGCTGAATTGTTCTGTTTTGTTATTTTTTGTTAAAAACAAATATGGTTTATAGTACTTAAAATTGGCATTTTTAATTTGCCGGTTTTTTAAAATTGAAGTGCCGATAATGCCGCTTTTATTTGGAAAATATGCCGATATTTTATCAAAATCATTTGGCACCCCTGCTTGCAGCAAATATTTTTTCTCTCAAGTTTTTATGCTCTTTTTTCACTCTCTCGTTGCTAGTTTTTCGAGCACGTGAACACTTTCCAGTAACAAAAAGTAACAATTACTAACAACTTTCAGTTATTGAACAGACCTAATATTTCCATTAGTTTTTTTTTAATTATTCGAAATTTTGTCGCGTAACTAAGAGGCAAGAATTGTAATAATCGCCTGTTATTTTTATCCGATATCTTAAGAGCACTGGACCATGTTTTTGAAAAATTGACAGATTTTAATATTAAAATGAGTATACCTCACTAACACAATACAAGATAATTCATTAACCAAAGACATTTTTTTTAGAACTTTATATAGTATATAAGGACACAAGAAATTTTTGGAGTGGAGTGAGAAACAGAGAAATGACAAGCGTTGAAAAAGTTTACATGACCCTAGTGCACTACTTTGCACTTCATACCTCTGCTCCTGAGCAATATGGGAAGCTCATCTTCCTAAATTAAATAAGAACACTCCTCTGATATCTCCACGTGAAAATTTATACTGATCGGACTATAGAGTGGTTGATTTATTTCCAAAATATTTAATTCTGCCCCACTGGCATTTTTGTTATACTCATACTCTATACAAAATTTTCTTTTTATTAAAATTCAAATTCGGATATTTTCATCAAATCTGTTGTAATTTTCTAACTTTTCGCCCGATGTTAACAATTTTACTTTTTGTACATTGGGAACAACATTTTTTTAAGATATGGGTCAAAACAAAAATTTAGATTTTTGTTTGCTTTAGTGAAGTGTCACAACAAATTGCATTTCAAAATGGTGAATTTTGAAAAAACCCAAAAATTAAAATTTTTCACATATAAAGGCTCAGTGAAACTCAGTGAATTTTTATTTGATCAAAACAGTATAAATATGAACTGAAAGAGGAAAAACATATCTATGCAACAGTGCAAAAGTTGCTTAATTCAAGTAAACAGTACTCAACACAGAAAAAACATAGCAAACAGCCACTAACAAATCAAGTCATTAATATTTAATTTAAATACAAAAATATATTTAATTAATATAACAAATTAGGATGTTGATACAAAAAACACAGAAAATTTTTTCAACAAACTGAGTTAACTAAATTTTTTGTTATGTATGGCGCAAAAATCCAACAGTTTTTTGATAAAAAATATTGTGAAAAAATCAACAATCATTATTGTTGATATTACAAATTATAATTTTTCTAACCAATTAAATTACTTAATCAAATGGTTTGTTAAATTATATCATAATGGAATGCACACACGTATAAGAAATATAAGAAAGCACGTTTTGTTTGTATTTATTATTTACTTATTTACAGGGACTGAAACCGAACCCGAACCTGAACCCAAACGGGTTCAGGTTCGCTGTTTATAAAGACTTTGAACCCGAACCCGTTGAACCCAAAAATTCAGCAAGGTTCGTTTTCAAAAATAAAAAAAATATTTAATAGAAGAATAATAAAAAACATTACATTTCTTGCACGCAAAAATTAAAAACAAAATCAAAATAAAATAACGACGAAAGCAAATTCATACCAGGTGGCAGCACCCGGGAAGCTGACTATTTTTTGCAATTTTCAAAAGTGTCGAATGGTTGCCAAAAGTTTTTGATTTTTCTTGTTCTGGGTATTTCTAATAATTTCTTATTTGAAGTATATTTTGTTATGGCAATGCGTTACGTACGCTACAAAGTCGAAAAAAGTTTTTTGAAAGCTAAATAAGTTAAATTTAATTAAATTAAAAAAAGAATATACGGCCCAGTTCGGTATATCGAATCCGAGTAAATTTCTCGGTTTCCAAAAATAAATAATGCTCCCATTGATGTATTTTAAATCGTATATAGTAAATTAATTTCAGAAATATTTTAAGCTCTAAAAAATGTGAAATCGCAGAAAAGAATGAAAAAGTTTGATATTAGTAGATTTAATTTTTCTAAATCGAGCGTTTTTAAAACGACTCGATTTACAGAACAGTCAGAATAGTGTTTAAACGTATGAACGTGAATGTAAAATTGATTTATGTATTTTATTATTAAGCAAAATAATTGCGCGCGTTTAAATTTTAGTTTTAAGCCCGAACCCGAACCCTGAACAGAACCCGAACCTGAACTTTTTATTTTGATTAACCCGAACCTTAACCGATTTTTTTCATGGTTTCAGTCCCTGCTTATTTATTAAGGAGTTGTTCTGTAGCTGAGAAGTAAGTACGCCAATCTATTAGTCCATATGTCGCCGGTTCGATTGCAGCCAAAGATATTTGGTGCTTTCGCAGATATAACAATTATGTGCGATAAGAAATAATAAAATTTGGTTAAAGAATTAAGCAATTCACATTGTTAATATAATAATAATTTAAACTTTTTTGGCTTTTTCACAGAAACGGGTAAAAGCCTGGCACGCTAGCCAGTACACTACGAGAGTCAACAAATTATTTGTTGATATATTTAATTGAAAATATTTTTTGTAAAACTACGTTTTTTGAGAACCCAGTTTAGTAAAAATATTTTTTTTAACACCAAGTGTGAATAACACAATAATTTTAATTGGGAATAATCAACGCGGATTCATAACAGATGTTCAGGGAACTGCCAAACTTTTCTTATAAATTTTTTTTATTTAAATAAATTGAAAGAATTTTAATGTCAATTTGTTAATTTGTTTTGACAATTGCTTGAACAAAAAAGTTGATTTATTGTATCAATTCGCCGATGACTATACCTTATTGATCTACCTTGGAAATAATTGAGTTGATTTTATTTTCTAATGTCACAAATGCCGTGTTTGTATTTACAAAAATCGTTGTAGGTGCCATTTTAAAAAAAAGTTTTAATTGTATTTACAAATAAATTAATTGCATTTACAAATCTTTTTTTCTGTAAAGACATTGGGAAATAGCTTTATAAACTGCAAACATACATGTTTTTCGCGAATATCTCGAAAATGTTTCTTAAGAAAAATAAATGAATGTTATATTCGTGACCAGCAGCCCCAATTTAGCTTAAAAACATCTCATTTGTTTTGCGGCATAGTGTAACTAAACAAATTTCCACGTCCATATAAAATTCTTTTATTTTATTTATTTTTACTTTTAAATTTACCAGGGACCGGTAATATCATGACTTTTTTCGAAAAAGTCATACAATAATAATTATTTCTTGACCACTATGTTTTCGGTCAAAAAATAGTTGTTATTTTTTGACTATTATCTTTAGGTCAAAAATAAAAGTTAAAATTTGACCAATATGTTTTTGGTCAAAAATAAAAGTTAAAATTTGACCGATATTTTTTAGGTCAAAAACAAGTTAAAATTTAAAAAAATTTTTCATTTCAAATTGAGGTAATGCAACAAAACACATGAAATTTTAGGTGATCAAAGCTTTTTATAATGTGCGTACAAAAAATAAGCACGGATTGGATATGTGGGTGTGGCACCTCCCATAAAAAGAAAATATTAATTTGAGATATCTTAAAAACCAATATGTATGTATATGGAGAGCCTTCAAATTTTGTAGGGATAACTCTGTTGGGTTTTTGCAGTGTCTCCGGAAAACGTTTCTGAAGTGACCAAGTGGGCGTGGAGCTCCTCATTTAGAGCGAATATTTATTTTGATATGTTTCCAAAACTAATACCAGGATACTGATCTAGCTAATTTGTTTATAGCGTACTGCTGGTGGTCTAAAAGGAACAATAGGCTATTAATATTTCAATGTCGCAAGTTGGGAGACACTTCCCATATAGAAGCAACATTTTGCTTTAATATATCTTGTATAACCTGTAAGATTTTATTCTATTAGCATAGTTTTACATAATTAATTTAAAATAAACGTAAAAAAAAACAATTCAATTTAAAAGTTTTCTTTTCGTCGGAAAAAGGATATTGTGTATCGAAGCACTCGGGTGTTAGCTAGTACTATATAAAAACTTTGTTTGCCAATTACTTGCGGCCAGTCTGGCGAAATAATTAATAAAAAAGATTTGACAATGCTGGTGAGTGTCCAACAAAATTTATTTTCAAATACTAACTTTTTGTGCAAAATTTGTTTTAAATAAATTAAATAGAACTCATGCTGCTGATGTATAAAGTTTTTGCAATTCCTACAAAGTTTATAACGACATGAAAGCTTTGAGGTCATACAATTTTTATAACAAAATTAAATTCAACAAAGATTTTATATTCTTAAGACTGCAATGTAACAAATATATTTATTAACATACCTTTTTTATAATTTTGTTTGCTTTTTTTTATTTATGAGTTTTTTAGTGTACTATTGTATTTTTATTTTAATTTTAAATAAAGTACGAGATGGAAGAATATTATAGAAAAATTAGTGCTATTTCGCCAAGGTTGGTGCAGTAGCAAAATTATGTCAACAGCTGTTTAGGTTTTTTCCGCTTTTTGTTTTGTTTTCTTGTTCGTTGTTTTTATTTTACTACATTTCTGTTTGGGGTAATACGATTTTAGTCAAAAGCAAATGCAACCGTTTAAAAGACATGTGTATAAAAGAGAACGATATATCAAACCAATCATAGAGTGAGAAGGAACATTTCTTAAATAAAATTGTTAACGCGAAGAGTAAAAAATGTAATAACAAAGCTGAAGAGTATTTTGAATTTGATGACATAAAATGAGAGCAAATAGACTTATTTTACAATACATACATGGAAAAATATGAAAAAAAAAACACATCAACACTGTTTGCAACATTTTTTTTGTGGAAATTTTTGTTAGCTTTCACTAATCTTTTTGCTTGCTTATCGTAGGAAAATTATAGATTTTCCATTTTTGTATTTATTTATTACAAATATTTCCCATGATGCATTAAATACTTTTTAATTCGATTATTTGAATGATAGAAATTTAACAAAATTTGTAATACATATTTCCACTTTCACTATTGAGCAATAAATATTGTGTACAATTTTTTTTATCTTTTCTGCTGTTGCTTTTATTCGCACTAACACTTTGATAAAGTTACCTTTTGTTTAAATATTTCGATATCTATTTCCAATAGCTTTGTATTTAACATGATTTTGAATATTTCATTATTAATTGAATCAATGATATAATTTATTGGATATATATTTAAATTTATTTAAAACTTTTCCGACTTTATCAAGTTTACCTCCATATAAACTTGTATAGATTTTTCTTATTAGAATGCAAAAAACACTCTTCCATTACCACACTCACATATTTGCTTTTTATACACTGATATGCTCTCTTAACAGGCTTTACTTATTCAACACATTAATTTTTGCTGCTGCTTTTCATTACGTATTTACTTAATAATTTACACCTTTGATTAAAAAATTATTTACGTTTTAATTAAATCACAATTTTAATTCAAATAATTTAATAAATTTGCGAATTTATCTACAACTTCCAGCGTCGATTTTCGTAATGAGCAATTTTCAGGCGTTTTTCTTTGCCATTTTTTCCTAATTTTCCAGAAATAATCAGCTGAGCACTACTATGTAGTTGGCTGGCGCACTGGTCAACAACCAACGGGGCAGAAACAAACGACCAAACGATAGGTTGGCGTATTCTGGCAGATTTTTAAGGCCCGTACTCCAAAAGAGTATTTTCTCGACTGATTTCATAGATTCGCATACGTATCTTGTGGCCGCATTTAGTCAATCGTTTCGATATTCGTTTGTTTAGTCAATCATCTATTTTTCATCTTTATATTTCACGTTTTGTTTTCAATATGCGTTAACATGCCCGAATGTGAATGTGTGCGATGTTTTTTTAGATTTTGTGTATTTCTGGTTTTTTGTTTTTAGCACCGTTTTCGTTTCAAGCATTAACAAAAATCACAACAACAGGAAGAGCAGCAAACTTGAAACCAACCCATTAAGACTTTTTGTCTCTTTTCTTTAAAATTATATTGTTTATAATAATAAAAATATTAAATTATTTTGCATAAAACTTCGGTAACCTTTAATATTTTGATGTTTATTTCTTCCTCTAGTTATTTCACCACACATTTTATTGTTTTTGGTGTCTATTGACATTTCTTATTAGAGTCTGGGTTGCCGTCTTCATTAAAACAAGGTATAAAATGAGATTTTTTGCTTGAAAATAGGAAACTTAGCATATTGAGAGCTTATATTAAAAATGTGCTAACTCGAAATTCGAGAAACAGAGTTTTTGATGCAAAATAGTGAATTAACGTCTTCTCCACGATTAGTAAACATTTTAGAGCAAAAAGTTAAGTTTTGCGGCTTATGCGTACACTTTTGTAAAAATGCGATCTCGAAGTATATATTTTTTTTGAGAAGCTAACTTTTTTGAGTGCTAACTTCTATGGTAGTTAACAAAAATTATTTTATTGGACCAAATTACATATTTAAAACTCACATCACTTTTTATTAAATGGAATATGCTGAACAGAAATATACTAATAATATGATAATTTTTAAGTATGCACTATAATTTACGTAACCTTTTTGAATGAAGCAGTTTAATTTTAGCAAGTTCCTAAAGTTGGTGCTAGACACATCAATATTAAGCTTCAATATATGTGATTGTGTGCGTTTGTTTACAATAAATGGTTACACATATACGTAGGGGAAATATTGAAGAATATCAAAATGCTTTTGATTTTCATACCAAACGCACATTGCGAAAAGTAGAAAACAGAAGCGAAAATGTCCAGTACAGATAGTCGTGTACTATACTCTCTACCTTTTCTTCTCCTCGCCACTATATTTAACTGTCCGGCTAAAAATGTCGCAAGTATGAAAGGCCACTAAAGCGCCCTTCAGACTATTAAATTTAGTATTAATACATGTCAAAAACTGAAATCTTAAGTAAAAGTCCAACAGTGTGAAAACAAATTGTTGTGATCTGTCAAATAATACTTAAAGCAATTTTATAGTATTCGTAATTTTTAGGAAATTTTCTAAACAATCACATTTTTCATTTTATCAGGGTTGTCTTTCGCATAAACAAGCATAGGAATAACAAAAACTGTTGTGTATTTGTTTGCCGGCTTAAATAAGGAAAAATAAGTACGAAAAATTTGCCGGGGGTCGCAGTTTCGATTCCTGCCAAGACCCTGGGTGTTTATGCAGAAAAGTCGAAAAAGGCTTAAGCAGTATGTGTGTTCGTTTATTGCAAATTATTTATGTTACGTTTTATTTGGAATGTGATAGTGTAGAAACAAAATATAATGAGAATATTTTCTTTAAGATTTTTTTGACGGCCAGACTGATTTTGATTTGATTTTCTACTTACAAAATCTAATAAAAATCACAAAGCTTGTAATTTACATGTGAAAGGGGCTTAAGTGGCACAATACTTTCAAATAATATATGGCAACAGTTTTCTCACACTGAAAAAGTAATACCATGTTCATACGGTAATACGAACCACTTGGTTCGCTCTCTGTGTTTTGGTGTTTTTTGCATCTTGGATGCAAATCCTTCTACACTTTAAAATACGTTTCACTATTTCTTTTTTTCATTTTTGTTTAAATTTATACATATATGTACAGATATGCTCTTTTTATTTGTTCAATTAGTTTTTTTATTTTTTTTATTACATTTTTTTACAGCTAGTTCAGATAAACTAGCGATAATTTGTCATTAAAATTGTAGGTGATAGTAAATTTTCGAGGTTCGCAGCTAGATTCAAAATATATCAAGATGGTTCGCCCTCAAAATTTTGTATGGCGAAACATGTAGATAGTCAATCAAGATTTGGGCGCGAACCATGAATTAGAGAGCGATCCTCGAATATTACTGTCCGTATGAACATGGTATAAGCATAATGCCAGCGTTGTCAAAGCTGTATTTTTCGTAACGCTGCTTTTTTACTATAATTTTTTTTTGTGAATTTTTGTGACGGTGGCACTATACCCAAAATTCATAAATAAATTTATTTTTCAAGTAAAATCTTATACATATTCAGCTGATATAGCAAAAATTACAAACAAACTTTGGTCACTTTCTTATTCAAACGCACAACTACTCCGCGTTTCATCGAATAACTAACAAGTAGCTCTACAGCAATAGAAAATTTGTTTTAGAAACTAGTCTACTAGTTGTAAAAAAACGTTGAAAGACGGGTGGAAGTATCAGCGCAGCTAGCTCTACAAGGAGATGTCAAATACCGTGAGGAAGGGAATCTCTATATAGAATTGGACAGTTTGAAGGCGGTGATAATATGATAATTTCGTCATATACCACTAAGTATGCCATTTAAGCGAGTAATAGCCAGACCATGCTAGTGTTTTTAAAACGAACTTTTCTGCTTTTTTGGACTAAATTTGAATGTTTTAAACTTCAAAACTTTCAAATTTAATACCAAAAAGCAGAAACGTCAATTTTAAAATCGCCACTGTGGCCTGGCCCTAAGGTCAGTGTGTTCATCTGTTGGATACATCTTGACCCGTTTTTAGCGCCATGAATCGATATAAGTTTAAAATACGTAACAAATATCCTTACACGCGGTTAATGGCTTACTTTACATAAAAAACGCTTTACTTCATATAAAAGAGATGAATATGAAAATTTTCTTGGCAGTGAATTCAATAAAACATTTTGTCAAGTCTTTTAATTGAGCTATTTTCCATTTTTCGTAATATTAATGTACTGTTTTCACAATGCAAACAAGCGACAAGCGAAAAATTTGTATGGAAATCACTCAAAAAACTGAGTGCTTTTCATATAAATTTTAGGCAAGCAGTGCTTGTTTGCATTGTGGAAACAACACTTAAGTTCCCGTGTACACATGCAATTTTTGTTGCAGCAATTCTTGAATTTATCGGAGACTAGAAAAATAGAAATAAATACTACACGCAGGTAAGTCCCGATGAGCAATTAACGAAAAAAATGTAAAATGGGCACTTTTCATCTGGGCCGGACTAGAGTGCCGCTTCTTTGTATGGGGCAGTTTTAGTATAGCTACAAAACTGAAATTGTTTGCCTTTCTAATATGGGAAAGAATTATAGGAAAAATGTTGCCAAGCTAACAGGCTGCCTAGAAATGAGCTGGTATTGTACCTATGAAGAACTTTGTCCTTATTTTTATCTCAGTACATTTTACAGCCGAAATTTTTGGATATGAGCTTGGCCTTATTTTCACATTTGTTTTTGTGCGGATATTTTTACACGCGATGTCATTGCGGACCAAGGCTTTCCTCGACCCCTTACTCAGCAGGCCTAATTGAAGGCATTCATTAGCAGGCCTATTTGCTAGTCATACGTGGCATGCCTCATAGAAGGCCTGTCTGGGAAGGTCTATTAAAAATCAATTGGAGGTAAATTTTAATATGGGTATTTCTATAGCGGCTTCTACATTTTTGATTATCGCGATCTTTTTATTTCGAACTCCTTCGTTTCATCCAAAGTAATTTTTTATACATATGAGGCTGAATTTCGTGTATTTCTATGGTCAGGGAAGAAATTTGGGTAGAAAAAGTGGTATGAAATGAATGTTTATATGATTATTGTCAAGTTTCTTTACCTCATTTGCATCCCAACAGTTGCAAGAAGTAAATAAAAATGTTTCATGAAATATTTCAACATGTAAATTTAGTCTATATTATTCATGGACGTTTATAGCCTGTCCCACGATGTCGACAAGTCGATGTATGCATCAGGAGATAGTTTTTATCACTTATAAATTGTTACAAAAGTTTACATATGGCTGAAAATTTTAAAGTTTTTTAATATATTACACTATGCAAGTCGCAAAATTTAACAAGTTGGGCTCCCTACTGGTAAAGTTAATTCATGTACCCTGAATTCAATAGCGTTAGCCGTTTTTCAAAGTCAATGTTCGTATGAGCTATATTCGCGACATTAATTATTCGTATTCAAATTTAAATTTGAAAATCATCTTAAAAGTATAAAAAAATAATTTTTATGATAATTTAAAATATTATTTTTTTATACTTTTAAGATGATTTTCAAATTTAAATTTAGCTAATTTGCTTATGTATGTACAACATTAAGAGATTCTGTCACTTTTTCGCAAAAATTAAATTTTTTTTAGGAAAACAATTTTTTTTTTAATTTTAAAGTTTGCTTATACAAAAATTTTTGCGAAAAAAGTAAATTCTTCGAAAAATAAATCACAATATCGTGCTATGTTGTGTTTGTTTAACCGATTTAAATTAGAAAATTTTTGCAAAATTACAAAAATATGGTTTTACAGTACTTTAACATATAAATTATAAATCGCAAATACGAGCGCTAACTTCGATAAATTGAAATCAGCGTACTCGAATTATCTTTATCAGTAGGGCGCCCAGCTTGTTAAAGAAAAAGGTTGTAAATTCATGCTCAGTGTTATTAATATAAAATGCTTCTATCTTTTTATTTATTTTAAAGTATTTAAAATATCATACGAACAAATACAAAAACTTCTCCAAAACACAAAGATTTATCCAGAAAGCAAAGACTGGTCAAAAACAAAAATATAAAATAGTTTTGAGACCACTTGCTAAACAAATATTTTTAAATATATTAAGTTATTTCCAAAGTGAACCACATGAACACCCCTAGTTGGCTTCAATAAGCGTACTGTTTCTATCAAACTGTATTAAGTAGTAGAGGGCTGCACGAATATATTCGAAAGTACTCGTATGTATGTTTGTGTGTGTATGCATGTATGTTATTTTGTATACATGTGTGTATATATGTATGTATATATGTATATTTGGTCGTGGCTATGTATGTACACACATATAAATGCATGTATACATATGTATATACATAAGAACATACATCTATGCACACACGAAATTCATACGAGTACATTCTACGAATACATTTGTGTACACTTTGCAGCCCTCTATTAAGTAGGAAGATGCAGTCTATTTCTTTTTTTTTTCGTAGTAGAGGAGTTAGAGCCGTTAACAAGAAAAATATTAAAATGAAGTTAATACTAAACTCAAAATTAATTAAGTCTGATTTCAATAACTTACTTTAAGAATATGACATTTAAAACTCATATTTTATAGTAGATGAAAATAGAATTGATTTTATTTTCAACTGAGATCAGGCGCAAAATTAAAAATTCTATATTAAACACGATATTTCACTTTAATATATTGAAATCACACGAAAACTCAGAGGCTTTTGTATAAAGTCATTAACGCAAAAACTACACCGGCACACAAAAACAAAAATGTTGTCTGCACATATGACTAAGACAGGTGGCTACATGTATTTCGATAAGCTGAATCCGAATTATATTCGATATGAAAAATAAAATAGATTCATATCGAATATAATTTGTTTGTTGTGCTTTGTATAAGTTTCTAAGCCTGTCTAAGCCTACTACGCTTTTCTAATTCTCAAATAATTTTTGAAAGTTTGTGAATAAGGTAAAAGGTTTGAAACTTTTCAAAATTGTGGTTGAAGTGTACTGATGATTTGATAAAGTACCAATTCAGATAAAACTTAAGTTCAGCCAAATTGAAAATTTATATGACTGAACTTTGTGTTAATAGGCATTGGCCCTTTACGTGGGTCCAAATCTCTCAATATATGTATGTGTGTTAAAAACATTTTAGAAGAAGTAGTTTTAATTATAACTCAATGTATAGAAACTTTAAAGGAATTTCCCCAATGTATATTTGAAATAACCCCAATAAAAACCCCAAGCCCCAAATAAAAATTTCCATCCTTTTTTGTGATCACAATTCCCCTAATTTGGGGTCAGAACCCCTAAGCTGGCATCCCTGGGTCTAGTAAGCCACACACCAAACCATAGTTGTTGGGTGACTGGTATCTTAAATTGATTTTGGTGCAGAAGAAATAGATTTCAAATCCCCAAATATCCCCAGCGAACGCAAGTCAGTGCGTTTTCTTAGATCAATAAATAAAGAATTTGAGTTACTGTAATGCCATTCCACGGTGCTATTTCAAACAAACGTCAGAAGCACTGTGCTACCGACAAGTAGCAATTAACTTTACAGTTTGTATATTTGAAATCCCTAAGGTATGCAATATAAGATATCATATACAATAATTTTTTATTGTGTACATATTCTGACGCGAGCTGCCACTGCAGTATTTTCCAATCAAATTTGGTTTTGATTTTTTCCGTTGGCAGAGCGCTGCCAGAATATTGATTTTATTCAACATTTGATAATGGATAGTATCATGATATAATAAATGGAAGGTCGCTCCATTCTCTAAATTTTTCTTGACATTCACGTAACGATACGTATTTTTGCCGATCCGATACCAATACTCAAAAAGAAATATCGGCGATACCGATTCCGATACGGATACGCATATTGAAATTGAGTTCAAGTTTAAATTAACAAATCTCAATTAGGGTAATTTTGCTATTATACAAAATTACATTGTAAGAGATTATTATTATTTAAAATTGATATTGACGCAGCATAAAAAATTGGAAGTAATTTTTAAGGAACTATATTAAAAATATTCAGATTATTAGTAGAAACACAAGTAAAATTTTATTTAATTCATAATTTTTAAGAATATTAGTTAGTATTATTAATATTATTATTATAATTTTTAAGAATATTAGCCATGTTAAAAAAAAATCAATTTCTTAAAGAATATGTCTGTGGTTTTCTTGAATAAGCGTGTATGTATAAAAACCAATTTTTCAGGAGAGCCGAAATACTTTATTTTTAATATTGCGGACTCTGTGTGATTTTTATAATTTTTTTCAGAGCAATGTAAACATACGTGGTAAGAAGTTTGTGCATTATAGAACGCCAAAAAAGAATATTTTCCTAACATCGCTTCCAATTCGGTGATCGGTAATCGGAAAAGAGCAGTTTTGCAATGATAAGCATATGTAAAATTAGTTCGAAATTATCCAAATTTGCACTACTTCCGGATCTCATATTCTACATTTTCCTGTCATCTTTCGAGTATTTTTTGCTGGGAATAAGATTTAAAAAACAACGAATTGAATTTTAATTCATGGTAAAATTAGCAAAAAAAAATATTTTTTTTTACAAAATAACAGCGTAAAGTATTATTAATATTTAAAATTGATATTAATTATCTTTAAAAAACAACGAATTGAATTATTATTAAAAAAAGGTACTATTTTTTTTTATTAAAAAAAATTTGGGGACTGCATATGAATAATCATTGTTGAAAAAATATCGATATTTCGATATATCGATATTTTTTATTCGATATATATCGATGCCGATCGATATTTAAAAATATATCGATATATTTTTTTTTTCACTTGCCCATCCCTAGGACTCTGCCACATAAAGCACAGTGGGTACTCATAATAAATTGTTGATGTTTAAGGGATAATGTTTCGAAATTAGAATTGCAAAAATATTTAATATAGGATTAAAATATATTAGCGCATATAGTTATGAATCTTACTTTTAGTAAATATATACTTTTTTGTTCCACTATAGATATATTAAAATATACTTTAATCGTACAATTCTGTTTTATGTACAAGAAACTAACAGAAGTTCTTTATAGCAAGATTAACATCAGCTTTTTTAGTCTTGCGAATAATTTATAATTTTTACAATTTATAATTTGTACTCTTATTGCGCCAAATATTTAGGAGTTATCCTGGACCCTAAACTATCATGGAAACTAAATGTACAACACAGGGCTAAAAAGGCCCGAGTTGTTTACTACTCCTGTCGGATGATGTTTTGTTCCAAGTAAGAAATGCGAGGTAGATCCACTATACATAACACAGGGATCTGATTGAATAGGGACTACGAGTTGTTTACGTATTAGTCCTTTACAGGCTCGGAATGTTATACTTAACTTAATTCCGATTGACCTACATGTATTGGCGCTATGCTCGAGCAGTGCGGCAAGACTAGCGGCATCTGGGAGGTGGATATCAAGGACTTTTGGCCATGGCAGAATATTAGATCAATTACCACCGACACTGAGAAAACGCATTGATTACATGGTACCTTATCTGCACTTTGATAGCACTTTAAAAGTCACAATTGAGTCCCGAGGGAAGTAGAAGGGAGGTAATATAGAAAGAGACTTCGGCTTCAGGGTGTATACTGATATATCAATAACTTTCTGCGGTGTGGGCTCTGGAGTCTTCTTGAATGACGTTGAGACTCCGACTCCCTGATAGAGCAAGTGTATTAAAGGCTGAAATACTGATTATGAGAGAATCGGCATCTTCGTCAACAGCCAGGCGGAACTTCTGTCTCTAAGGTCACACACTATTTTTTCTACTTTAGTTAGCCAGCGTAAGGATGTGCTGGCCAGGGCTGACTCTGCTATGGATGCTTCCACTGTTGAATCGGTAGCCATAGCGCTCAGAGGGATGTCTTCATACATTTTTGTGCAAAAAAATATAAGGAGTGGTCCTAGATCTTTGGAAGTTGGCACCGAGCATTATATTGACCAAACTAAAAAAAAAATGGAATTTCATTACAATCTGCCACGCCCATCACCCATACAAGTCATATCGATTTTTTCGCATAAACTTTTTTCTATCTAAGCAAGAGTCTTCAAATTTGGTACGTACACTTTCTAAAAAAACAAAAGATGCATGCTATGTTTCATTAATATCACCCACTCCCATCGCTCACCTCCCATATAATCCAAATTAAATTTTCCTATCCAAGCAAAAGTCAAATTTGGTACATACACTTTATAGAATAACTAAAAGATGAATGCCAAGTTTCATTAACATCAGCCACGCCCACCTCCCATACAATCCAATCCAAGCAAAAGTCTTCAAATTTGGTACATACACTTTCTAGAATTAACAAAAGATGCATGCCAAGTTTCATAAACATTAGCCATGCCCACCGCCCATATATAAGTATAAACAAAATGAGTCTGAAATAATCAAACATTTTATTCATCAGCTAATATTTCTTTAACTCCATCATCTAGTTCTAAAAGATATTTATGAGGTTGACGTCTTATACTACTTAAATACGGAGTATATGATGCAAGCAAATGATGGAAAACATCAGTACTTTTTTTATTAATAAAGAGAACTAACGCAATCAGGCAATTAATGCCTACCAGTTAATTAATTAATGTGTTCCCTTCTTTCGGCAAGGGATAGTGTAGAGAGAACAGGTGGTGAAGTGGGAGAGAGATAGAAAGCTTAATTAATTTACAACTCTGCTATTGAGCGTTTTTTGTAGTGCAGTATTGCAAGCCCCTCTGGTGTCAAGTAGGGGCATTGAGTTGTTTTAAACTGTATAGCCATTTTATTAGTTCTTTTACTTCGCCGACGGTGGTTCTGATGCAATACCGACGAAGGAGGGTGCTGTAAAGTGCATTAGGAGGGTGCTGTAAAGTGCATGGAAGTTATATTGCACTTTCTGAAAAACAATTATCTATACTTCCTGTAATCTTTATTATGTACTTATTCTGCTTCCTCGGAGAGCATACCAAAGCGAGTACTGCTGCATCAATTATGTCCTTTCCATGTATTAGTATTTTATGGATATATGTAGCTCAGCTGTATCCCACGCAAATTTTTTAAACTTCAGAATAAAAATTTCTGGCTACATTTTATTATCTGAAGAATAATTCGGAAGCAATCTATAAGGTCTTCATTAACACACCGACGAACCAGATACGACAATTGTGACAGTTAAAAATTGCCCAAATCATTTTTTGAGGGCATCCGTTTGAGAAAGAGACAACAATCTTAAGTTCTTGTTTCATTTTCTCCAAATAAAAGTGTTGCAGATATTACGGATGTATGCGAAAAACAAAACAAAATTGAACACCAATACTTTCTTATTTCTCTTTTGAACGTCAGTCTGTCAAGAGTGAGTAGGCAATAGATTGCTGTTCGCGTCGTGTCTGGTTGGTCGGTGATTAATACCTGTTATATCCGCAACAAGTGCAGGTTTGGAAAAGAAACACCCTACTTCCGGAATCTTCTTGATTCTACTTGAATGCTTGCGCGCAAAAGGCAGCCACGTAAACCAACCAACCAACCAACAAAGTAAATATTGATTAAAATCGTAATAACAGATGGGCTACAGTAACTCTGTAGCGAAACGACGCAACGCCATCGCATTTGATATTTTGTAAATAGTATGTCACAATATAAAAGCTTGTTTTTAGATTTTTTAATAACAGTTAAATCGTTAATAAAATCATACAAAATTTAAATGTTCAAAATTTAAAGTGAAATGGGTAGTATGAATAAAAAACGTATTTGCTTTTTACTTAAAAATTTGTTTTAAAACCAACAAAATTCTTAATTTTATATTGAATAAATTCCGGAATTTTGTGTTTACACAAATTTTTAAGTAAAAAGCAAATACTTTTTTTATTCATACTACCCAGTGTGTCACATTTTACGGCCTGTTCTGTAAACCGAATCCTTGTAAATTTCTCGTTTTCCAAAAACAAATAATGCCACCATTGATGTATTTTAAATCATCTGTATTTAGTTAATTAATTTCAGATATTAAATTTTAAGCTCTAAAAAAATATGAAACTGCAAAAAACTCTAAAAAAATTTTGGTGTTAGTGTATTTAATTTCTCCAAATCGATTGTTTTTAAATCGACTGGATTTACAAAATACCTCTTGTTTCCCTGATAGTGAGAGGATTAAGCACAAAAATCAATAAAGGGCTTACACAAGCGCTTTTATGCGTCACATGCTTCGAAAAACCTAACAATTTTGCACTGGGTACATACACACAGAAACATTTCATGATATAATCGTCGAAAACAAGTTTGAAGTAACAAAATTTCATAATGATTTAATATTTATTTCAGTACAGTTAGAGCAAAATGTAGTTGATACTGAAATAGTATGAAGAATCATGTTGAATCAAAGTAATTTCAATTTGAAACAACGTGAATTTGATACTAAAATAACACGAAGAATTATGTTGAATTCAAGTTGAAGCAATGTGAAATTGATACTGAAATAACACGAAGAATCGTGTTGAGCCAAAGTTATTTCAAGTTGAAACAACATGAATTTAAGGTAGCACTTTTATTAATTATTTTACTTAATTACCTGTTAAGGAGGACACAGTGATGTTTATTAGCATAAGCATCAGATAAATTTTTGTTTTAGTTGGCTGGCCAGGATTTGTGCTCGGGCTCATCTATGATCACACGTTTGGTAGTCAACGCGCAGACTACTTCACCAGCCACAACAGCTTCAAATATACTTTAGAGCTATGTACTTTAATATAAACACTATCAAAAAATGTATTTTAATTCAATATGATTTAAGTCATGATCCACCTTTAATTTAACGTGATAAAAATTGATTTTAATATAAAACAGGATTTTATGGATTCGATATTGAACAATGTTGTTTTAACAATGAATAATATTAAATCGACGAGATATAATAATTTTTCGTAATTTTATATATAGTTTGCACTTTTGCTGAAAATTAATATGATTTCTAATCAACGTTGCTACATGTTGATTTTACATTGGAATTTTTTCCTGTGTGTATGTACTTAGATGAAAGTACTGTATGACCAGATATGATAAAAAATATATGTATGTAAATCAAATCAATTACTTACGGAAAGAATATTGTTATTCCTTACCTGCAAAAGATAAAATAAAGAACAAATTAAAATTGAGTCCTAAATTTGAAAATATGTAGCTTAAATAACCCGGTTCTAACGACTGATTTTCGAAGAGGACACAAAAATATTTATATATGCGTGTATCGGCGTTTTGAAAGTTTACATCCAGCGTTGCCAGAATGATGATTTTATCATATTTTTGATGATTTTTTAACCAGAATATGATTTGATGATTTTTTTCCCGAAATTATGATTTATTTTCTCGCAAATTATGATTTTTTTGAACTTTTCATATGTATATCGGCACAGAAAATGCAAAGGCCCCATTTCACATCTTAAAAGTATTACAGGAGAAGGATGAATCTTGTTTAAATGAAAAATATATTTATAACTAGTGCAAAATTTTACAGTACATATAAGTAAAAAAGGACCCAACAAATTTGTACATTTATTGTGAAATTTTGCACCAAGTGTCAACATTTTTTTTATTTAAATAAGTTTTATGGTTCTCCTGTAAAATTTATAAAATGTTAAATAGGGCTTTCTGCATATTCTGTGATGATATATAAATAGTTATTGAAATATATCAGTCATTACGTTTTGTAGTTGTTTGGATCAATTAATAAAAGTTTTGTGGGTCAATTAATAAAAGTCTTTAACATAAAAGTTTATGGTAGTGCATTGTATTAACTGGGTGGTACTTTCTCTTAATAAAGTATTTTGAATTTTCGACTATATTTCCCTGTTTTCGACTTTGGTTAGTTCTTTTTCGGTTTTAGGGAATTTTAATGTATAAAGCGGGGTACAGCTATCGAACTTGAATGACAGTCGGAAATTCATCAGCTTTGAAAGGTAGTTTTGAATGACAAAACTGTCAATCATGTTGGATGTTAAAAAATGTTGTGGGATATTCAAAGTTTAATGTGCCAAATTCAACTCTGTTTTCAGTCTTTTTCTATCATGTACTGATTTCTTAAATGGGCATGACTAATATTTCCAATAGCACCCTAACTCGAGAACGGACTATCCGATTAGAATAAATAAGCCACCAAAAGATGCGTATTAAAATTAACAATTAATTTTATTGTTTTCAAAAACTCATAAAAGAAATTAAAACTGCAGACATTTAAAATTTTTATCATTAGTCTGACAGCTAACTAGACATAAAATAAGCCATGAATCATGAAAATCGATGGACAAATGTTGATTTTATTCACAATTAAGTGATAAAAATCACAATTTCCACACAACAGAAAAATTTCAATTTGTGTGTGTGTGTGTGCATTAGTTCTCTCACCTAATTGTAAATAAAATCAACATTTGTCTGTCGATTTTAAAGGTTTTTGGCTTATAATACTCCTAATATACTTAGCTTCCCTCTTAATTTTTTCATTACTTTTTCAAAACGAAAATTTTCTGAATAACTCCGAAACAGTAAGAAATAAAAATAAATAAATATGAATGACTTAAAGGTAATTTATTCTGTATATTTTGGTGCTTTATTTATTCGATTTGGACAAACCATTCTCGAGTTATGGTAAAATATACTGATGTACCTAGTGAAAATATTAGTCATGCACATTAAAAAATTTGTACGTGATGGGCAATATACTGAGCACGGATTTGTGAATTAAAGTTTGTATATTCCACAGATTTTTATTTCAAGGACGAAAAATATTTTTTTTTCATACATGCACTGGTCCGATTTTATTTCTTGGTGGAAGTTATTTTGTCTCATTTCTATATGTTCTTACAGTCATGGCGATATTTTATATACTTCGCTGATTGCTCCCGACTTTCAAACTTTTTCAAAAATTTTTGCTATTACATACAATTTTAAAATGTACAAGAATCTCTTTAATATTGGTTGCCAAGAAAGTAATAACCCTCCCATCTAGAAGATGACATGAAGGATATCATATCATATTAAAGAACTGTTTTTGTTTTAGTTTGCTATAAACGTCACATTGTTCAACTTAGGAATACGACTTTGTGATGATTTTTTATATCAAAATATGATTTTTAATTCGTCAAATGATGATTTTCTTCGAAAAGCTTCTGGCAACGCTGTTTACATCTGGGATTAATTTTAGGGAGAGCTATATTTATTATTTGACATATTGTCGTAATTTTGTTTTAAATGAAATTTATTTGTTGATGGTCATACATTGTCTATATGCTTTTCATTGGTGCTTTACCAATTCGTTAGTAGACTTCAACCACACTTTTGAACAGTTACACACCCCTTATGAACAGACTTTCAAAAACCGTTTGAGAATTTACAAACTATTTTCAAAAATATGCTTATTTATTAGGCATTGAAAATTATACAAACCCCAAAAAATAATTTATATTGGATATGAATCTATTTTAGTTCTCTACACCTTTATACAATTAGAAATCCATTGGATAACGATAAAAATATTTATAAAGGAAAATGAAAAATAAAATTCAAATTAAACCTTTAAGGAATTTATTGTTTGACATATTGTTATAATTTTATTTCCAGAGGTCGTGTGTTCGATTCCCGCCATGAACACTGGGTGTTTTCCACAGAAAAGCTATTCGCTTCGCGGGTTTTGTTTGTTAAATGATGAAAAATATATTTATAAAAAAAAGTTACAAAGCCTACTATGCTTGTTTTTGAAAATCATAGTAAATTCTCAAATGGTTTTTGAAAGTATGTACATAAGATAAGGCTTAGCCATCAACAAATAAATTTCATTTAAAAACAAAAATTTTAAATTTAAAACTACCATATCTCCAAGGCGAATTCACTACAGGTGAACTTGTAAGAACAGCAGATGATTTTTTTAGCATTTTCATCATTGTCGGATGTCAAAATACACTATTTGTTGTGTGTATTTGACATCGTACAATGATTTTACAAAACCAAAATGCTTATGGTTTTTGTTACATGTTGTACTTGTTTTATTAGCGAGATTACCTGGTATGAATTTGCCTTGGATATCTCTGAAACTAATAGGCAGATTTGAGGATGTTTGTAGAGTAAACCTTTCTGCAGTAATGCTAGTATATGTCGCGCAAGTGCCTTCATTTTTGACATAGCGGCTTATCTCGTAAACTAGAGCTGAGAAAAAAATTGAGTGCAGATTCGCGTTCAGCGGCCGAAATAACTAAATAACAACTATCAGGGGTGCTGTTGGCTGGGTATTTAGCGCGTTTGACTACAAACCCTGAGGTCTTGAGTTCAAGAGGTGTGTTGTTGTGTTGTTTGTTGTTGGACTGTTGAAGTGATGAGGACATAGCACTGATCACTTTGACAGTACCGGCAGCGATTAATACTAACATATCCTAACTAACTATCCTAACATATCCTAATGCACTTTACAGCACCCTCCTTCGTCGGTATTGTAGCAGAACCGTCGGTGAAGTAAAAGAACTAATAAAATGGCTACACAGCTTAAGAAACTCAATGCCTCCACACCCCTTGACACCACAGGGGCTTGCAACACTGCTCTACAAAAAACGCGTAATAGCAGAATTGTAAATTAATTAAGCTTTCTATCTCTCTCCCACTTCACCACCTGTTCTCTCTACACTATCCCTTTCCCAAAGAAGTTAACACATTAATTAATTAACTGATAGGCATTAATTGCCTGATTGTGTTAGTTCTCTTTATAAAAAAAATAACAACTATCATATCCTGGGAACGAAAAAGATGACCGAAATTTGTAATATTATGGGCTTCTTTTTGAGATTGTAATAGTTGGTGCCTGTTTTCGATATTTCTGTTTGTTATGTTAAATATGCGATTTAGATAAAAGTCGGTAAGACAAACGCTTTTGGAAACTTCACAGACAACAACTTTGTGGAAAATTTTTTTTTACTATATTTATTAAGTTATGAGATATAAAAAACAGAAAAGAGCATTTGCTTAAACTTCGTTGGGCGTGCGACACGCCCTAATCTTAGCTGATTTACCAGACTTTTTTTTAGGATAGTTTTTTATAAATACCCATCGATTTAGGGTATGAGACTGGAAGAAGTCCCAATTTTATTTTTTTACAACCACTCTAATACACACTGTTTGCATAGACCTGAACGTTTCCTCGCGCACTCGTGAGCCATGAAAGTAGAACACATGACTTAACTAAAAGAAAAATGTTAACCAAATACTTGTTTAAAATATTTGTTTAAAGTACTGTAATTTCACTAGTATTAAAAAAAGCACCACACGAAAAGAACGTTAAGTTTGGATCTAGAACCTATCACTAAGTATCTTTATTATGTCAATTGACCCCTTCCAATGACAACGCCATATAAAAGTGACAGATCGTTCTTAATACATTTTTTTTCTTATGTTGTTTAGTTATTTGTACATTCATTTAATATCTTTTTGTACAAGTTCAAGAACAAGAGCTAGTTTTACCGTTTGTCTGGTACTAGGGTGCTCCTTATTCGTACGGGGCACTTTCGCTATAGCTACACTTATAGAAAAATGTGTCTTCGCATTGATGACGCCATGTCATTAGAATTCCGACATCAATGTAAGGACATATATCATCAATAATATGAAAACAGACATCAATCTGATGACAAGCGTAATCATAGAATTTTAGCATAGTTTAAAGGTCATCCATGCTATGACATCAATACGATGCCACTTATTATATGCATATTATTAAAGTGTAAAATATGTGTAAAAGAAAAAAGTAAACAATGTTATAACATTTGTAAATTGTATTTTAATAAAAATTTTATTGTTTCATTTTTTATTTGTGTGTTTTAACGCATTTTTAAAAAGTTAAAAAATTAAGACACTGCATTGATGCACACTCATCATCATTACTATGACAGAGTTAATAATAAAGTCCTTTTTAAAAACTAACCCAGTACAGCATATATGCACAGACAAACATTGAAGCACACGAGAGTATAACACCTTTTCATCATATTGATGACACTTAGTCATCATATGTGGGTCGCATCAATGATGTTTATGTTGACTTTGTGCTGCCGATGTTTTAGGTGGTGACACAGCTGAAATGGTAGAAGTGACAGCTTATAAACGAGCGATGAATTGAAGAGCCTCGGATCAAGACCAACATTAGAAGAAAAAATAAAATAACAAAAAGTTAAAATAAAATGTTAACAAGTAAAAGTAAGAAAATTTAAATATGTATGTATAACTCTTTTAGTTATTACATTCATGGTAAGATGACCAGCCGATATAAAGAGTGACATCTCAATGATGGAAAGTGTCATGGGGTCAAAAACGAAGACACTTTACATAGCATTGATGTCAAATTACAGCGTTATGACGGTTTTTCTATCAGTGACATAATATTGATGACATTTTGCCATTAAATTGATTCCAATTCGTCATTTCCCTGATGTCTAGGTTTTGGTATTTCCCGGACTTTTGCACTTCCCGGGAAACGGGAATGAAAAAATCACATTCCCGTGAATTCCCGGGAAAAGTTAATTTTCTAAATTAAATAGATTTATAAATGAAAATTGGCGAAATTTCGATTGTTTTATTAATGTAAGCATTCTTTTTAAATAAAAGTGAATATAAAGGCAATTCTAAAACAAATTTTTAAGAAGTTTTAAGTGAATTCAAGCAAATAGAGTTTATAGTTATTACACAGTAGGAAATTCTATAAAAACTAATTAACGACTTTATCGCAATTAGTTAAACATTTTATTTTAAGGCCTCCAAATCATTTTATAAAGAACTTGCCGTAATATTTCTTATTTTTCTTGAAAATTCTCCAAGTACAAGCTAGTTATAGTACTATACTCAGCTGAGCAGAATTTTGCATATCCTGAGCCACAGTCTGTCTAAATGTCTTTGATTATTCATTTTGCTTATCTTAAAACATCTCCTTCAGGGTTTCAACAATTGCGTCGAGATATAATAAATTTAAGTAGTGTCAACTCAAAGTTTTTACAGCTTCTATGAGCTTAAAATTTCCACTATACTTTCCAAATTTTTTTTTACTAATTCTGCGGAAAATCACTCAAAGTTCGTTTAATATCAAATTTTTTTATTTAGGAAACGATTAGAGAGCACTGTAATCATTGATACTTATGCAAAGTATTACACTTTGCTCTGTTTATTGATTAAACGACATCTATTACTAAATTCATATTGCATATACTTTTCGAATCATGCAATTTTTATGAAATGTCTGTATACGTTTGAACCTTTCACATTTTTATTTTGTATTAAAAAAATTGCATGGACATTTTACTGCCTGTTTATCAATGTCGAAGGAAGTCTTTCTTTCTTACAGTTACATTTGAAACAAGGACAAAGTTTTAGAATTTGTTTTTGTTTCAAATGAAACTTTAAGAATGAAAAATGTCCTTCGACATCGATAAACAGGGTATTAGTATCTAAACAGACGATGAAAAACATAGCAACTTTAAAAGAGAAATTAAACAATTTCATAGTGTAAATTCAGTCGTACAGTCAGTTAAACGAACTTATGTAATATTTAAAAAAACATTGAATGTTTTTATAATAAAGAAAAACAGGATTATAATACAAATTTCTTATATGAATCAAAATAAATTTGGCAGTCACTTTATAAATATGCTTGTAAAAAAAGTCCATATATTTATGAAATAACGTCAAAAAGTTACTATCAGTATTTTGATTATAAAAAATAAGTTTCTTCAAAGAACTTAACCAAGTTAACATGATTTGGATAGAGGACAAAAAAACCAAGCTAAGCTCTATATGTAATAGTTCGCCCACAGTAACCCATAGAATATGATAATTTTTAAAAATATTTTTCATGTTTGCATGAGTGCTACAAAAATTGCAAAGCTGCGATCTTAACTTCTTAGCCGGAATTTTTAAGCTATATTTGATAGCAACTTTCCATAACTGGCGATAATGGCCCCCGCGACTAGTATAGTGAGGAGAGGAAAAATACCGAAAAAAGTCAGATTTTCATATGACTTTTTGTTATTACTAAAACAAACTTAGTTCGAATTGTATTTGGTCCAAGCTTCTTACTTTTTTTTTTATTAGTAGCTATACCATCTTAAAACGCTGAAAATTTCGTAGCGTTATCTCAAGTAGTTTTTAAGATATTGCGCGTCAAAGATTAAAAATATTAACGAAAAACCTTAAATTTTACAAAATTTTTGATATTTTTCCTTAAGTGATCACAAATTTTGCGAAACTCTAAAAACAAATACAAAAATCTTAATCTACAGATCTCTACCTTTAAGATTATATAAAATGTTCCAAACAAAAGTCTTATACGTTGTTTGTTATCACCAAATTCATATTTTTACACTATTTTCAATACCAATCCAACAAAAATAAATTTTTTTTATATTTTTTCTTAACTGAATTAATATCAATCATACGCCATGTTTAACAAACTCTAATTTTATATTTCTACTGGAAACCAGCAAATTATTAAATAAGTGTGTACATTGTACGCGCTATAACAGAAAAAGTTATAGTGCGTACTTACATTGTGTGTAATTTCTTAAGTCATGGAAATATAACCATATACGGACACCACTACGTGATCAAAGAAAAAAAAACCCGTGTCTCCTAGTTTTGCCCCAAGTCATGCACTTTTTTTATGGGTCCCCAAAGATTTGAGGCCTCGGTGTAATTTTTGCAAGAAACTGATCATTTTTTCAGGCTCATATCTTGCAAACCGTTCGGAATTTTGATTTCCGCTCTGAGGAAAAGTTGTAGCCCTGGTCATAAAGAGCAAACATTGTGAACTTATAAAATCAAAAACTTCATCTTTGAGATCAAAATCGCAAAAAAAATTTTAAAAATTCGTTTTTTATCTTTTTTCCCCTGTTCAGGTCCATAGGTAGCAAACCGTTCAAAATTCAAGGAAACAATGAACTACAAAAATGTAACTAAGATCTTAGTAAACAACTTTTTGGAACATATGAACTTCCTTGAAATGATTCTTAACAGCGTTTAGTTAGCGCTTAGGTAGCCGCAAAAGTAAAAAATCGAATTTTTTAAAGTTTTTTGCGATTTTGATCTTGAAGATAAAGTTTTTTTGATTTTATATGTTCACAATTTTTGTTCTATATGACAAGAGCTACAACTTTTCTTCAGAAAGGAAATCAAAATTCCGAGCGGTTCGCCAGATATGAGCCTGATAAAATGATCAGTTTTTTGTAAAAATGACACCGATGCCCAAGTGCATGACTTGGACCAAAGCTGGGAGACACTGGTATTTTTTTTTTGGTCTTTTATCACCTAGTGGTGTCCGTATATGGTTATATTTTTTCGTGCTGCGCTGTGTTATTACCACTTTTTTCTAATGTTTCCGTTGCATTGATGATAGATTAGTCATCATTGATATTGAAGAACAACTGATATAAAGGTTGACATCATAATGATGAAAAGTGTCATGGGGTCAAAAACAAAGACACTTGACATAGCATTGATATCAAGTTACATCCGCGTTGCGACGGTTTTTCTATCAGTGGAGAGAGCTGAATTTGTATGGGAGCACTTGCGCTATAGCTAAAGAGCTGAAATTTAGTACACAGGTAGGTCTTTGTGAGAAAATAATAATAAAACTCTGAAACCGGCCATATTTCATTTAGAAGGGAGTAAGATGAACCTTATTTGTTTGGGCTCTTCACAGCGTTGGCACTTTCTGTACTATAGTACAAAATCTGTACTATTTAAAAATTTTTGTACTATTTTTGTACCATGAAATTTTTGTACTATTATTGTACTATTTAACTAATTGCTGAAAAATAAAAAAATATATAAATCATGCAGCAATTTTTTCTGAACGTTTCATAAACTTTTGTTTGAAAATATACTTTTTTAAAGCCAACTTTATTATTTACATTTGGCAGTACTGCTGCTAATAACCTTCTATTTCTCTGCATTGAGAACATGTTGCCCAATTTAAAGGAGCTGTTAGAGAGGAAATATTAAAAAACATGAATATGCATATAACTAAGGCGACAGCGATTATGAGTAACGTATTAGAGACGTGTTTTCTATGGATTTATTGATGAAACAGAACAAGACTGTAACGTCGACCGAAAATCATTCAGAGAGAAACAAAGTCCATAATAACAACGATAACCAAAGCGACAAAGTTCTCATTACTTTTGTTAACATTTTGCCTTTTCCTTTTATTTTTCTTTACTCAACTGAAATGTCAATTTGTATGGAAAAACACGTTGCGCCGTAGTTCTTTTTTATCATTTATATGAAAAATTAAAAGTGTAAGAAACCTTCGCATTTCTTGTCATTTATTTTGGTGACAGCTACTCTAAATTACAACAAGCATTTTTCTATTTGGAAAAATATAAAGCTTCAACCGCAACGGAAATATACACGCTATTGAAGCAAACTATTATGGAAAAGGCAATCCCATTCAAAAACCTTGATGGTTTCGCAGGAGACACACCAAATGTCATATTCGATAATTATAATTCTGTTTGTACTAATTTAAAAGACCAAACATTTTTTGTTGTGTACATCTAGTAGCTTCCAAATATGCTCCAGCTTATTTAGAAGATTTGTTGAGAATGCTGGATATTACTTTAATTGTCTACGAAAATGTAAGCTCCAACAATATTTTTAGTTAATAAAATTTTATCAGCTGTCATAACTAGATGGTTGTCATTAAAGGGTTGCATTGATCGTGCTATCGAACAACATGAACTTTTGAAGAACAACAGCTACATATTATTCCCGCAAACAATAATGAGTACCGAAGTCAACATGTATTTTTAGGGAAGCACTCGCATATACAATTAAAAGGAGTTTTGTGAATTCAAATTGATTATTAGGCTATGGTTCGTAACGTTTGATTCAGAAAGAATTGGGCATGATTAATATTCCAAGGAACAAAGGAAAATCTAACATCAACTTAATTTTTCAACGTACACAGCAAAACAGAAAAGCGCCACTTTCGGAAGCCGCTATTATGCTTACATTATGCTTACATTATGAACCTTAGCCTAATAATCAATTTGGATTCACAAGCAAATACGTTCGAAATAATAAAGTTTTTTTTGGAAATTTTTATAAACATTGAAATTGATTATGGAGGGCATAAGCTAGTTCCTTTCATCGAAAATTTTTTTTGTACTATTTCATTTCGTTTTGTACTATTTTTGCTTAACTTCTGTACTATTTACAGTTTCTTTGGTGGCAACACTGGCTCTTCCACTATACATAGAGAGCTCAAATGTGGTATCCCAGTGGTAAAAATACCCATTAAGTAATCGCTGATGTAAGCAATACTTAGTAGCTGCTAGCGGTGACGTTTTGGCTTATTTTCCCACTTAGATTTAACACAAGCGTGTCATCGGTGCGCTCTCGCTTAAAATGTAAGCTACGATGTCAGTACCTGTCGCTACTGTGCGTTTACATCATAAGTGGAACTGCAAGCGAACTTGTTGTTGAAATGTATCCCAAAAGTATGCTAAAATTTTTTTAATTTATACATATAAGGGATAAATTCCATGAAATACAACGAAATTCTCACATACACAATGCAAAATAGTCGAAGCTATTCAGCCATGTCACAGAATACCATTCCGCTCGGAAGTGGTTTCAATTCCGTAAGATGCTTCTTCAGTAAACGAAAAACGATAATTTTCTTCGTAATCAAACCACTTTTAAGTCTGAAAATTTTTTATTATTTCGGGTTTCTAGTTCAATATTTTGAATTAATGTAAATTCAAATTATTTTTATTAAGAGTGGAGTGTTGGAATATTTAAATCAGATTAGCAGAACGGATCAGTACTACTGATTTCGACAGGCCGCTACACCGTCTCATTAGCGTTCTTGTTCACTTTTACCACTTATGAAGGTGGATGATTTTTACAAGGAAACTTCAGCTATTTAACTAATTTTTTTTCGAAGTGGAATTGAAAAACACTTTTCTACAGACTTCATTTGCAGTTAATATTAAAAAACGTGCATACTTTTAGGAGCATCAAATAAATATTTGATCATGAACTTTCCATGTTAATAAAAAGTTTAATGTCAGCTTTTCGTCTAAAAACAAGAGTAAACAAACGCCTCAAGGTATAAAAGCTTTATCATTGTAAAAACGAAATACAAAATAAACGGAATCTAAGCCACCGAAAAATGTACTTTTTCGGAATGACAACTACGGAATCAAAACCAATCCGAACGGAATCTCTGACACGGATGATTATTAGTAAATGACAATATATTACACGTACATTACAGTCTAAGTACTTAGACTGCCGCTTACAACGTCATCCTGACATCATTGATTATTACAACGTTCTACAAAATTGAACTTTTGGTTGTACACATGGAAAAATTTTTATATTCTGAAAGAGGAGCAAAAATAAAATACCCGTGTATTCCACTTTTTCTAGATTAATTCGTATATTTGCAAAAAATGCAAATTTAAATTTAAAAAAAAAAAATTAATCATAACATCCGTATTCCACATAATAAACTTTTTTATCGCCTTTATCAAAATCCCTTACATTTCGGGATTATCGGATATGAATTTGTATGATGCTATAAAGACGAATAAATAGATAAATAAATACTTTTCTTTTGAGTACTAACAAATTTACTTAAACATCTTCTAATGCTGAATTATGTACATAAGAAATCATAAAAAAATTTTCCTATGCAAAAAATTAATTCAATCATTAAGATAAAGTTTAAGTATTAGGAAAGTTTGGACGCTTATTTTGGAGTTTATATGAGTCCGTATTTGTTTCGCGACAAAGCAACCAACAGTACTCTGACAACATGTGTCTTATTTGTTTTCCTTTATACATAGATTCCATATCTGCCAATTCTTGGTGAAAGCGTTCTCCATGTTCATCAGTAAAGCTTCCTAAGTTTGATGGAAAAAAATCCGAATGGTTGTGGAGGAAGTGTACCTTAAGTGACATGTTGACTTCCATCTCGTGGTAGCCATCAATCATTACCTTAACAATGTCCTTGTAATTGTTAGCTCTTTTATTGCCAAGAAAGTTCTCTGTAACATTTTCAAAAGCTCTCCATGACCTATTTTCTACAGGGAAAAAAAAGAAGAAGAATTGTTACGAAAAGTAAAATCAGACAATGTGCAGAAGTGACTGCTAAAAGTCGTAATACGTAGATCAGAAAATGTGCAGACTACTCTCTTAAATGTCTTAAAGGAAATTAAATTGCCTTCGGATAATGTGCAGACTATTCTGATATTAATCGGATAATATTTCAGACAATGTGCAGGAACGTCATACCAGAAAACTGCCTACTGCTCCGCCAAATGTCTGAGGGAATTTTAGACAGCTCGGCTAATTGTCTGGTAAAGTCTAAGATTTTTTCCGATGTTAGACATGTCGGCCAAAATTGTTTCCTGTGAAGAGGGAACACCAATACTTGCTTATTTCCCTTTTGTTTGCTGGGCTGTCAAGAGTGAGTCAGCAATATCCTCCGTCTCATGTCATGTCAGTACAGCCTGTTCACATGTTCATGACACATAAGGGTATGTTATGAATGTTATTTTTTTTTGTGCAAAATAAAAAAAAATACGAATTGATCTAGAAAAACTGGAAGACACGGATATTCTATTTTTCGACGTAGATTCAGAATATATAGGCCTTCTTCATGTGTACAAAAGTGTATAGAACGGTGTTATCTAAGTACTTCGATTCATTTGCCACTGGGATACAATTAGATCTTGATGAGTAAGTAATCAGCCAAATTTAAAAACGATTAATTTTTATCTAGGGACACTAGGTTTACCCTTATATATGTACATACATATGACCAAAAATTTATTTTGTGATTTTGATTGTAAATCTTCCTGGAAATTTTCTTAGTAAAAAAATACATTACGCCAATTAATAGGAAATTAGAGTGACAGGTATTTTAACAAATAAAGTTTTAGAAAAAGTAGAGAGATCCGCATATCCAAACATTAATCTAACTTACGGCATTCTATGTAAAATGCAAGCTTGGCAATAGTTTTCCCATAATTCTTTCCCATATTAGAAAGGCCACAAAGTATTGCGAAGCTAGCAGGTTGCCTAGAAATTATATGGTATTGTACCTATCTAGAACTTGGTCCTCATTTTAATCTCAGTACTTTATACGGATAGGAACTTGGTCACATTAACATTTTTGTGTGGATTTATTTATACAGACAAACGAATGCAGTCAAGCAAACAGACAGACAACAAAATAAATGCAACAATAAATCCAACTTCTTGCTCTTGTTCCCATTTAGATTATTTGATTTGTTCGTTTTATTATTACAAATTGCAACATCCAATGCTTTTTTATTTCTATTGTTAACTACTAGTCTAAGGACATGGATAGCTACCGTCAGGAATTTAACGAAATAAAACGGAAAACTTAACAAGATATGAATTGAAAGTACATACAAGGAAAAAAACAACTACTAAAATAATGAAGTTAAAGTTATAAAGAGCTTACTTCTTCTATTTTGATCTGACTAACTGACTTTATATGTATATAATTGGTTACTGTCCTTGATGCAGGACAAATATTATGTTAAAAAGAAAAACTGACAAATAATGAGCATTTTAAATATTTTCTTTGCTACTGTTAAGATTTTCTTCTTATACCAGCATCTTATCGTAGAATTTGTTAAACAAATCGTGATGCAATATATTTTGCGACTCATCGTAAACAAAGTAAGAACTTTACTACTGTTAGAATATTTTACAAATTGTGTTTTTTTAGCAAAAAAATAAAATATTTGTCATCTTACAAAAAAAGAAAAACAGTTTATTTTTGTCTTCTGCAATAACAATATTAATTTCTTGCAGGCTGGTAATTTCATTTATCCCTTTAAACCCTTTTTAGCAAACTTGTTTGTTATATATAATTAAATAATTTTCTTAAGGCACGGTCACACTTGGCAAATATTTGCCGAAAAAAAAGCGACAAACATACAAGATAAAATTGTAGTTCTTTTAATTCCAATATTTTTTTAATATGGGTTCACATTTATTAAAAATAATAATTAACTTTATTTTGTGATATACAAAACCAAATTTGCCAAGTGTGACCACACCTTTGGACTATAGTTAGTTATAGTATGACTTTTATCATGAAATTTGCTGCATGAAACATTTTTTTTATTTTCCGGCAAGAGGTACCGTGAAGCAAGTGGTATAAAAAAAGTACAACTCTTTTGAAATTTCATGTACTTTCATCATTTTAGCTAGAAATTTTAGTAGTATCATTTTTTTGTGAAAGACAAAATAGGACTTTAATTCAACCTAGAACTTTGTTGATTTCTTAGGCTTTTGTATTGCCTTTTTTAACCATTTTATATCTGTTGATTTAGCAAAACGACACAGTGAATATTCAATTTTGTTTCAAGTTTTTCAGAAGGTTTTGTAATAAAATTGGACAACAATTTCTCAAGTTATGATAAAATCAGTGGATCAGCCTCTTCAAAATTTGATTTCTTGCGAAAATCAGGTAATTTACTGAGTACTTTATTGAGTATAAAATTAATATTTAACCATCGGCTTTCATAGAATAAAGCTTATTGTTTGCATTTGTAGCATATGTGACTTTATGATCAGCTTAGAAAACTGGTAGATTTTTGCCATTTTCGATTTTGTAATCTATATAAAAGTGTATATCTTATTTGTTTGCTTGTATGTTTGTTTGTTTGTTTGTATGTTTGAAAGCTATGGGCTCCTAGGCCAGTGAACCGATCTTGTTGACATTTTCGCAGTATATTACTGATGATCTGGAAGGAACAATAGGCCATATAATTTTGAAATATTATTAGTTTACGTGGCACTTCCCATATATAAGAAATTTTTATTTTAATGCAGCTAAAGACTTCAAATTTGTTGTGAGTAGCTCTTTTTATAAAATTTTTTAAGGAGATATTACTAAGGAGGGGAGAAGTGGGAAGTGATATGTCATGGGAACTAATGGGGTAAAACACCTAAAATTTTGTAGGAGTTAGTCCATTGACCTTATGCATTGTTCTACAGAAAATAGTCAGACAAAAATTTGTGGGCGTGTCAACTCCCACATATAATATTATATATTATTATTATTATTTTAGTGAATATCTTTGGAACTATAGCAGCCAGAAACTTGAAATTGCGTGAGCAAAGCTGTCTATAGTGCGCGTTGTTGCTCAAAAACAGGTCCGGATTGGATATGAGGGTGTGGCACCTCCCATAAAGAGCAAATATTTATTTTGAGATATCTTAAAAACTAGTATAGGGAGATTCTTGAAATTTTACAGGGATAATTCTGTCGATATTGTGCATTGTCTCTGGAAAAAGTTTCAAAATTGGACAAGTAGGCGTGGCACCTGTGGTCCTATTATTGAAACAATATATCACCTATGTGTTCTTTCAGATTCAGATCTATTCATGCTTTAAATTTCACTAGAATTGGTCAGATAGTTTTAGAGAGGCGGAAATTGTGCCTTGCCCCCACCCCTCGTGGTCCTATTTTTAAACAAATTATAGCCTATTTGTCCTTCCAGACTCAGATCTATCCATGTTTCAAATTTCATTAGAATTGGTCATATAGTTTCAGAGAGGCAGAAATTAATATTGGTCAGATTTTTTCGGAAGGGTAGAAATAGGCACCTGCACCTCCCCCCTGGGTGATCCTTCCTGACTCAGATCTATCCATGTTTTAGATTTCATTAAAATTGGTAAGATAGTTTCGGAAGGGCAGAAATTGTCCCCTACCCCCTCGTGGTCCTATTTAAAAAAACATAAAACGTATGTGTCCTTCTACACTTAGATCTATCCATTTAATCAAAAAGCGGTTCAGTGGCTTAGCCGTTAAAGCGAAACAACCAAAGAATCTTACTTTCGCATTTATAATATTAGTAAGGATAGTTAGTAAAGACACCTTCAGCTATAAGTGTCACGAACCACTTAGCCAAGTTATAACCCCTTTAGCAAAGACACCATCCATATTAGAGATTCCCAAAAACTAGATGGAAATCCACAAAATCGCAGGTGTTCCCCGGCACTTCCCCGGAAGATTCTGGCAATATTGAAAATCTAAGAAATCCGCAGCGGTATTACATAGCGTTTTGTCGAGCCATAATTTTGCTCCAACATTTGTCAAACTTCATACATAAAAACATCAGAAAAATGTTTGGGCTATTTTTTCATATCGACTTTGACTTTTGTCAAGACAAATAAATCAATAGCTCGTGAAGACGCTATGCTACCATTATGTTGTGTTATGTTGTGTCAGGTCAAATAATTTTATATCATTTACAAGAATTTACACAATTAGCAGAGACACCTTCAGCTATAACCGGCATGAATCACTTAGTCAAGCCACAAACCATTTAGAAAAGACACAAACTATATTGGAGGTTCCCAAAACCTAAGCCAAAAATCACCAATATATCAGGAGTTCCCTGGCACTTCCCCGGAAAACTAAGGCAACACTGATAGTCTAAAAATTCGAAGCGACAATACTATTATGCTATGTAGTTGTGACCCGTATTTTTGACCAGTGCTTGGGACCAATATTAGCGGCCAGTATTTTTTCATTAAAAAAAAAATATTTTGTTTTACCCACCAAGCACCAAAAGGAACTAAAGTTCCAAAAATATAGTGCTCCTCCTTGACATTTTTCTTGTTGTTGCATAGTGGTAATTAGTAATAAATCATTCCATGTAGGTCTTGCCAACTTTATGATTGCAATTTTCGATAAAAATATTGTTAACTTTAGAGGCCACACTCGGCTGAGAAGGAGGGACACTCTTGCTCTCAGCCGAACACGAGAAACGTATAACAATTTATTAGAGCCGTTTAGACGCCAAGTGAAAGTTAGATATCCTGTTTTTAAGTATCACAAGTGAATATGTGTTATACATTTTAGATATCACTCCATGCCAATCAAATACATAGAGCATTTTTAATGACTCCATCCATGGTATACTCGCCAAAGAGAACTCAACCAATAACGAGCCAGTGAATTGTCATTATCAATGGGGGTAAAAGAAAATCCGCCAGCATATTTGTTCTGCGAGAACAAAGTGGAGTATGCCTTAGTAGCGAGCATCACCTCTTAAAACTGTGGGGCCAACTGCTCCCGTGATTTCATTGTATTGTCACTGGTAAGGACTGGATGGAAAATTCCTGGGAGTTGGTTATCTTTCTATCGACTTTAAGTCAGAGCGGTGACCTTTTCTAATTTAGCTCTTACATAGAAAACGTCCGTAATTATTTGTTAAAAGAAATAAACAGGATATGGGGGACTCCAGAGCTTTAGTAGAGATGGAAGTGACATTTGTTATCAAGCGCTTCCTACTAAATTTTATCTAATACTTCCCCAAATTCTGTCGATTCGCTAAATAAGGACGGATTAATAAGCCCGGCAAATGGCCGCTACAGACTTGAAAGTCCTCTAGTATAATATATCATATTATGAATGATTAAATCAGTTGCAAATGTTTTGACCTCAATTGTATGTATCTGTATTTGTTTTTGAACGCATGCATTCTTGCATTTCTTTGTCTAACATTTTTTATAAACGTCTGCGTCTGGTTGCATTTAAGTATTTATAATGAATCATGATAGCTGCGAACGAAGAATGAATGAACACTAAAGGACTTAAGGCAGTTGACAGACATGTTTATTTGTCAGCAACTTAAATGGAATAAATGAAATCCAACAAAAGCAGAAAATATTATATGTACGAGTGCATGTGTAGAAAAAAGCTAAAATTTTATAAAGTTACAAACAGTAAGTCTACGTCTTTTCAGGAATATTCTTAATTTTTTGTCTTCCTTTTATTTGTTTGAATCAGCAGAAAGAAAAAAAAAACAAATAAATTGATGTTGCAATTTCTATAGACATTTAAATGAAAGCCATCCTTATTATTTCATCTGCTAAAGTAAAAAGTAAGTTTGTTTTTGCAATACAAAGAGATACGATTATAATGCATTTGAATTTAAATTGTTTCATTTGATTTCAAATGCAACATATCATTGTAGCTTCTAGTTACGTCACAATTGTACATAAAGAGGCTTAAGTAAAAATTTCAAAGTTAAATTTAATTAAATTTGCTGAAAAAGTTAATTTCGGAAGCCTAGTCTTTTGAATCGAAAAATTAAAAAGTGCTATAGCGCACTCTAACAGGGTGCCCGCCCAATGAATTGATTTTGTGAAAGATTATGTCCTCCTTTATGAGTTTTGCAATCATCATTTTGTAATTGATTCAATTAGTTTAGAAGGTACTGTTCTATAACCATTATTTATGCGATCGGCTTCACTATGTGACCTTTAGGGTGTGTGATTCGGGAAAAGGCTAGCTAATATTCCCGGGACATTTTTGAGATTTTCCCGTGAAAGCGGGAAATTAAAAGTACACATTATTTCATAAATATATGGAATTTATTCTATGTCTATACCTGATATATTTTTATCATGAGAAATGTCAAATACCATATATGAAAACCAGCTAACATAAAACAAACTATTCTTCAATATAAAGTTTGACTTTTGTCATGATAAAAATATATCAGGTATAGACGTTGGGTAAGATTCTAAATTTTTTTTGAATTTGGTTGTCAATGTTTAAACACTAAAAATTTCATAAATTTTTTTTTAATTTTTACAAAATAAAAATTTGAAATTGAAGCCATTTTTTTAACCAGAAATAATTATTGCTTAATTCGAAAATTATGTACAAGCAAGATGGGTGTACTAGAGTAGAAGGGTGCAAAGAGTACTCAAATGTATTCGTAGAATTTACTCGTATGAATTTCGTGTGTGCATATATGTCTGTTCTTATGTATGTATGTTTGTATACATGCATGTACATAACCTGCAGACAAAGTAACTAGTATGTAGTTAGAACTATACTAGTTGCTTTTTACTTCAAACTATTTTCCCATCTGTCCTTTTTTCATAACTCGAACTATCGATTTTAACATTAGGTTGTCATAAGAGCCCAACTAGTTCATTTGTCTACAGTTATATCCCAGTTGGAGTCCTAGTTGTTGTAAACTAGTGCTCTTACTAGTTTGTTAATTTAGATCTTGTAACTCGTGAAAAAAACTTTGGCTCAACCAGGGTACGAACACAAATTCCTCATATTTCAAGGCAAGTACTCTGCCCACTGAGTCACTTTCTACATATTTTCTTAAGAGATAAAAATATGTTTTAAATACAAGTCGTATAACTGCAAATTTTGTCCTTTTTTAACTAATATCGTTATTATCTCGATATAACTATTAATATGATTGTTCTTTTTTTTATTAGTATCGTTACTAGTCTTGCTACTAGGAATATGACTGTCCTTTTTTGACCAGTAACATTACAACTAGTAATGGGACTGTCCCAAAGCGTATCTAGTTGTAGATTTAGCTACTGAGTATATCCAAACATACATACAAAAAACATACATGCATACACACACAAACATACATACGAGTACTTTCGAGTATACTTGTGCAGGCCTTTAGTAGAGAGTGTCGTTTAATCACTTTATCAGAAAAAGGTGGACTAATTTGTATAACTATCAATTATTGCAATGCTCTCCCCGTTTCCTGAAGTAAATAATTCGAGCTTAAATTATTGAAAACATTTTGGAAAGTTTATTGGAAATTTTAAGCTCATAGAACTTTGAGTTGTCACGACTTAAATTTATTATAAGTCTTCCTGCCAGGCACATAGTGGGTCGAAACGATTCTTTCTTTCGTAAAATTACATTTAAAGCAAAAACAAAATTTTAAAATTTGTTTTTGTTTTAAATGTAATTTCACGAAAGAAACAATCATTTCGACATAGTGGGCCTGACAGTTCGTTCGCTATTATTGAAAACTTGAAGCAGATATTTGAAGAGAAATAAAAAGCAAAATCTAATCCATTTAAACAAGCTCTCAGGGTATGTAAAATTCGGCGCCGCTTGTAGTTAACGATAAGTATGCTTCCGGAAATTTGGCAGGAGAAATAAGAAACATTACGGCAGGTTATTTATAAAATGATCTGGAGGTTCTAAAATTAAATTTTAACTAAGTAAGACTTCAATTAGTCTTTATACGATCTCTTAATGTATAATAACTATAAACTCTTATTTGTCTGAGTTCATACAAAAATTCTTAAAAATTGGTTTTAGAATTGTTATTATATTAATTTTTATTTAAAAAGAATTTAATTAATAAAACAATGTACATTTCGCCCATTTTCATTTGATCTACTTAATCTACTTAATCAACTTTTCCCGGTACTCCCGGGAATTCCCGGAAACGAGTTTTTTATTCCCGTTTCCAGGGAAGTACAAAAGTCCGGGAAATCCCAAAGCCTAGTCACGAACCAAAAACGTGATTGAATATGAAAGACAGATTTGATTACAATTTTGGTGTAATTACAAAATAACACTTCGTTCGAAATTCTCCGAACGAATTAAGCGAATTCGACGAAATTGGCAGCAACCGACGTAGCTTTTAAGGATAAGAGCTGATTACATTTTGGATTTGATTAGAGTGGAGTGGTGGCTTAAAATTTATTGCAAAAAAACATATTTTCGAAAATTTTATCGGTTCATATGCAGACGATATCCAAGGTAATTTCTTTACACATATTGAGGATATATATTCATTATGTCTAGGGATGCCAAAAGGAAGATTCCAAATCCCGAAATACCGGGATTTTTCGTAATTGGTAAAGTCTGAAGAGTACCGGTTCGTATCCCAGCCATTGCAACATTTTTTGAGATGTCTCATTTTAGGGTTCCGTACACCTAAGGTAAAAAGGAACCCTAGTCCGTTTGTCCGTATTAGGGGTTTTTTATTCCCGGACTTTTTCGTTGCCCAGGAGAGCGGGAAATAAAAAAAGAAATTTATTTTTTATGTACATAAATAGATGTTTAAGCCCGGGAATTCTCGCATAAAATTTCCGGGAAAGGGGGGAAGGAAAATAAGCGATTTTCCTGAGACGGGAAAACCAGGGAAAAAACCCTAGTCCATGTGTCTGTATGCCACAGGCTTCTATATCGAGAAGGATTAGAAGTACGGACCTGAAATTTCCACAGAATATGTGTAACTGTGGCCGCTACAACAACAAATACTAAAAGTTTATGAAAATTAAAAATTAAAGGGTGCTCTAAAGTGAGCAACGAAACACGTTTAAATCTTAATGTAATATACAGATACTTGATATACATATGTACACTGGACGTTTTCAAACTTAGTGTATTGTTATACAGTCTACACAAGTAAATACTGAAATTTTAACAAAATAAAAATTAGAGGGTGTTGTGCTTTTCTTCTGGCGGGGTTTGTCTGAATTTGGAAATATTTTCCGTCATCCCAGGTCAAATTTGGTTGATGAACAGACCGGTTTCGGCTATGTGCCATCTTCACTGTTTTATTGAGTATAAGTATTTAATAGAAGACTGAAGATGGCACATAGCCGAAACCGGTTTGTTTATCAACCAAATTTGACGTAAATTGCTCGCACACAAAGGGTTCCGTAAGAATACACATATCGCACCCTAAATACAAAAGGGTCACAACTCAAAATTTTCCAAAACTGACTTTTTTCCATAAATTAATTCAGAGTACGCATCTCTAACTACTGCAAAAATTTCTTTCACATCACTATCTTCTTTAACTGGAAAAAAACAATTATGTCTATTTTTATGTTAGAGTGTTGCTTCTGCACGATGAACTAAAGAGAATTATTTTGAGTTGCGTTAATGTGCTCAAGAGCAACTGATTACTTTTATTACACATAAAGAGTTTTATTTTGAGTTCTGCCTCTATTACTGTAAAAAGTGATAAATTTCGTGGTATATTATTTTGCATTGTGCTTCTTTAGTTGGAAAAAGTGAGTTCAATTATCAGTTGAAGAGGCACAACCTGAGATAATATCACTAGTTAATCGAAAAAATTTCAGTTAAAGAGTGATAAATCAAAATTTTATTTTATTTTCGCAAACATAATATAAAATTTAAAAAAGTATAGCAGAACCTTCTTCAATATTGAATTTTTTCATAATGGAACAATATTTTCTTTAAATATTACAATCATTTTTACATAAACAGTTTTTTGTCTCTCCTGAAAATTTTAGTATTTTGAGTTGTGACCCTTTTGTATTTAGGGTGCGATATATCCCTTTTCGTTTTTGCCCTTTTTCATTTTGGCAAATTTTTCCGCTTAGCTTTTTTGTTTAATATTAGTTTTTTTATTTTTAACTTTCTTTTTGTTGTTTTTGCGATTTTTTTTGTTATGGTGTTTTCGCTTTTTGATGATATTTTTAGTTTTAGCGATTTATTTAGGTTTTGGCCCTTTTTTCATTTTTGGCGTTTTTTCGGTTTTTGGTGATTTTTTTAGTTTTAGCGTTTTTTATTTCGTTTTTGTGATTTTTTTTCATTTTTGGCGATATTTTTCGTTTTTCGACGATATTTTTAATTTCAGCGATTTTTTCGGTTTTAGTGATTTTTTTCGATTTGACGACTTTTTTGGTTTTTGGCGTTTTTTAGCTTTTTTTGTCGATCTTAGTAGTTTTGGTAATTTTTAGCCATTTTTTTAATTTTGCTACTTTTTTCCTTTTAGCGATTTTTAGTTTTGAAATTTTTTTAGTTTTAGCATTTTTTAAAATTTCAAGAATTTGCCTTTTACGGATTCCAAGATGCAACAAATTGGCTAAATTACACAGTCAAATCTACATTAAGTGGATATGAAACCTCATCAACTCCAGTTATCTCCGCAGAGAGGGAAGAATTAAAGAAAACCCTTCTTGCGGTATTGCCATCATTGCTGTTGCCACTTCCTTGTCTTGGTTTATCGATAATTAGTCCTAATTCTTCCCGAAAACGTTTTTGTATAGAAGATTTTTCCTCCTGCTTCAATCTTTTATGATTTTCACTTTTAGCTGACCATTTCTGAAATTTGCGATTGTAACCGATGTGCAAAATCAGTTCCATGCATCTAATCCACGCGTGTAGGGTCGACAATCCATACTCGAAAAAAATATAGTTACATTTATTTGGTATTAATTTGTCGCACAAGTCTTGAGCTCTTGAACTCTTTTGTATGTATAGGCGGTCTTACACTACGATAGACCATAGAGAGACGGACAGCGTAGCGAAAACAATAGGGTCGCTTTACACTTTTGGTGTACGGAACCCTAAAAAATTATAGGGTGTTCTATTAGTAAATATTATTTTGATTATCTAATTTTTACAATTAGCTGTGTCGTAGAAATTGTAAGAGGCAAACAATTCGAATTTTCAGATTTAATGAAGCATTTTAAACGCAACGGTGAAGAATGTTAAAAAACAAACTAAAAATTAAAAAGAGTATTCTATCAGGTAATGTAATTTTAGATTTAAACTGTATCTTATGAGTCGTAATAATTATACACTTGAAACAAAATTGATAATCAAAGTGTAAATTAATAAGTAAAGGGTATCGTAACAATTAATGCAATACAAGCCGAAAAGTAAATCGCTAACGAACAAAGCGGGCAAAACGGAAAAATCGCCAAAACAGAAAACCCAATATTAAAAAAATAAACAATACGAAAAAAATCGCCAAAATATGATAAGTGATGAAACAAAAATAAAGAAGCAAAATGAAAAAAATCGCCTATATGGAAAAATCGCAAATATCAAAAAAATCGCCCAAACAAAAATAAACGCCAAAACTAAATAACCAAAATAAAAAGGATAACCAAGACAAAAAAATCGCTAAGATGAAGAAGCGCTGAAAAAATGGCAAAAATTCGCAAAATCGCAAAAAAAGAGTTACCAAAACGATTAAATCGTTAAAAATAGCTAAAACGAAAAAAAAACCTTAAAATTAAAAAGAAAAGTTCTAAAACGAAAAGGAGACCAAAACGAAAAAATCACCAAAGAAACGAAAAAGTTCCTCAAAACGAAAAGCCATAAAACGAAAAAATTCGCTAAAAAGGTACCGAAAAACAAACAGAAATCGCCAAAAAACGAAAAATGGGAAATATATACATATGTATGTATGTATGTACTTTTCGTACGAACCCTTCGTGTGCGAGTCAAAGTCGCGAATCACAGAGTTTTCATCTGTAATAGCACTCATTTGACGAGCAGTTTATTTAAACTGAACGCTTGACCTCTAATGATGCGCTAAGGTTTAATGTTAATGGGGTTTTCACGCGAATTTATACTCATGCAGTATCGTTAGAATAGTTAAATAGTTTTTTTGCTGGGTAAGCTAAAAGGTTAAACATACTACCTTGTAACTCACAGCAAATGGCAATTTGTTATAAAAAGTTTTCTTTATAAAATATCTCAAAAGTTTCCTTAATACTTTCGATATGTTTTTCCTCATGCAGGTTCGCTGACAAAAGCGAAGGATAAACGTTATTTATTTATGTTTTTATAAATCGCCATTTATGTAAATATATGAGTTTTTAATACAGTTATTTTCGTATTTTGTGTATGTGTTGTAAAGACAAATATTAAGAAATACTCATACACTCATAATATTATGACAGTAACGGAATGTAATTTATTTAAGAAGTATTCCGTGCAATCATATTTAAAGGAATAAAACATAAAATTCTAAGCAATCTTATTTTTAATAATAAGAAAACTAAGTACACATTAATACCGATTTTCGTTTCCTTTCAATATTCTCCGTTGTTTATGTTATGAGTACCCAAGGGGACATGCATAAATATAACACACACACAAATACACAAAATATTCTGTACATAAAATTAGCTGGTATTGCAATTTAAAATAAATGAATATTCATTTAAAATCGGTAGTGTAGTGGTAGTAGTCCTTGTTAATAGTCTAACGTACGTCTATTAACCAGGAGGTCTCATGTTCTATTTCAGCCAAGACATGCGCATTAATTTTAACGTTAATTTTTAACGTTAAATGCATAGAAATGAGTAAGTTTATGTTAACGTCGTGCTGCTGGTTTTCATACTATGTCTTTTGCGAGTGGTTGGTGCGTTGGATTTCGAAACTGAAAGAGCTTTTTTCGATTCCCAGTGGAAGTTGAAATAGCAAGCTGTGATTAAAAATATAAAATTAATAAAATAATTATTAAACATACGAAATAATAAGCATTTAACATGTAAAAATAAAGCAAAAATCATTTATTTTTACTGAACTTCGGTTTGATTATTTAACAGTAAAAATAGCAGAAATAAGGGAAACATCTTTTATTTTTACGGAAGTTGCGATTAGTTCTTGTGACAGTTAAATTGATCCAAACCAAAAAAGAATCATTCAGTTTTATGGCTTTAAGTCAGCTAATTTTCTAACATTTAAAATTTAATAAAGTTTTTGTTAAATTTAAATGAAAAATAAGTAGACCAGTTATTAACTAAAGTTTCCTTTATGTTATATTACAATTTCAGTTAATTTTACGTACAGAATATTTTGAGTGTATTCGCCATTAATATTCCCTTGCTCCTTTATATTTATCTTTGTCTTTGTTGTAATTGTTCCTCTTGCTAAACAATTTCTCTTGTCAAAGTAACTACATTGGCATTTTGTAGTCACAGATAGAAATCTGGATGTTTTTATTTGCCAGCTAAAAACAAATTGCTTTTAAAACACCATTTATATTTTTCTTTACACAATTTTAAATAACTAGATAATGATTATAGATAAATATACACAAATACACCGTCATACATTGACATCATTGCACAGAGACATTTATTTGGAGAGGAATTCTTTAATACCCACAAAAACGTTTTCTCTCAAGGAAATTTCCAACATCCAAGAATTTTAGTAATTTTACAATTATTACAATGAAGTTTACTGGCATTTGTTTGGTTTAGTTTTCTTCCTATCTCTTTATTTTCTTCATTTATCATTGTTTCTTTCCTGTTGTTGTTGTTTGTTTTCTAATATGTATATAATATTCGTATACTATTGAGATAAATTCTTATAAATTGTGTTAATTTCACTTTAAGTCAAATCTAAATGACGCGTATACCGTGAAATTTATCAAACCCAAAAGAAAGATATTTTTTCTTTATTCATTTTCTATTGTATTTAATCTTGAGGAATACACATACATGCATAAGTAAATAAATAAGCTTTTCATGTGTGTACTAAAAATATGTATACTAGATATACAGTGGTGATCAAAAGATTTGTATTTGAATCACAATGGCATGTCTGTTTCGGACTTTACTTTGAATTTGGTATTTTTCATCGTGCACTGTATTCTGCTAGTCAAGCTTTTCATTTAATACCCATATTGAGGGGTTTGAAAATATTATCTATAATCCAAAATTTTGTGGGGGCTGCCATTTTTGATTCGGAATTTTTTCATCGCCTACTATATTCTAATAGTCAAGCCCAAGCCCGTTCATTTAATATGCATATTGCGCGGCTTGTAAATAAATAACTAATACGCCATTTTGTTGGCGGCGGCCATCTTTTACACAGAAAAAAATATCATCAAACTGCAACTAACAATTTCAATAGTTAATATGTAATTTAAATTCAAACATATATTTTGTTGATACAACAAATTTAGTTGTTGATACGACAAACACAGACATTTTTTTCAACAAACTGAACTAACCGAATCTTTTGTTATGTATTGTGAAAAAAATTAAAAATCATCATTGTTGATATAACATATAAATGAAACAACAAATCAAGAAATTTTTTTCAACAAACTGAACTAACCAAATTTGTTGTTAAGTATTGTGTTAAAAATTAACAATTACCATTGTTGATATAACAAATGAACACACACACGTAGATGAAACAAAGCAAATCATGTTTTGTGTGTATTCATTATTTGCGTATTTGATAACGAATTGCTCCGTAGCTGAGAGGTAAGAACGTTAGTATATTAGTCCAGAGGTCGCCGGTTCGATTCCGCCTAAAGACATTTAGCGTTTTTCGCAGACAAGCTTCGAGGATTGTGCATAAAAAATATTGTTAATACAACAACTATGATAGTTAAAATTTGTTCGGAAAATCAACAATTCATATTGTTGATATAACAATAATATTAATTGAAATAAATTTGAAATCAACAAAAAAATTGTTAAACATTTTTTTCTGAGTTTCCTTTAACTTACAATTTCGTAATTGTATTTACAAAAATCGTTGTAGGTTCAAAATCAATTAATTATATAATTGATATAACAAAAAAATTAATTGTATTTACAATTTTTTTTTTCTGTGTCGGCCATGTTCTGTCGGCCATGTACTGTTGGCCATGTTCTGTGTTTCATGTGGAATTAAAATGTGCGGAATTATCAAAGCATTGTTGTTGTAAATCAATATTTATAGCAACGATGCTTTGATAATTCCACACATTTTAATTCCACATGAAATACAAAACATACCGGATTACTGAATAAACATTAATGTATTGTCATCAAAATTAAAAGTGTTTACGAAATTTCACAGCGATTGGTCAACAGGAAGTGGTTTAAACTAAATAATACTTTTTATGGGCGTGGCACATTCCACTTTTCTAATCACCAATTTGTATTGGCATCAAAAGTAAAGGTGTGATAATGGCCGCTAGAAGTTAATTAATTGATAGAGGAAATTCTACTTTTTTGTGATAATGGAAAAAAAGTTTAACCCTGTACTAAATGTTATTTATTTATGAAATAATCTGCGAAAAAATCCTCGACAAAATCTTCAATTCCAATTATATTCACACAATGAGAATATACATATATGTCGAAATATAAACTGGGATAGAAATAATGCCTAAATTTAAAGTGAACCTCGTAGAAACGCGCAAACTTTTGCGAGAACTAAAAACAGAAATAAATAAGTAATGCTTCAAACCAAATAATATTTACAAAAATTAGAATTTATTTTAATATAAGTAACACCTGCTTTAAAAGCGCTTAAAAAGTCGTCGTTTTTATGCAATAATGCATTTGTAATGGTACGAATTGTAAAGTGTAATGCACCAAGTGCTTTCAAGCGATGTACTTTTTAGGGTTCCGATACACCAAAAGTGTAAAGGAACCCTATTGTTTTCGCTGCGCTGTCCGTCCGTCTGTCCGTCTGTCTGTCACAGGCTGTTTTCTCGGGAACCGTAAGAGCTACGGACCTGAAATTTTCACAGGATATGTAGAGCTTTTGCCGCTACAACAACAAATATATGACAGTTAAAAATTAAAGAGTGTTCTAAAGCGAGCAACGAAAAATGTTGAAATACTAATGTAATGTTTTCTCGGGAACCGTAAGAGCTACGGACCTGAAATTTTCACAGAATAAGTAAAACTTTGACCGCTACAACAATAAATATATGACAGCTAAAAATTAGCGAGCAACGAAAAATGTTGAAATACTAATGTAATATGCAGACACTTATATATAGACACTTTAAATTTTCAAAGTTCGTGTTAATTGGTGTAGTCTGTAGAATAGACTACACCAATTAATACCGATATTTAAAACAATAAAAATTAAAGGGTGTTCTATCAGTCAATGTAATTTTGCTATGTAATTTAGATAATCTGATCTATCTTCGGAGCCGTAAGAGCTACGGACTTGAAATTTTCACAGAATATGCAAAACTTCGGCCGCTACAACAACAAGAAATATATGACAGTTAAAAATCAAAGGGTGTTCTAAAGCGAGCAAAGCAACATGTTGAAATACTAATGTAATATACAGACACTTATCTATAGACACTTTAAATTTTCAAAGTAAGTGCTAATTGGTGTAGTCTGTAGAACAGACTACACCAATTAACACCGATATTGAAAACAATAAAAATTAAAGGGTATTCTATTAGTTATCGTAATTTTGACTATGTAATTGAGACAATATGCTGTATCTTGGAAATCGTAAGATGTAAAATCTTGAAATTTTAAAACACGCTAAAACTAAAAAAATCCAAAATTAAAAAAATTTCAGAACGAAAAAAAAACGCTAAAATGAAAAAAGCGCTTAAAGGAAAAAAGCGCCAAAATTATAAAAATCGCTAAAACGCAATATATCACCAAAATTAAAAAGATCGCCAAAAAAACTGAAAAACGTCAAAAATCGAAAAAGTCTTCAACACGAAAAGCGCTAAAACTAAATAAATCATCAAGAAATGAAAAAATCGCCAAAAACTGAACAAAATTACAAAAACGAAAAAAACGCAAAAACCAAAAAAAAAAAAGCGCCAAAGCTAAAAAACGCCAAAAACCAAAAAAACGCCAAAACGAAAAAAGTGTCAAAACAAAAAATATTGCTAAAACTAAAAAACCACAAAAAACCGAAAAAATCTCCAAAAACGAAAAAAGCGCCAAAACTGAAAATATCGCCACAACTAAAACAAATCGCTAAAACTAAAAATATCGTCAGAAAGTGAAAACGTTAAATAAATGCCATAACCAAAAAATCGCCAAAACTAAATAAATCGGCAAAAAACAAAAAAAAATTGCAAAAAACGAAAAATCGCCAGAAAAAAATCACGAAAAGCGCCAAAAAAAAAAAAAAACCCAAAAAACAACGAAAAATAGTTTAAAAAAATAAAAAACTAAAATTAAACAAGAAAGCACAACGAAAAAACTGCCAAAATGACAAACGCGGCAAAAACAAAAAGGGATGTACATATGTGTATTCGTACGGAACCCTTCGTGTGCGAGCCAAAGTCGCACTTTACTTAATTTATTTGTATATGTTGTTGTGGGATAAAATACGAAAATATGCAAAAAAACTAGAAAAATATACCCTTTTTAGACACGGTCCACCTCACGAACGGTCATCGCTATAGGCCTAAAATCTTTTTAGAATCCTTATTAAAAAGACTGATCCTTACAAGGCGAGTCGTTCTAATGTACATATTTTTGTTCATTAAATATTATTTAAATGATATTTAAAAAAAAAAATTCCAGCTGTGAATATGTACTTCTGCAATTTGTGGGATGCTTCTTGAGGATTTTCGTTGACGCTTAGAGAAACTGTATCATCTGTGAATGTTGATATGTGACTATTACCAATTGTTGGCATTTCGGAGGCATAATATAATATTGAACAGTAATAATTTGTATATATAAGTCTTAAATTCACATACAATCGAGCCACCTGCACAAAAGTAAAAATATTAAAAACACATGAAATTTGGTTTCACATTATGCAAAATTTTGAAAAAAAATATGCTGCTTAATAAAATCTCATAATAAAAAAAAGCGCTTGGAACAAATGTGATACCATTAGGAAATATTTTGTCGCCACTGTAAATACGTGAATGAGGATGAGAGTATCATACTTTCATAGTTGTTCCTCTTTGTGTTTGTGTGTGCATGTTGTGGGTGTAGGTTGTACAATTTAAGTTGGATTTTAAATGAAGTTAAATAATGACACCACATTATTATTTGGCTAAAAGAAAAGATCTTAAAAATTGGGAAGATAAATATATGTTGGTTTTTGTTCAAATTACATTAGTTTTTACTACATAAATTTGTTCTGTTTCATTTGCATCAATACGTTATTTTTTAGCTGAATATACTGATGCACATACAAAGAGAAAATAATTTTAAAATTTTACTTTCCGCCACACATTTGTTTGAAATTAATTTTTAGCAAATAGTTTGTCTGATTTAGTAAATGTTTTATTTTGAGCTTTTATTTACACTAAAAAAACAAAAGCTTGAACTACAAAGTGCCCAACGAAAGTGTCTCCGGTATTGATTGGTCTCAAATGTACTACATGCCCCCATTTGATGAGCAAGTAGCATTTTTTGAAAACAATATTCAACGTCTATTTGATGAAACAGTTAAGCTAAAGTCTAAAACAACATCTGGTAGGGAAAAGCCTTGGTTTTCTGCCAATATAAAACTTCTAATAGCTAAAAGAGGCTGTGCTTACTCAAGGTTGAAGCGATTTATAACCTCAGAGTTAAAAGCTGAACTTAAAACTGCAAGAAGAAACCTTAATATTGGAATAAGAATTGCAAAAACTTAGTATAATTCTAGAAGCTTTGGCTCTGCAATAGGCTCTAGGCAAACTTGGAAATACATTCGTGAGATTGGGGTTGGTAGATCAGACTATTCAAGCAGTTGTCAAGTCGATGTCGAAAAGCTTAATAAAACTTTCACAAATATACCTCTACTACCAATAAATGACACTTTTTATATTATACTTGAAATAATATCTAATGATTACGAAATCAATAGTAAGGTGTTCCAATTCGCTTGTATGCAGAGCGCTCTGATATCATTCACCATAAATTTTTAAAGATATTGTTGCCGGTCCTCTTAGCATATATAACACATTTATTACATATTATTATAATGACTAGCACTTTTCCGTTGAAGTGGAAATACGCAAAAATGGTGCCAATACCGAAAAATGACCAAGAGTTCAGGTCAATCGCCATACTGCGCTATCTATCTAAGGCTCTTGAAAAATTTCTTTATAATCAAATATCGCTATGTATCAAAAATAATAATTTTTTGTCTTAAAAGCAATCAGGGTTTCGCCAAAATCTTAGCTTTGTTTCTGCTTTACTGGACATAGCTGAAAATATACGACGTGAGCTGGAGGAGGGAAAAATAAATTTCTTGGTTCTTCTTAATCATTCTAAAGCCTTTGACACGGTTGACCATAGCACGCTTTGCATGAAACCTCGGCACTTTTTTAATTTCTCTTTAACTTCCACACGACTGCTATCTTCATACTTTTCTAAACGTCGGCAATTTGTGTATTCGAACAATAATCAATCTTCGGTATTAGATTTATCTAAGGGTGTGCCTCAAGGGTCAATCCTTGGACCACCTCTTTTTTCTATTTATGCAAATGACTTGCCAAGCGCTTTTGCATTGCAAAGTTCATATGTACGCAAGTATATTTAAGCGCAGATGTGCAGTTGTATTTAAGCGGTCCAGTCGTTTCCGTTGCTCAAAATATTTCAAGACTTAAAGAAGATCTGAATAAAGTTTGTTGCTGGGCAACTGCAAATGGACTTAGCTTAAACCCTCACAAATCAACAAACAATTACTCATGTTGTTGATGTTCATATTTTAATAAATGGAAAAAAATTAGTATTGTTAATGCTGCCAAAAAACTGGGACTAATTTTTAATAAATGGCTTACTTGGACAAACCATGTTAACACACTGGTGGGTCAGACTTACTCTAAGCTGCGGTGTCTTTCGTCGTCGCAGCATTATACTCCTTTCAACATAAGACAACTTTTTGCAAAATCTTACCTTGTTCCTGGTTTAATCTACGGTTGTGAACTTTTTGTAAGCTGTGACTCTATTAGTAAAAGAAAGCTAAACGTTTTATACAACAATCTTGTTAAATTTGTATACGAATTGAAAAGACATGATCATGTTTCTCAATTTGCCTCGAAATTTATATGGCGTTTCGTTCAACAACCTTCTTAACATACGTGTGCTTTTAGTTTTGCATAAAATCATTTATTCAGTAATGCCACAATATCTTATTGATAAAATCCGGTTTGCCAGATCAGTTAGGGGGAAAAGATTATAATTCCATTACATCGTTTTCTTGCGGCGCGTGTCTAGAATGATCTTCTACAAACACAACAACTTAATAGCAACACAACTAGCTTTAAGCACTTCTTCTTAATATTTTCCACAATAGGAAATCATAAATATTATACAAACAATTTATAGTTAATTTTGTCTAAATATGTATGCTTATGTTTGTCGTCTTGACTTAACTTATGGATACTACTTTCCTGTACTCTAAATGTAAGGTTAACTCTTGCTGTACAGGACTTGAACATACAAATAAATAAAATAAACAAAAAAAAAATGTTATATAATTTTACAAAAATTCTAAAATTGTGTTTTATAAAAATTAAGTTATGAGTTTTAGTCGAACTGCATATGGGCTTATATCCAAAGAAATTTAATTATTTTGGCTCGAGTTAGAGATAAATGTGAAGCACGTAGACAAAGAAAAATTTGACTGCACAGAGTGTTGAACTGACATGTTTCGATAGCTGACCGCTAATCTCTTCAGAGTTATGATCTACCTTTAATCAATTCATACTGTTACTCTAAGAGCTGTATTTCATTTGACAGTTATTGATATTCACTTTTTTCTTTATGTCTTGTGTTAAACTTCATGTTATTTCTCTATTCTAGTATGAATTATCATCATTGATAATTACAATGTTTGCTTGTTTGTTCAGTTTATTTGAAAAAAATTTTTATTTTGATTTCACATTGTATTGGTATGATTTTTAGAGAATAGATCTGTGTAAAAATATTTGTAAAATGATGTTCCTTGCATTCATGCAATTTCAAAAAGGGCACATCTTGCATATTTTTACAAATACGTTTTTTTACATCAATACGTTCTAAATGTTTCCCTGCAAATTAATTTGTTTTTTCTTTAAGTTATGCGTACTCAATACCGTAAATTTCGAAAAGGTCTCATCTCATTAGCTTAAAATATATAAAAACATATATAATAACGTTAACATCAAAATATTTCTACAACTTTCGATTGATAGTTGGCTCCGAAATATAATCCTTATATAAGTTTTTTAAATATTATGCTTCATTTCCTGGAAAGTTTAAAATTTCAGATATGTGCCTTTTTCGAAATAAGTGATTCAATTGTAGACTATATTTTCTACATTTTATAGAGATCCCCAATATTCCGCATATCTATTACATACACCAGTGAGCTGCAACAAGTGTCAAACTTTCGAGTATCGATGCAAGCGTTTTTGTTCAGCAACAAGTAGCGATTTTAATTTCAATAGCTTATTTCAAACAATCAGTTTTAATCACTTGTATTCGCAATGAACATGAATGTTTGTGACTAGTTTCTTTGGTATGATTGTAACTGCACCTGATCGAAACGAACATGTAATTCGCATCATTCTTGTAAAACTCTTTATGACTAGCACGATCTACTTGTTTTAATCCACACGCAATACATCATACATACATCCAATAAAATGTTCGTGCTATAGTTGTGTTGTTTCTTCTTTACAAAGTGGCATAAGAAAACCTACATACATACACACGTATGTACGTGTTTGCTCACAACAACAATACTTTGCAGAACACAAAAATATACTCGAATGTTTTTGTTTCGATCACAATCAAATCATGCCAAAAACAGCCGAGCTACAACTGAGCGATTGTTCGTAAACAAGCCGCATAGTTTGTAAACCAATCAATGCAAGCACAATGTTGCGAATAAGACATACTTGTTGCTGATTTTCTTGGTCCGTGTATTATACTCGAATGTGAACAAATCTGTCAAAGACTTGATTTGTTTGTACTTGTTATTCAGCGCTAGTGATTAAGACGGCTCGATCATACTTGTTGCAGCTCTCCGATATACACAATAAAGAGCAGAATGTCTATATTTGCATCCAAGTTTAACTTTTTGCTACATGCGATTTTATTTAAGTTTTGCATTTTATACATTTTATGTATTTTCCAATATTGGTAGTATTATAGGGTGGGTGTTTCGGAAAAAACGTTGCAGCAATCACCTTCTAGAATGAAAGATATATCAATGACGTTTCTAAAAAAAATTAAGTGAAGTGCGACTTTAGCCCGCACACGAAGGGCTCCGTACGAATACACATATATGTACATCCCTTTGCGTTTTTGTCCTTATTTCATTTTGCTTTTTCGTTTAATTTTATTTTTTTATTTTTTAAGCTTTTTTGTTGATTTAGCGATTTTTTTTTGTTGGTTTTGGCGCTTTTTTCATTTTGGGTGTTTTTGTTTGTTTATTTTTTGCGATTTTTCGTTTTTTACGATGTTTTTTGTTTTTTGAAGATTTTTTTTAGTTTTGGTGATTTTATCGTCTTGGTGTATTATTTTGTTTTAACCTTTTTTCGCTTTTTGACGATATATTTAGTTTTAGCGATTTATTTTAGTTTTGGCGTTTTTTGTCAGCTTTGGCGTTTTTTTCGGTATTTGGTAATTTTTTTAGTTTTAGAAATTTTTATTTTTTTTGGTTTTGACACTTTTTCTCGTTTTGCCTATTTTTTGGGTTTATAGCGATTTTTTTAGTTTTGTCGCTTTTGTTGTTTTGGCGCTTTTTTCGTTTTGGTGTTTTTTTTCCATTTTTGGCAATTTTTTTCGTTTTTTGACCATATTTTTAATTGGTGTAGTCTGTTTTACAGACTACACCAATTAACACTAACTTTGAAAATTTAAAGTGTCTTTATATAAGTGTATGTATATCACATTAGTATTTCAACATTTTTCGTTGCTCGCTTTAGAACACCCTTTAATTTTTAAGTGGCATATATTTGTTGTAGCGGCCAAAGTTTAACATATTCTCTGAAAATTTCAGGTCCGTAGCTCTTATGATTCCCGAGAAAACAGATTGTGACAGACAGACAGACGGATAGCGTTGCGAAAATAATAGGGTTCCTTTAGACTTTTGGTGTACGGAACCCTAAAAAGGAAAAAACATTTTTTGCCACGCTATAAAATACTGCACTTTTTATTTATTATATTAGCGCCGCCATTTGAAGTCCGATTTCATCATATTGCATATCGTTGTTTATGGCTTGACTGTGGCTTTTGGTGGCTTTTTAATCCGACATCCTTCCCTCCTAATGTCCAATTTTTTTGCACGTGGCAAGAAAGCCTTCTAAAGCATTTTATGTCTAGCTTTTAATATACTTAGTTTATGCCACGCCCCAAAATTAAACCCATTTTTAATTACGTATTATACCACCATTTTCACCAGTGAAAGTCCAATTACGTTTAAGACAATTGGTACAAAAGTTTTAAATAGGGGACTAACAAAACATAGTAAAAGCTTTCATATACACTGAGAAATTAAAAAAAAAAATTTTATATATTTGCTTAGTTTTGTGTTTTTTTTTATAAATTTCTCCGGAAGGCTATAATATATTTATTTGTTTGATATCTATAGAAAATTGCCTTTCCATTGGTACCAATCTTTCTAATCAAAAGATGGCGATTGATTTATCGCGCGCTTTGATATACTTTTGCCTCTATGTGCATTGTAGTAAAGGCTAATATTGCAGAACTATATTAAGAATATAGCTCGTTCAACCTCTTTCTACCTTTTAACCTCTTTCTCCTTCGTTCAACGCATTCCTTTTTGTCACAGATGCATACATACGGAAAAATGATACATACGTTTTCTTTACACTAAATGTTTCTGGTTTTAAAATTTATTTTGGTACAATTAAGTTAAAACAAATATGATTTTAAAAGTTTGATATCTCATTTTGCAACCCTGCCACTTAGAAAACTACTTAACCCTGCTGTTAGGTTAACAAAAACTTACGAATCTTTGGTATTGGACCATTTTGGTTTATATAGTTTTTTTTTAACAATAAATGCACTAAAATGTGTTCTTCGACTTTTTAATTATAAGTTAGTACCTATTCGAGATTTGTGGGATCGCTTCTGACTGAAATTTTATCACCATTTTCTGATTGTGCAGCATCTACGAGCGGTTTACCAAAAATGTCATCTGCTAGAAAACGAGGGACTTGCAGCTGCTGCAAATTTAAGTGCGATAGTAAGTGCATCATATGCAGCAAATTCATATGCAAACTACAACGAAAAATAATTTGCTCATCATGTACTGAGAAAATTTTAAATTTTGCACTTGTTCTGCAAATTTTGTTCAAATCATAAACATGAACGGACCGAACCTAAGATTTGTAATTTTTTATTTTTTTATCTTCCTACACATCATAGATAATTAAAAATTTCGTAGAAGTAATAACGTTTTAAGTTGACATGTTGAACCGTTCCGTAGTTAAAGCGAAAAGAAAAAAAAATTACCAAAATGGTCCAAACCTAACAGCAGGGTTAAGGCCATTTCACACTGTAATACAAGCTTTGAGATTTTTATTAGATTTTGTAAGACGAAAATCAAATCACAATCAATCTGACTGTCAAGAAATCTTAAAGAAAATCTTCTGATTACATTTTGTTTCTATACACTATAACATTCTAAATAAAACTCAACATAAATAATTTGCAATAAAGCAAATTTTTTTTGTTCTTCTTTTTCTTTATTTATGGCGGCAAACAAATTCACAACTGCTTTTGTTATTCCTATGTTTGTTTATGCAAGAGACAACCCTGATAAAATGAAAAATGTGATTGTTTAGAAACATACCTAAAAATTACGAAAACCATAATACTGTCAAATTTCCTTACGTATTATTTGACAGATCATAAAAATTTGTTTTCACACTGTTGGATTTTTACTTACTGTTGGATTTTACTGCAACTTCAGGCTAGACGAGTTTTTCCATACAAATTGACAGTAATCATATGCCGTAAAAACCAGTCATAAGCAGTGTTGCCAACACTTAATGAGGAAAAAATGCTGGAATTTTACTAAAAAATGCTAAAATATGCTAAAATATGCTAAAAATATGCTGAAAAAAATTATGGAACAGAACTAAGTCTGCAACTTCAGACAAAAACGCTGCCAAATAAACAGGCACAAAACTAAATCGACGGCAGTAGCTTCAAAATTCTCTCATATTTTGTTTATTTTCTTTTTTTCTTATATTTCGTATGAAAAATGTATGAAATTTTATTAAAACACGGCAACATTGTTAAGAGAATGAGTGGCTAAAACTGAGGGCATGAGAAACAACGTTCTCTAAATAAAATAGATTCTATTCCATGACTGCTTTTTACGGCGTATGATTAATGACAATTTGTATGGAAAAACTCGTCTAGCCCCAGTTCTGTTTCAGTATTTAGTTCTGTTTCATCACATAGAATCTATTTTATTTTGAGAACGTTTTTTCTCATACTCTCAGTTTTAGCCACTCATTCTCTCAACAGTTTTGCCGTGTTTTAATAAAATTTTATACATTTTTCATAAGAAATATAAGAACAAAACAAAATACACAATAATATGAGAGAATTTTGAAGCTACTGTCGTCGATTTGATTTTGGGCCTCTTTATTGTTCTGTTTCATCATTAAGGCTCACATTCACAGTCATTAGTTAGTTAATGACAATAGTTTAGCCAATGATATTTTATTCACACTTCTTCAAACGCCATTGGTTAACAATTAGTTAGATGCTTTGGAACATGGTGCAATAAATATACAGGTGGCAGCATAACGTCAGCTGATTATATTTTGTTCTGGTAGTTTTGTACATAAGTAACGTTTAGCACGTGTATTTTTTTTGACAAGCATTATCTAGTTTTTTGTTGTATTTATTGAACCTGTATACTTATTGCACCATGTTTTGGAAATTATTACATTCATATAGCATACTTTTAGGAGCGACAAAAAACATTTCCTCCATTAGCTTTGTGTGCTTAAAAATTTTTTAATTGCCGCCGTAAGATGTGTAATATTCTTTATTTCTTTATTTTTGCTTGTTTATTTATATTTGAAAGGGTTACCATTATTTACCCATATTAAAAATTTTAGTTACACAATACACTGTAAATATGATGTTTTAGTTAAACAATAGTTATCATTTTAGTTTACTAATAATTAACTAATGACTGTAAATTTGGGCCTAAATCTAATAGTCTGACAGGCGCTTTACTAGTATGACGTATAGTCTATATGTTTATATGAAAACATCAATCATACGCCCACCGCCACATTAACACTCACAATAATACCAGCCTATATTTTAATTTTTCATTGAAAGTACTTTTTGATAATTGTTTTTCCCCACAATTTTATGCCATTTATATTAATGAAATGTTTTCGAAAACCATCAACAACACTAATTACAGAGAAAAATAGTTTTTTGTAAGGAAAACTATTATTCAATATGCCTGCCATTAATTGTAAGACTAGTCCATGTTATCTCTCTAATAAATTAGACTTTCATTAATAATACATGAAATTAAGAAAACCCTTTTCAAAAGCTGTTGTTCAACATAAAGGGGCTTTAACACCAAAAAATCAAACCGTAAACGATAAAAGGTCAATTAACCATAAAACAAAAACACATACAAAAGCGAACACTTATGCTTCGGTGTAATTTAAGATGATTAAAATACATTTTAAGCTTATTAAGAATTAAGCAAGGGGAACAATTCTATATAACTTTTAACACACAGAAACGTATTGCATACACTTACGCATTAAGAAATAAAAGTGTTTATAAAGCTCATCGTAGAAAGAAGCAGCCCAGCAAACATTTGTTGCCGATTTCAGTCCAAAGTTGGTCAGAGGGTCTGCACAAGATGCGGAAGGAAGTTTGTATGAAATCGTAGCGAAATCATATGGGTGGTTGCCAAACAAAAAGCGGGCGTCTTTGTCTGAGAAAATTCTAAGAATTTGCCGAAATCTTCAAGAGAATGCTGTTCGAATTTTGAAGAACTTTTCTGGAAATTCTAAGAGATTTTTCGCCATTGAGCAGACAATTTCGCAATATTCTCAAATGATATAAGAGAGTTATTACGGAAAATAAGATCTGACAATATGCAGAAGCGATTGCTAAAAGTTCTAAGTCGAAGATCAGACAATTTACAGATTATTCTGATAAATGTCTTAAAGAAAATTCAATTGCCTTTAGGTAATGTGTAGAATAGTCTGATATTAATTGGATAATATTGCAGAAAATGTGCAGAAACGTCATACCAGAAAACTACCAGCTATTCTATCAAATAATTGAGGGAATTTTAGACAACTCGGTTAATTATCTGGTAAAGTCTCAGACGTCATACATGTAGTCAAAAAAATGTTTCCTTGGAGTTTTTGTTTATTTCTTTGTTTGTTTTGAAGTAAATTAAAGCACATTGAAAGTAAATTGAGACGGAAGTCAACTTAAGGATAAAACGACAACAAAAAACTTAATCAAGATTATAAAGTGGACGCAGAAGGTATACCAAAAAGAGAGTAATGGCCGCAACCAAAAAGAAGTTTATGGCATTGAAAATAATAAATGGCAAAAATTAAACAGAAGCAAAGAAAGCAACAACAACAAGTAGTGGACTCCTTTCATGTGAGAGTACTATTTTAAATTGTTTCATACACTGATAGAAAAACCATCATACTGCTGATGTAATTCGTTTTTGAGCCCATGACACTTTTCATCATTGTGATGTCAACTTTTACATCAATGATTAAAACAATTATTCATATTTAAATGTTCCTACTTTTATTTGTTTCTATTTTAGTTTTATTTGTTGATATTTTATTTTTTCTTCTAAAGTGGGTCTTGATCCGAGGGCTGACACATTTACCATTTCAAGCACGTCACCATCTAAGGAATGTTATTGTACCACGTTTGTTTACTGAAGATTTTTGAGTAAATCAATTCGTTAATGTCGTTGTGTTAATTCTCATTAATTTTTTTATACAGACTCGAACACATGTGACCAAGTGAAATTCCATAAATGCTTAATGGATGATGATAATGATGATGACCCAAACAAAAATTTTTTTTTTATATATTACAAAAAATGCAGTGCATATTTTTGTTTGATTAAGTAAACTATTTTGTTTAACATTTGTTTGTATTTTTAGACCAATTGTTTTATAAATTCAGACAAAAATATTGTTTGATATTTTTCAGAAAATCTTTTTGTTTGATTTAGTAAATTGTTTTGTTTACAATTTGTAAATATGTTTAGACAAATTGTGTTATAGATTTAAACAATTTGTTCACTGAAAAACAACCACATTTTTTTCAATGAAATTGTTGAGATATTTTTTTCTATATTGACAAATTTGTTTGTAAGTCCGTTCCTAGACAAAATATTTACTATTTCATTGAATTCCTTTACAGAAAATGATATTTAGTTTTTTCTGTGTACCTGTATTATAGTCTGAAACGGCCTTAAGTGGCATCGTATTGATATTATTCCACTCATAGCATAGATGACACTTAAACTATATCAAAATTCTTTGATGACGTTTGACATCAGGTTGATGTATGTTTTCGTTTTATTGATGACATTTGTCATAGTATTGATTAATGACAGGTCATCATCATTGTGAAGATGCATTTTTCTATGAGTGTAGTTGTTGTTGAAAACAAAGAAAAAAAATAGAACAAAACATTTGCTGTTGCTTCCATAAAAAGCGGCACTTTATTAAATGTCTGGGACAATTTTATGTCGTTTTTTTTGTAAAATACGGAAACATTTATGCAAATGAAAGTGGAGCGGAATCATTTAAGAAAATAAAATGCAAACAAAAAATAATACTTTAACACTTTGGACTTAAATGGCAACAGAGAAATATATATAAATATAAATAATGAAAGATTATTTTATATATTTAACAAGTCTCAAGGGTTGGCTAGAGTATTTTAATACAAATAACAAAAAGCGAAAGAGATAAATATGCAACATATGATCTCCTTAAAGTAAAAACTATCAATTATATGTTTACATTTCTCCAAGAATAATACGGCAAGTACATTCTGAATATTTTCCAATGTTTTGTCTGAATATGCTGGCAGGTAATTTATTCTTCACAGAGTCTTCTCTAACATATCGTAAAAGTTTTTAGAGTAACTTCAGACAAAGAGTTCCGCCTTGCTGTCAAGCACTTCCATGATTTTCGATACGTTTTCTGGCCGGACACTATAATTATATTTTCGGGAGAATTATAATTATATTTATTGGAACGAAGGTACCTTTGTGATGTTATGCACACCACCACGAGGGGTAAAAATAAAAACTTGTAAAGAAAAAGCGGCAAATAATTAAAAATTCGCCAAAATGGCGAAAATCGCTAAAACAGCGAAAAAATCACAAAATTGGGCGAAAAATAGTTAAAACAAAAAATCGCCGAAACGAGGAAAATATTGAAAAACAAGAAAAAGTCTTCAAAACGAAAGATTTGTATCCAAAAAACCAAAAAGTCGCTTGTATGAAAAAACTGGAAAAAATAACCAAAAGGAAAAAAATCGAGAAAAAAAGAATTGCTAAGACTGGAAAAATTGAAAAAGTGAAAAAAAAACCGCTAAAAGGAAAAAATCGCTAAAACTAAAAAATAGCCTAAAAGGAATAAAATCGCTCAAACAAAAGAAGTCGGCAAATGGAAAAAAAACTAAAACGAAAAATAAATCCCTAAACCAAAAACTAAATCGAAAAAAGTCACTAATACGGAAAAATCCGTTAAAACAGAACGAAACAATCATCAGCCCTGCAAAAACTTGATATTGTGCTGCAATTACATTGGAGGCAATTAGTTACCACATATGGTTACAAATAACAAATTAAAAGTTTGAATATTTAGAAGTCATTGAATACACAAAACATAATAAAACTTAAATATCTCTGTAAGCATTGAACTCATGCCGATTTCATTTATTGTTATATTGTATTCCAAATGTTTTGCACACATTTAAAAAAAATCCATTTTCCTTCGTAGGGGTTGAACTGCTATCATCTGCATGATAAGCAGGGACACTACTACTACTCTGCCAATAAGAGAATAAATGGCTTGTTTATTTACTAGTAATTAATTGATTTAACTACTGTAAAGTTATGCAAACGGTATGTAGCTTGTGGTGACAAGTAAGTTGTTTGGTAATGACAACACATTACCAATTTTTTGCTGGGATTTCATCTCATTGCTTTGCCATCAACATTTTTGCGGGAAAGGTTCTATAAATATGAATTGGAAAAATTCAACTTTTGTTGCGTCCGTTGCGTAGCACTTAAGCTGGGATTTTTTTAAAGAAAAACTCTATGTTTTTCTTACTTCTTTCTAAGTAGCTCTAAATTAAGTAAAAAAAAAGGAAAACAAAACTTGAGTTTTTCTTTGAGAAAAAAAGAAACAACCTTAAGTGATTGACTATGGACGCAACAAAACTGGACTTTTTCTGGAATTACTCATATGTAGGTATATAATTTAGGAATAAAATTGAAGATATGTTTCATTTCAGATTTTTTATGAAGTTAAAATAAAACGTAATTTTTTTTAGATAAATGTGTTTTTTGCCAAAACTTTCTCAATATCTCTAAAATTGTAACGCAGACCAAGCACTGATAAGAAGATAGTTTGAAGATAATTTTAGTCCCAATTTTTATTTTATTAAATCGAACGGCTAGTTCTTGATTTATAGTTAATTACAGGGACTGAAACCATGAAAAAAATGGGTTCAGGTTCGGGTTGGGGTTAATAAAAATAAAAAGTTCAGGTTCGGGTTCGGTTCAGGGTTCGAGTTCGGGCTTAAAACCAAAAATTTAAAGACGTGCAACTATTTTGTTTAATAATAAAATATATAAATAAATTTGATATTCACATTTATACGTTTAAACAATATATTCTTTTTTTTTAATTTAATTAAATTATTAAACTTATTTATGGGTCCATTATCGATGGGAACCGAACTTCAGTTTGGTTGCCAGCTGCTAAAAATCATATTACGGATGGAAACTGGCAACTGAGAGCTATAAATTTCAGTTGCCTTTTAGTGCTTTTCTGGCCGGCTGGCAACACAAGTTCGGTTCGACCATTCCAATCGACCTATTAGCTTCAAAAAACTTTTTTCAACTTTGTAACATACGTTCCGCATTGACATAAGAAAATATACTTCAAATTAGAAATTATTAGAAATACATAGAACAAGCAAAAATGTTGGCAACCATTCGGCACTTTTAAAAATTTCAAAAAAAAAGTCGGCTGTCGGGTTGCTGCCACCTGGTATGAATTTGCCTTGGTCATTATTTTATTTTGATTTTGTTTTTAATTTTTTTGCATGCAAGAAATGTAATGTTTTTTTTATTATTCTTCTATTAAATATTTCTCTATTTTTTATATTTTTGAACCCGAACCTTGCTGAATTTTAGGGTTGACCGCGTTCGGGTTCAAAGTCTTTATAAACAGGGGTTCAGGTTCGGGTTCGGTTTCTGTCCCTGGTTAATTATATGGCACAACCTCCTTAGTTTTCTATATAACGGTAAATATCGAGTACCACAATTAATTAAAAAATAATAATTTATATGCAATGAACTTCAGAATCAAGGTAGATCCATAAGTTATACTTATCGGAGAATTGATACAACAAAACAACTTTTTTTTTTGGGGGGAATTGTGGTGTCAAAAAATGTATGAGATAAACTCAAAGTGAGTGGATTGGTAAAATGCACTACAATTTGACAGCAAAATTACCGAACGTATGGGCTGATGCACAGACCTTATATATCGACCTTGTTCAGAATTATGTGTATCCAAATTAACTGAGAAACCTCAGACCATACAAAATAATTCATTTTGTTGGCATATGGTATCCGTTTTTCGTAAATTTTCTAACAACAGCTTTAATTGTATTTGACTTTTTCGTCAAATAACATTTCACCAAAAGCACGATATAAAATACTTGAAAGTTTATGGATATTTCAAGTATGTGTGAATGTATGTATTTGTTTGTGTATGTAAGAGCTTTTTTGGTAAATATTCTATTGTCATGACATTGTTAACGAGGCCCACCAGCAAAGCAACTACCAATAACAACGCAATTGTAAAAATATGTAGCCACAATAAACACACAAAGCCATCATACATTTCTTTCTTTAACATTCAAAACAAGTTAAAAAGTCATTTTTCATATTTCATGATCAACGGCAATTCAACGTTGTTGTTGTATGTAATTGTCGTTGTAGTGCCACTCCAAAAAAAAATTAATAAATAAATAAAATCAACGGAAAATATTTTACCATTTTTATAGATTTTTTTTTCTTAATATCAAAGTGCGTTCAAAAATAAAAAAGAAAATCTAAACATCTTTTTTTATTATTAAAATTTTAATTTTGTCAAACTTTAAAGAAGAAACAAAATTAGAGCGCTAAAATTTTCAAACTTTATATAATTCTAGGAAAAAATAAGCAAGCATTTAAAAAGGTTAAACGTAACAGTATGTACCCTGCAGATAATGTGACTACTCCATACACGCATGTAAAGTATACTCCATAGAGGACTAGTTCTAGTCCAAAGGTAACCTAAATGTATGAAGAAAATATGGTCGATTTAACATTACTATGTCCTAAGGCTGGACTATATAACCTAGCTTTGCCTTACATCGGAGTAGTCTCAAAAATACTCTATGTAACTACTTGATGGAGCACCCAAGTGTTCGTTGTTTTACGATTGCATATAAATTTGCAATCGTTAAAACACAAACAGTTGTCGCTTAACTACAAACTCTTGTTGGCAAATGACATGGCATATGCCTGCATTACATTGGAGTAGTCTTAAAACTACTCTATGTCACTATTTGATGGAGCAATCGTTAAAACGCGAACATTTGTCGGTTAACTACAAACTCTTGTTTGCTTATAACATGGTACATGACTGCATTACATAGGACTATGTTGTAACTAGTCCATTTCAGCAAAAATGACCACGTAGTCCAAAATTATCTGTACGGTATGAATGCACCAACCAATTCGCATACCAATTTTATTCAATCCTATAATTTAATATATATTTTTTTTGTTGACTTTTCAAATAACTGTTTTTATTATTTAAGTTTTAATTTTGTCAAACTTTAACGTAGATATAAAGCCCGTATATAGAAATTTTTAAAATTAATATACATAATTTTATGGTAAAAGGTTAAACTAAAATTACAATAATATTTGAACCTTCTTTTAAAACTCAATAAGAAAAAAAAAGCTTCCTCATATTTCTAAGTCTTTTAACGACTTTATTTTCAAGGTTGTCCTTTTAAGCAATCAACCTTTTAAAAACTTGAATGATTTCGCAGACAGGACAAGTACAAGTTGATTACATCATTAAAGTGTTAAAAATTATGTAGGGAGCGATTCAATAAGATATTTGACTACCCTCTAGGTAGGGTAGTTATTGCGTAAGATATTTTGATTTTTAATTTCGAATTTTTATTAAGTTTTGTACTACATATTCGCAAATCTTCTAATTGTTTTAATAAATTTTTAAATTTCTAGTAAGAGACAATTCAAAATTATTTTATAACAATTATTAAGAAAGCTGTGCGCCATTTAATTACACATAGCCACATACATACATACATACATACATACATACATACATACATACATACATACATACATACATACATACATACATACATACATACATACATACATACATACATACATACATACATACATACATACATACATACATACATACATACATACATACATACATACATACATACATACATACATACATACATACATACATACATACATACATACATACATACATACATACATACATACATACATACATACATACATACATACATACATACATACATACATACATACATACATACATACATACATACATACATACATACATACATACATACATACATACATACATACATACATACATACATACATACATACATACATACATACATACATACATACATACATACATACATACATACATACATACATACATACATACATACATACATACATACATACATACATACATACATACATACATACATACATACATACATACATACATACATACATACATACATACATACATACATACATACATACATACATACATACATACATACATACATACATACATACATACATACATACATACATACATACATACATACATACATACATACATACATACATACATACATACATACATACATACATACATACATACATACATACATACATACATACATACATACATACATACATACATACATACATACATACATACATACATACATACATACATACATACATACATACATACATACATACATACATACATACATACATACATACATACATACATACATACATACATACATACATACATACATACATACATACATACATACATACATACATACATACATACATACATACATACATACATACATACATACATACATACATACATACATACATACATACATACATACATACATACATACATACATACATACATACATACATACATACATACATACATACATACATACATACATACATACATACATACATACATACATACATACATACATACATACATACATACATACATACATACATACATACATACATACATACATACATACATACATACATACATACATACATACATACATACATACATACATACATACATACATACATACATACATACATACATACATACATACATACATACATACATACATACATACATACATACATACATACATACATACATACATACATACATACATACATACATACATACATACATACATACATACATACATACATACATACATACATACATACATACATACATACATACATACATACATACATACATACATACATACATACATACATACATACATACATACATACATACATACATACATACATACATACATACATACATACATACATACATACATACATACATACATACATACATACATACATACATACATACATACATACATACATACATACATACATACATACATACATACATACATACATACATACATACATACATACATACATACATACATACATACATACATACATACATACATACATACATACATACATACATACATACATACATACATACATACATACATACATACATACATACATACATACATACATACATACATACATACATACATACATACATACATACATACATACATACATACATACATACATACATACATACATACATACATACATACATACATACATACATACATACATACATACATACATACATACATACATACATACATACATACATACATACATACATACATACATACATACATACATACATACATTACCGCAAGGGTATCTTCTTATGAGGATAACGGGATTGACGACCCCGCGGGCCCTGAGTTATCACAGGTTTGAAGGCATTCTAGGTAGAAATCCTTAAAAAACCTGTGATTCCGCACCGCTGAAAAGCATTAAGATCAAGTCCAGCACGGTCTTAATTATGGCATTTCTGGACATACGAATTTGAATTGTTAGAACCCTGGGCTGACGGTTGTGGTATTCTGGGACTTGAGTATGTAGGAGTGAAATTTTACAGAAATGGCTCTCAGGCTAATGCCACAACTGCCTCCGTCCTATTAAAACTTGGCAAGTCTCAAAGTACGTTTGAAGTTCGTCATCATTAGGTTGTTGGTGCAGGTTCGGATGTCGTTCCCCGGTTAGCACGGATCTGGCTCTGGCGGGATGATCCATAAGATCTTTTCGTCAACCCTCGCATGGACCTCACTGCTTGCAAAGGGACCCATGGGGTCTTAACGTGACTGCACATCGAACGGAGATAGCGGCTTTGAGTTTGGACCCATTAGAATGAATTTTGAAAATAAAAATCGAAGTAACAATGAGTTAAATATGGGAGATGTTGAAAACCCATTTGCAAGGAAGTCGGTGATCACGAGATCGCCTCCTACAGCAGTTAGTAGTAGACCTGTTACAGTGTCAAATACCGTCGACAATAGTAATGAGGGCCACAGTAACAGTGTGAAGAGATTAGGAGTGAAAATAGGAGAGTTGTTAGATTTTCTGAAGACACGCTCAAACGTGCACAGGGACATAGTGACAATGTCCCGTGAGATACAGGCGTTGTATATGCAGGTTTCAGATGAATTGAGTAGCAAAGGTGTTAGTAGTGACGAGAAATCGCGGACTAGCAGAGAAACGCAGACAGACGAACCGGCAAGGGTAAACCTTGTGATAGGTGGAACCCCAAAGCGCAGAAGAGATGATAACATTCTTAGCCCAAAGGGTAACAAATCTAAGAGGAAGAAGGGCACAACCCCCAATAGGGCATTGAAGAAGAGTGAAAATGCTGTACCCAGGGAGACAGGTATAAACACGGCTGGTAAACAAGATCCGAATGTTAAAGATCCTGACTGGGTTAAAGTTGGTCCAAGAGCTAGAAATAGAAAAAAGACAATACGACCAGATGCTTTGATTATTAAAACTTGTGGGGATGCTTCCTATGCTGATATTCTCAGACAAGTGAAGAAAGACCCTAAGCTGGATAATCTGGGCCAAAACGTAAAAAATATCAGGAAGACTGAGAAAGGTGAATTATTGTTAGAGTTGAGTAAACCCTCGCATCAGAATACAAGTGAGTTCAGGTCGACGGTAGAAGAGGTATTAGGTGAGGTCGCAGAAGTTAGAGCACTATCCCATGAGATTAGGATCGAGATTAGAGATATAGATGAGGTAACCACAAAGGAGGACGTCTATGAAGCCCTCATTAGAGAATCCGATTTTAAATCCCTGCAGCCTGCTGCAGTTAAATCGTTAAGGAGAGCGTACGGAGGAACGCAAACTGCCACCATTGGCGTAAGTGCTGTCTTAGCTTGCCGTCTTATAGAGATGGCGAAGATACGTATTGGTTGGGTTGTTTGCAGAATACGCGAAAAGGTAACACCAAGAAGGTGCTATAAATGTCTTGATTATGGACATAGAGCAGCAAACTGTAGGGGGCAGGACCTTTCTAAAAACTGCTTACGGTGTGGCAAAACTGGCCACAAAATTGGAACTTGTTCCAATAAACCGTCGTGCTTGCTTTGTAGGAATGGAACAAACACCGCTAGTGACCATGTCACCGGATGTGCAGTTTGTCCATACTACAGAAGAGCTCTACAGAAACTTAGGGTTTAAAGCAAAACTTAAGGCATCAAAATGCGTATATTACAGTTAAATCTCAACCATTGCCAGGCAGCTCAAGAGCTTCTTAAGCAAAGCGTTCGAGATTTAAATGTAGATGTCGCTGTGCTGAGTGAGCCATATCGGAACATGGGATCTGTAAATTGGGTTTCCGATAATACGGACACATCGGCGATATGGAACACCAGCACGCTAACAATACGAGATAAAATAACATCAGAATGTGGATATGCCCGAGCCACTGTCTCTGGCATCACACTATACAGTTGCTATATTCCCCCTAGGTATTCTATAGAGGACTTTCGAGTAATAGTTGACAATATAGTAACAGATGCAGTTACAAGAAATCCTGTCATAATAGCGGGTGACTTCAATGCGTGGGCTGTTGAATGGGGCTGCCCCTTGACAAACACAAGAGGTAGAGTACTCTTGGAAGCCTTTTCTGTATTGGGTGTTGTACTCATTAATAATGGAGTTGAACAAACTTTCAGAAGGGGTGATGCTGGATCGGTAATTGACATTACATTTGTCAGTAGCAGCATCACAAGCCAAGTTAACTGGAGAATATCCGACATCTATACTCATAGCGATCATAGCGCTATAATCATAGATGTACAAGATGAACAGCCCCGTGTGATTGCACAAGCACGAGGTTTGACAGGATGGAAGGTAAATACCTTTGATAAGGATATCTTCGCAGCTTGTATGGAGAACATGGAACTGAGTGGTTCAGCTGAAGATATGGCAGTGCAATTAGTAAGTCATATCACTAATGCCTGTAACGTAGCTATGATAAAGCGTAAAAGGTCACCAAATAAGCCCCCGGTGTACTGGTGGAATGATGAAATTGCTAGCTTGCGATCGGAGTGTATAAGTGCCCGAAGGCAGTATACACGAACGAGAGGTAGGTTAGAGAATAGTGTACACCATCAAATATATAAGGATAAAAGGAAAGCGTTGAAGATTGCAATTCGTAGGAGCAAGCGTAGGTGTTTTCTTAATGTTTGTGATGAAGTAGATAGTAATCCTTGGGGCTTTGCATATAAATTGGTAACCAAGAAACTTAAATGTCTTGGTCCATCGCCGCCAAGAGAGGAGCCTCTCCTCAAGGGAATTGTAGATCATCTCTTTCCCCAACAGGAAACTCCGACATGGCAACACAGCTACCCGGCTGAATTTTTCGACATTCCTCCGGTTACGATTGCCGAGATAGAAGGTGCTGTCTCAAAATTTAAAGACAAGAAGGCACCAGGTTTAGACTGCATTCCGAATATGATACTAAAAGAAGCTGTTAAACTCCATCCTGACTATTTTTTGAAAGTAATAAGCGCATGCTTGAGCCAGGGCATTTTTCCAACAATGTGGAAGAGACAAAAGTTAGTATTGTTACCTAAGGATAATAAGCCACCAGACGACCCTTCCTCTTATAGGCCGCTGTGTATGATAGATACAAGTGGGAAATTGCTAGAAAGTATAATCTGTAGAAGATTGGAAAGTTGTGTTGAAGCTAACCGCGGTTTATCAGATAACCAATTTGGCTTCAGGAAAGCAAGGTCAACAGTAGATGCTATCAAAGTTGTAGTAGAAACTGCTGCTCAGGCTATCCAAGGGAAGAGGTGGAGAAATGGAGCAAAAGAGTATTGTGTAGTTGTAACGCTAGACGTAAAGAATGCCTTCAACACGGCAAACTGGGAGCATATTGTTGATGCCTTAGCCAGTTTAGACATCCCAGGATATCTACTGGCAATTATACAGGACTATTTCCGAAATAGAGAGCTAGTTTATGATACTGATAAGGGTACTAGAAGACGAAAGATCATTGGTGGGGTGCCTCAAGGATCAGTACTTGGTCCACTACTGTGGAACGTCATGTACGATGGAGTATTAAGGTTAAACCTGCCGGAGAAGGTAAAGATAGTTGGATTCGCAGACGACATAGCGTTAGTATGTGAAGCAAAAGAGTTACTAGAGGCGGAAACCATTGCAAACGCCAGTATTCAGATCGTAAGGTCTTGGTTGAGATCAATGGGTCTAGCTCTAGCTGACCATAAAACAGAAGCGATTCTGATTAGTAGTCGGAAAAATAGGGAAACCATTAGGCTAAATATTGGCACGTGTAGCATAGAATCCAAGGAATGTTTAAAATACCTTGGAGTCATGATTGACACTCGTCTGTCTTTTCATGAGCACTTGAAGTATATAGGTTCTAAGGCATCAAAAACCTGCTCAGCGCTATGCCGGATCATGCCGAATACAAGAGGTCCAAAATATCTGCAGAGGAGATTGCTAACCAGTGTAGTAAGAAGCATTATCTTATATGCATCCCCTATATGGTCAGGCTCACTCAAATACTCTACATATGTGAATCTGATATCCCCTGTGTATAGGCTGACCGCCCTGCGAGTATGTAGCGCATTCCGAACTGTATCGGACGAGGCCGCCTTTGTCATTGCCGGCATGATACCCATCGAGCTAGAAGCCGTTTCGGACAGTACGAATGGTGTGACTGATATGTGTCTACGGAAGTGGCAAGAACGATGGACAGCGACTGACAAGGGAAGATGGACTTACTTACTGATACCTGACATTAGGGTATGGTTATCAAGAAGACACGGCGACTTGAACTTCTACATTACACAGTTTTTGACTGGACATGGTTGTTTTAGGTCGTACTTGTACCGTTTCGGACATGACAGTGTTCCGTTTTGTCCGAGTTGTGGTGGCAATGTCGTGGAAGATGCCGAACATGTGTTCTTCATCTGTCCACGATTTGATAGTGGTAGAGCGTATTTAGAAGTAGTCTTAGGGCGTAGTATTAGGCCGGACAACATCGTTCCAATCATGTTGGAATCTTTGTATAACTGGACGTATGTATGTAATTTTATAAAATTGGTTCTGTTGGAACTTCGTAGGTTAGAAGAGATTCGCAGAAGAATCCATGTAGTTTAGATTTAGGGTCTAGGACCTTTCCCACCCCGAGACGTATAGCCTTGCGGTAGTACCACGGGGAGCATTTGGGTCAGTGTGAAGGGGTGTTTTTAGCGTGTTAAAGTCTCGCACTTCTGGCAAACACCACCACTGCCAGAGTCTTTCGATGATTTTCATCCCACAAATAATAAAAAAAAAAAAAAAACATACATACATACATACATACATACATACATACATACATACATACATACATACATACATACATACATACATACATACATACATACATACATACATACATACATACATACATACATACATACATACATACATACATACATACATACTTTCATTTTCGTGTAAGTATAACTACTCTATACAACAATTTCGAATTTTTTTGAAAATTGCGGGGTTCTGACAACCGATTCTGGTAGAGGAGACCAAAAAAAAAATATACGTGTGTCGGCGTTTTGCAAAATCACATCGGAATAATTAATTATAGGGTGGGTGGGGAAGGGGTTAAAGTTTTCCCCTTCTGCCTGTTCGTGCAGCATATCTAACGTGCTCAGAAGGTTTTTCCAAAAAGCGGGACAAGAACGATTGAAAAGCAGGATTCTGAAGAAAAATACGAGCAAAAATCGGGATTTTATAAAAATTTTTTGTGGAAAGCGGGATGATGTAAAAACATTCCATTTCTATGATAATACGAGTATATAGACTTTTAAATATATGCAACTATACAGTTCCACATCGTTACTTGAAATGCAAAACCACGTAACTAATAAATATGTAATTTAAAATCGCATTGTTATTTAATTATTGCGTATTTCATCGAGGCGCATGTCCGTACAAATCTTCAAACCTTTATCATAAAAATCAACCAAATTAAAAACGCAGAAAGAAACTTAACTTCAGGAACTCGAAGGGCATACATATTTGATTTAATTCTCTCTCCTATATAATTTAAAAAAGTAGATACCTGATTTAGCATTTCAACTAACGATATGTACTTAGGAAGTTCATAAAAACTTAAAAACGTGCATTTTTAGACTTTTTCTTTAAATCGTCATTTATAATTTCTCCGTTAAGATGAAACAAAACTCTACCGATGAGTTGGCATTACTGCACGTCTCCACGCGCAATATTTATTTCCGAACATAAGAAATAACGTCGGCAGAATAACAGCACAAATATGTTCATGTACAGGCTTATGTTCTGAGCTATAGAGCACGTATTGTGGTATTGGACATAAATTGAAAAAACTCACTGTGAATGGATCGATGTTTTTTGTCTTTATTTTAGTTTATTTAATTTTGTTTAAAACTATTTTACTTTAATTTGCTTTATTTTATTTAAAAAACAATGTATTTTTACCACAGCTACAAGTTTCTTTTGTTTAATTCACGCAAACAACAAATGCCGATAAAATTTGACAGCTTATGTTCAACATTATTTCTTGAACATAAGTTTGAACAATTATGTCGCAATTTATTTGCAAATAAATGTTTCTGCGGTCCACACGTGAACATATGATGTTGGAAATAGAATTTGACAGATGAGAACATAATTATTTCCAAGTTTATTGCTCGTGGAGACCCCCAGTTAGCACCCAACGACATGCAGGCATAGTGATGAACTAACCCACAACTAATAAATTGATGTAATTTTGAAATATGAAAAAAAAATTGCAAATTGCTTTAAGGTTAAAGAACACATGAAACATAAACTCGTTTAGACCGACCCAACCGAAATAAGAAAATTGTAAGCCAGTAAGTGAAAAACTCCGAAGTTATCTTCCCTATAAAATTGCTCAAATTCAGATTATAGTTAAAATTTTATATTCGATTAAAACAAGAAGCTTTTCGCAAAACTGCAAGATTATATACCCCAGTTGGAACACCTGACCACCTATACAAATAAATAACCAAACTATACCTCAACACACTGAAGTAAAATAGCTCGGTGTTCATCTTGATCGTCGTCTAACATGGAAGTCCCACATAAATGCAAAGGTGACCCAAATGAAATTAAAAACAGCTCAAATGAATTGGCTCAATGGAAGGAACTCTACTCTAAGCCTAGACTGTAAACTTCTTCTATACAACTCCATTCTAAAACCAATATGGTCCTACGGTATCCAGTTATGGGGCACTGCCTCGACATCAAATGTAGAAACAATTCAGAGGCAACAAAATAAAATGCTCCGTACGATTACAGCAGCCCCATGGTATGTCAGAAACAAGCGAATTCATAAAAGATTTAGATGTGCCGCTGGTTAAGACAGTGTTTTTCTAGACACGTGACAAGATAAATTAAAAAAATTGAGTTGCACCCAAATCCCCTAGCCCAAAACATCATTAAGTTTAGGGGACACACCCGGCTGAGAGGAGGGACACTCTTGCTCTCAGCCGAACACGAGAGACATAGACAACCAAAGAACCAACCGCTGAAACAATAATTTTTGTCTTGCATTGATTGGCAGGACTTGAAAATAAAAATTTTAGAGTTAAGATATGATTGCTTATTGTTAGTTCAATTTTATTGAAGATACAATAAATAAATGTAACCGAAAAAAAATCGATTAAAAGCAATTTTGTATGAAAAAATTCTGTCTTGTAACTTTGGTATTTCTTGTCGGATCTAAGCATCTTAGTTTAGCACCAAATTGGTTTAGCGTTTGGATTTCAAGACTTTTTCTTAATTTTTTTTCATCTAACCCCCGTATTCTAAGCTCTGTGACAAAATGAAAATAATAACAATTGACAATTTTTACATTGCTTAATATATAAAAATTGTTATTTGTTATAATTTGGTCAATTTTCATAAGTTCAGAATAAGGGGGTCAATATATAAATGTTTAAAATGAAGTTCTGAATTTTTAATCGAACTGCATGGGTTTGAATCCTAAGGTTTTTGATTATTCTGGGTTAAGATCGTTGAATTTAATTTTTGGAACAGTCAATCATTTTTAATGTTACGTGCCTTACTTGGCTTCATCACCAAACATCACAGTGAGAACAGGTATGACAAAAGCTCTGATGATGAGATAGTGATTGATCTCGAAAACATTAGTTCGACCCCTTTACAGACAAAAATTTATCTTTTCAGTTATTACATGCTTTGGAAATTCCTTTCTGAATAAATATAATTTAATAGAAAAATTTAATTAAATGAACTTAATCCTAAATAAGTAACGGCTGTATGCATGACGAAAACTTGGCATAAATGACGAAATTGAAGTGGACTTTAACGAGCTTTAATATAAAATTTTAATTTAAAAATCACTGTAGATTGTAGCCGAGACTCATGGCTATATTCTGTGATTATTTTCCATTTCAAAATATATGGAAAAACTCAGCAAGATCCGGTTCAATTTCGTCACTCATGCTAACTTCATGCCAAGTTTTCGCTATGCATATGGCCCTAAATATCTTTGAAAAATTTTCATGTAATGAGATTTCAAGCAACGTCTAAAAATGAGTTGTACTGGCTTAAAAAGCAAAAAGATATTTTTTATTCAGTTGAAAATGTTTCAAAATTTTTGACAATAATTAAACACGTATAATTATTAGTTTTAAAACTCGAAAAAGCGGGAGAAAGCGAGATACAAATTCTAGGCGGGATCGAACTCTTAAAAAATTCCTAAAGCGGGATGTCTGGTCAGGTTAAGCATATCGGTACATGGAACTATGTGTTCTTTACATCAGAGGTGTAGGCTATGTTCAACAAATATTTTTGTCGAACATATTAACCTTCTAACTCCCTCACATAACGGCCATTTTGGGCTCTTTTCTAACAAATCGTAAAAAACACCCCTAAAAAGGGGGAGTGTGTATTTTTTTTTTAAAGAACAAACACAACCCGCGAAGCGATCAGTTTGTCTACGGAAAAACACACAGGGTCAATGGTGGGAATCGAACCCAAGATCTCTGGACTGACAGGCTAGCGTCGCTACCACTCAGCCACGGGGGCACCCATGTTCTACAAAAATGTTGGCTATAAAATTTTACTATATGTCTTAAAAGACACCCATGATCCAGACACAGCTTGTGCGCCACAAATCATTGAAAACTCAAACTATGTTTAAGGGTTAACTTCATAGCTATTCACAATTAGTACTCGGCATAGGAAATCTTGTAAATCTTACGTTTAAGGTATAAGATGTGCTCAGCACTTTTATGTAAAACACCACGAGACACATTTTTCTCGAATATTTTAACGCTCTAACTCTTCGTTTTATAGGTCTTTTTGTACATTTCTAAAGAAAGCGACAAAAAACTTCCCCTTCAGCGGTGATATAGGTTCTGAAATGTTCTACAGAAATATTCACCACAAAATTCTACTATGAGTCTTTAAAGAGACCCAAGCATCAGACTTAAGTTGGACGCTAGAAATCATTTAAAACTTAAAATATGTTTAAGGGTTAATTTCGTACTTATTCAGAATTCGCACTCGGCATAGAAACTCTTGTAAGCCTTACGTTTAAGGTATAAGATGTGATCACCTTTTATGTATAAGACCACAAGGAACATTTTTGTACAAACTTTTTGCCCGGTATATCGCCACTGAAGGGGAGTTTTTCCCCTTTTTTGAGAAATGTACAAAAAGTACCATGCAACGAAGACTTTGAGGATTAAAATGTTTCAGAAAAATGTTTTTCGTAGTGTGTTACAGTAGTTTTTATTAAACTACCTTTCGCTTAAGCGCACTTTTGACTTAACTGCACAAAATTATAAATTTGTGTCACTATTCTTTAAAATCCCATACAAATTCATTTTTAAGTGCACTTTTTATACCTGACCATTTTCATGCAAAAAATCAATCTTAGCTGCATTTTGACTTAAGTGCACAAAATATTTGTTTTCTGTGATTATTCTTCAAAACACTTTTTTAAGTGCACTTTTTAACATATTTTTTGCAGTTTTAAATTATTTTCATATAAAAAATCAAAGTTAACTGCATACAGTAAATAATTGTACCGGCAGCGATTAATACTAACATATCCTAATGCACATCACAGCACCCTCCTTCGTCGGTAGCGGAACCGTCGACGAAGTAAAATAATAAAATGGCTACACAGCTTAAAAAACTCAATGCCTCTATTTGACACCAGAGGGGCCTGCAACACTGCTCTACAAAAAACACGCTATATCAGAGTTGTAAACGAATTAAGCTTTCTATCTCTCTCCCACTTCACCACCTGTTCCCTCTACACCATCCCTTTCCCAAAGAAGGTAACACATTAATGAATTAACTGGTAGGCATTAAAAAATGCCTGATTGTGTTACTTCTCTTTTCTAAAAAAAAAACGTTCCACATTTATCACTTTTTTTTCCATATTTTCTTTTGTGCTTTTTTCTCCCTTAAATTACTCAGTTCTCATTTCACTTTAAATTGTGGTCTGGCCTTCGTTAAGGAAGTAACTTTAATGGATTGTGGTTGGTGAGGTTACAGCTGATGCTGTTTAATGTCATGAATTGTTAAGTTTAACAGCTGCTACTATTGCTGTAGATGATGCTAAATACTTATGCACACGGTGGGGTAGAATCCAAATACTTTGGAAATAAATCAGTATTAGTAATAGACAAAGTTCTACACAGGCATAACAGAGAATTATTATTTTTTAGTTATGAACTTGTCAGTCTATGGTATTCATGTTTCTTTTGGGCGCTTATCATGTCAGAAGTTTATTATTCAGCAACTTATTCAGCACATACAAATTATAAAACTTTTTTTATTATCAAAATGAGTATTCGGTAGTGCAAATGTGCTCGCCGAAAAATAATATTCAGCTAAGAGTTTCAAAATTGCAATAGGTATATGGGACCAGGGTTGTCATATGGCGATTTATAGCCAAATGTGGCGATTTTTAAACTGGTTTGGCGTAAAAATTAAAGATAAATAAATTTGTTTGTGATTTTTTGACTATTTTTTAACCAAATCGAATCTAACAAGAAAATGACTTTGTTGCAAGAGTATTTTCAAAGATAGATACCTCCAAAACTCGTCTGCAAGACATTCAAACATTGCGATTTTAATGCTTTAAGATCCCACTTTTCTTATATAAAATATATTATTTAACAGATTTTGAATTTTGATGAAAAAATGACTTTTTGTCTAATTTTGGCGATTTTCCGCTGTATTTTTATGCGATTATTTTATAAAAAACTCTATTAAAAAAACTAGTATGTAAAATCGAACTTATTATGAAATATATATTATGAAAAACTACATTATTTTGGCAACTTTTGGGGATTCTTAAAATCGGTTTGGCGAAATACTCCAGAAAAGATTTGACAACCCTGTATGGGACGACGACACCCCACACGAGGTGGAGCATCCACAAGAAGTTTGTATTGGGTGCGGACATGTTATGGAAATCGTATCAACCAAAATACGTTGTTTCTGCCCCACTGTGCACTGCTTCCATGTTAACAATTTCATTACATTTCGTATTCTTTTAGAGATTTGGAGTGAAAAGTTTTATATTTTTATTTTTGCAATTTTCTATGAAATTCTTTCTTATTTTGTTGAATAATTTTGAAAAGACCGCATTATAATCTGTTGATAGCGACGTAATAAAAATAATAATCATATATTTTTTTATCTTTTCTCATTCATTCTGGTATAATTTTTTAATGAAGTAATTTGAAGAAGCGGCGTGGAATGTTGGTGGCAATAACGGTCCAGAGTTCCGGGGACACAAAGAGTGCGTGAGAGTGAGTATGGTATTATTTTGTGTTGAGTGTGTGGTCATATTCATACAAATTATACAATCATATTAACAAGAGATAATGTTGGTTTTAAATTAAAATAAAATTACAAATGTACATTTAATTATGAACTGGGGGTTAACTACACAAACACAATCACGTAAAATCAGAGATTTATTTTTGTTATGTGTTTATGTGTTGTATGTGTGTGTGTGTAAATAAGACAATTTATTTATTAAATGAAACATCCGTAACAAGGAGATTTGAAAAGATGGACACTAGAACAGTATGCAGTGGGAGCATTAATGAAATAACGAAATTATGTGTTTAATTAACACTGATTCGTATGGATAATACGAGTACTTGTCGTATAGGCAGTGCAATAATTATTTATTAAAAGATTTCATTGTTAGACTAATTAGATCTCCAGCTTTACCATTTTAATTACAGAAAGATATTACCATTTATATATTAGAACTTTTAGCTTGTGTGTGTTTGTTATTTCTATTTCAGAAGTTTCTGATTGAAATAAAAATCTAGAATGAAGCTATTTCTTAAAAATATACAATTTAAAATTGGTGTGCTGATAGGAAGGCTGAGCAAAAACGGACATAAATTCACACGTAAAAAAGGTTTAACAGAATAAAAATAATGCATTTGAAGTATTTTGGAGATTGATCTGTTATTTTAAAAATTTAGCACTAGTGGCATAATTTTTGAGTTGTTCATCTAAACTAGGAATATAACGATACGCTTTTTTGCAATATCGGCGAAACCGATTCCGATACTGATGTGCATATTGAAATTGAGTTCAAGCTAAAATTAGCAAAACACAAATAGAGTAATTATTTTATCATACAAAATTGCAGTGTAAGAGATTATTAATATTTAAAATTGATATTAGCCCATTAAAAAAAATTGGAAGTCATTTTTAAGGAACTACATTTTCAATGATACAAAAAAATTAGCAAAACTCAAATAGAGTAATTATCTTATACAAAGTTATTTAATTAGTTTGGCTTAAGTTCATTTTTAATTTAATCTTTCGATCAAATTATTTTTATTTAAGAAAGAAATTCTAAAGCATGTGAATATTGAACATTCAAAGAAAAATTTTTTTTGGATGTACGGAGGGTTGAACTGACAGCTGTTTCGTGACCACCAAGTCTACTCGTCAGAGTCCTTTACCTACACCACCACTGACAGTGGCAGCAACACTGTAGCGAAAATCCTACTAATATTAGTAAGCTCAATTAGCAGACTGTCGCCATCTTGTGGCGAATAGCACCTATTAATTAACATTTCTAAACGTTCGGAACTTCACTAACTGTCTTTTTCTTAGAATGTTCAACTATTCTAAGCTTTTTCATTTCAGTCTTACCAGCGTGGAATATCATCGATATTCTCAATGTTGGGATTTTTTTAATGTTTATTGTGCCCCAAGTTTTTGGAACAGTACACATTCATGTTTTAGCTAAGTGCCTTTAGAGTTTTAATAATTGAGTTATGAATTTTTAGTGTAGGTAAAGGACTCTGACAAGTAGACTTGGTGGTCACGACACAGTTGTCAGTTCAACCCTCCAACCCTCCGTAGGCATTAATTGCCTGATTGTGTTACTTCTCTTTAAAAAGGAAATGCATTTGAGGGCTTGTTAATTCACTTCATTACTATCTTTAGTATTTTAGGGTTAACAAAAAGTACCAAAGTTATATTTTTACCTTTTTCGGCCGCTAAATGTACATACATATGTATTTCAAAAAAGGACCAAACACCTGTTCGCTTATTTTTTCATATTATTATAATCCTTTTGAAATTTTATTTCTACCTTGTTTAGATCCGGAGATATAAGGTTTTTAATTTTTTGCCTCCTTAGCATTTGAATTTCCAAAAATCCATTCCTAGATGATACCCCCAGTCTGTCAGTCAGTCAGTCAGACAGTCAGTCAGTCAGACACGTTACTCTTTTATGTATATATATATATATATAGATTTAACGCTTATAAAACACATTGCTTAGAGCATATTTCTGTTTCCGATGGTAATAGCGAAATCGGTTGTAGCAAACTTCTTTTTATGGTGTCAGACTAAGCGAATTTGAGTAAAGGCTAGTCCAATTAGGGCGGACCTATGTCCATAACCCATGTTATTTTTGGTCGTTTTTCAAATTAGTTCTATATTGCATTCACTGAAGCCAAATTACAATGACAAGTTACACAATTTAGTAACACCATCAAATTACAAAAGTTTTCTTTTTATCACAATCGACCTTTCTTAGAGCAACACTGCTCTGCAGAAAAAATCGCATTTCAATAAAAATATGTGCAATATATAAATTTTAATGCGCTAAATTCAAATCCGTTTTCAGTTTTTTTTTTCTATCACGTACAGATTTTTTTTAATGAACTGACTAATATATCCACTAGGTACATCATATATTTCACCATAACTCTAGAACGGTCCGATTTGACTAAAAAGTCCACCGAAAGATGCTGAATAAAGTTACCTGTAAGTCATCCGTACACAACTTTTTCATATTACCAACCGTTTCTGAGTTATTCAGCGGCGAATAATTCGTTTTTCATCCAAAATTATCCTTTTTTCTTTTTAAAAAATTCATAAAAAATTAAGAGGGGAAAATTTTACATTGTAATTATTTATCAGAAAGCTAGTTATATTAGCAATAAAATAAGCCATAAATCATGAAAATCGATAGGCAAATTACGATTTTATTTACGATTAAGTAAAGAAACGTAATTATCAAAAATTGGGATTTTCATGCAACACATACCCAAACAAATTAATATTGTATGGAAATTGTGATTTTTATCCTTCACTTAACTATGAATAAAATCGACATTTGTCTCTCGGTTTTAATAATTTATAGCTTATTTTATTCCTAATATATCTAGCTTTCTGATATATGACAAAAATATAAAATTTTTGCCCTTTTAATTTTGTTACAAGCTTTTGAAAACAAAAATATATGTAATTTTGGATGAAAGAAAATTTTTTTCGAAGCAAATTTCTAAATAACTCCGAAACAGTTGAAAACATGAAAAAATTGTGTATATGTAAATGGCTAAAAGGTAATTTTATTCCGCATATTCTGGTGCTTTATTAATTTAAATCGAGCAAACCATTCTCGAGTTATGATGAAGTATATTAGCGTGACCGCCCAATTTCTGGCGCCATATTAGTCATGCCCATAAAAAATCAGTGCCGGATAGAAAAAACTGCAATTTGAATTTACCGCATTTAACTTTATATATTCCACTTATTTTTATTTAAAGGCTCGAAAATTTTTACTTTTTTGCAGACCAGTGTAATCGGAACTCTCCGATCGGCACTGGACAGCATGGTGTGCCAGTGTTAAGAAGAAAAGTGAACGAATAATTTAACAGCCTCGGTTTTCGCACTTGTGAATACGTTGACGATCTCGTAATTTCCTTAGTAGGGTGGGAGGCCGGAGCCATATTGGATGCAGCAATTGATACAAAGATAGAAGGTTGACAATCAGCGGATTTGAATACTATTCTTGTTCCATTTACAAGTTGTAGCCGATATTAAACGGTTTCACTATTGAGTTCTCTGATCAAGTTAAAAGCTTTTGGATAATTTTTGCCAGAACACTCTCTTGGAAGAGACATAATTAATATATTACCAACAAGGCTATAATAGAAAATAGTGTATGATATAATATATTTGGACAACTCAAAGCAATCTTACATCTTGTTTTATCATGTATATATTTTGTATTTAAATAGCACTTTATACTTAGATCAGCTTATGCATCAGAACGGCTATAAGTTTTATATACAGCCATGTTCTGAAAATTACATGGCTTTAAATCACATTTGATTGGTCCTGTAGACGTTTTTAAAATCATATGCGATAATTTTCTTTGATATTTAATGCTCTATACAATAGAAAAATTAAAAACCAGTGTAAGTTCATGTGATTTAAAGCCATGTGATTTTCAGAACATGCCTGATATTTTTCTAAAAGTTCAAGTTAAAAGATGGAACGTATAAGCGTTCGTTTTTCTTTGTTGTACACATTTTATTTTAATACGTTACACACATAAATCATTCATACATACATATGTACATTAAGGTGGAGCGTTGGTGTATGAAGGAAAAAAAGTCATCCAATACATTTCGAATACCTCCATAAGGTTGCATTTAGCTAAATTGTATAAAAAATTTTTTTTTTCGACATATCTTTTAGCCCTCTACCACGGCTGGAAGCTAGAGAAATTATATTAATTTTATTTTAATTTGCTTCATTAATATAGAAATAAAATTTTAATAATTTTTCAAGGCTACACGGTTTGCAATATGGAACGCTAATGGTCTATCAAATCACAAACAAGAAGTAGAAACATTTCTGAATATAAATAAAATTGACATCTTTCTTGTGTCAGAGACACACTTTACAAGTAAATCTTACTTTCATATCCACGGCTATAACCTTGTTAATACAAACCACCCAGATGATACAGCGCATGGTGGCACTGCAATTCTTATAAAATCCAATATCTCATACAATATCTTAAATGAGATTCAAGAAACATTTCTACAATGCACACTCATCTCTATTAAATGTAATAATACACCACTAACAATTGGTTCGGTTTATCTACCACCAAGATTTAATATAAAACAAGATGATTTTGAACGTTTCTTCGACCAACTAGGATCGAGATTTTTAATAGGAGGCGATTTCAACAGCAAGCATCCTTGGTGGGGATCGCGAACACACAATCCTAAGGGAATAGAGCTTTTAAAATGTCTCCAGAATAAAAACTACTCAGTACTTTCAACAGGCAGACCTACTTACTGGCCTACAAATACGTACAAGGTTCCAGATCTTCTCGACTTTTTTATATATAATGGAATACCATCAAATCACTTGGATGTATTGGAATGTTATGACTTGAGCTCTGACCACTCTCCAGTTTTTCTAACATATATTACAACTTTATTTTTTAGCAATGACTATTTATTTTCTAAAAAGACTGACGTTGAATCCTTTACGTATTGGATAGAAACGCATATCAATTTGAACGTATCACTAAAAACTGGCTCAGAAATTGACGAAAGTGTTAAATATTTTAGAAACTTATTGCACGAAGCAGCTTATCGTTCAATGCCCAATAATTTCAATGTATCAAATTCAAATAAATTTATTTTGTCTTCTGAAATTAAAGCAATCATAGCTAAGAAAAGAAAACTTCGTAAAAAATGGTAAATAAGTCATCACCCAGAAGATAAACGAAACCTGAATAATATAACTAAGGAATTAACTCATCTTTTAAGGCAATTTAAAAACAATTCTATCAAAATACATTTACAAAACTTACAACCAAATGCTAAAAATGATCAAAACCTTTGGAAAGCACTCAGATATATTAAGCGACCGCAAAAAAGAGATCCACCTATTAAAAATGAAAACAATGAAGGATGAAGTCCGATCAAGATAAAGCTAATGCGTTTGCCTTATATTTAGAAAAAGTTTTTAAGCCGTTCAGTTTTAATTCTGGCTCATCAGATATGAGCAACATTCTCGACTTTCTTGACTCACCTTGTCCAATGGATCTTCCCATTAAACATATATCCCCAGGAGAGATTCGCAAAGAAATAGAACACTTGAATGTAAGAAAATCACCAGGGTATGACCAAATAAATGGTCTTATGGTAAAACACTTACCAAAAAAAGGGTTATTATTTCTAACATATATATTTAATGCTATAATTAGACTAAGCCACTTTCCCTCACAATGGAAATATGCTATGATCACAATGATACCAAAAGCTAATAAATCGGAAAACTGTATTTCGTCATACAGACCTATAAGTTTGCTGGCGACATTCTCGAAAGTATTCGAAAGAATATTTATGCGTAGAATTGCGCCCTTGGTCGAAGAATTCAATATAATTCCACAGCACCAGTTCGGCTTTCGCCACAAGCACGGCACGCCTGAACAATGCCATAGAATTGTACAATTTATAACTGAAGCCTTGGAGAACAAAAAATACTGCTCTGCAGTATTTTTAGATGTTCAACAAGCCTTCGATCGAGTGTGGCATGCGGGGCTATTGTACAAATTAAAGAAGCTTCTACCTACACCATTCTATTTACTTATGCGATCATATTTATTAAATCGTTTCTTTAATGTTAAATATAACAACGAATATTCAAACTTTCTACAAATTGAAGCTGGGGTTCCTCAGGGTACTGTCCTTGGACCCCTCTTATATACGATTTATACGTCTGATCTTCCAATATCTGACAACGTTTTAGTCGCCACATATGCTGATGACACTTCAATATTAGCTGCGAGCAATTCCCCAACCGAAGCATCCTTCTTCGTGCAAAGACAGCTAGACAATTTACAAAACTGGCTTGCGAGGTGGAATATGAAGGTCAACTCAAGTAAATCCAGTCATATAACTTTCACCTTAAGAAGAGAAAATTGTGAAGCCGTTAAAGTGAACAATGAAGTAATACCACATAAAAACTGCGTCAAGTACCTTGGGATGTATATGGACCGAAGACTGACATGGAAAAACCATATCAGAATCAAACGCGATCAACTAAACATCAAGTTTAAAAAATTATACTGGCTTCTTCGCCCTAAGTCTCCACTAAGTGTTGAAAATAAATTAAGAATTTATAAAGCCATCCTCAAACCAATTTGGACGTATGGACTTCAACTTTGGGGGACAGCCAGTACCTCCAATATAGAAATTTTACAGCGCTTTCAATCTAAAACGCTTCGAAGTTTTTTAGATCTACCATGGTATGTCACAAATAATATTATACATTCCGATCTCAAGATGCCAAAAGTGAAGGATGAAATCAAAAGGCTAACTGAAAAATATCTAAATAGATTAAGTGAACACCCCAATGTATTAGCCATTTGTCTTTTAGATGAAACCAATGAAATTAAAAGATTAAAAAGAATACATATTTTGGATCTTCCATTTAGAATATAAGTATGCATAATATTTTTTTTTTATATAACTTCATATAACAAATGTTTTAATGCCTAATTTTAGTGATATTATATACTGATAAAATATACTATATGTAATTTGTTTATAATTAGATGTTTTTAACAAATTTGCTTAATATCATCAGATTGCAAAATAAATAAATATTAAATAAAAATAAATAAAAAAAAACAATTAAGTGAAAAAAGCTGATTTTATTTTCCATACAAAATTATTTTCAATTAAAAAAAACATTTTTTAATACAAACTGATTTAAATTAATTTTTTTTATGAAAAATAATTAAAAAATAATATATCTGTTTTGGCTTAAGCTTTCTTATTTTTTATCAGAATTTTGCGATTGCAACCATCATGTGATCGTCACGAAATTATGTTTAAAATACAGCCCGAAAAAATATACTCAGTGTATTTTTTCATCTTAATGGAGCAATTTAAAATGATAGTTTTGGTTGCACATTTTACAAATGTATGCGTAAAACAAAACAAAAGGAAACACTAATACTTTATTATTTCTCTTTTGTGATGCTGGCAACTTCGGCTGAGGCGGCAATATCTTCCGGCTGGTGTCGCGTCTGATTTGACTGTGGCTACAATGCTACTGAATATGATTTTGTTTATTTTGGAGTTCGTGTTGAATAAATGTAAAATGCTGACGAACTTCGTAATTTAAAGATTATGAACACTTTTTGAGCATCCTCGGAAGCTCTTCAAAACATCGCATATGGAAGGAATGAAAATTTTTACTGCTTCCAGAAACATGATATTTTTTTTTTGCTGGGCAGCTTTTGGCTCTTTAATTCATTATATACAAAACGTGAAGCAAAGTTAAAAATCAAAAGTGTATGGGTAATAATGATCCAACATGCATGACGCTGGGCTAACTGGTAATACGGAACTAATGAATAAGACAATCCTTAAAAATGTATTACACTTTTTTACTGGAATTGGATTCAAGTTAATCAATTAATTTAAAGTTGATTTGTAAAATTATTAAAATCATATTGATTAATTGAATTAAAGTTGTTCAGTTGTTTCCTTAAAATAACTTCATTTTAATTAATATTTTAGATGAAATTAACATTATTAACGCATTTTATATAAATGCAAGTAAATTCACTTCCGAAGTTTGAAAGTACATATCCCATCTATTAGTTGCCACTTTTACATACAAAAAAGAAAATGAACAAATTCTGCAATGTCTATGTGAAAATTTTCTTGCATAAAATTTCTTAAAAAGTTTTCTCATTTTCCAATTTTCTATGCCAAGTGTAAATTGAAAGAAAAGAAAAAATAGAATTAAGAACGTAAGAAAACAACCCACCCACTCAGATAAATAGAACACATTCGACGTCCGTTATTTGCACGCTTTAATATCGGATCAATTTAATGTCAAAATAAAATCTATTTTTAGAATATGAAAGAAAATTCAAATATCTAAAAGTATAATGAAAATAGAAACCACAATGAAAATGACACGCCATATGGTCGACAATGAAAATAACGATAAAGAGGAAAATGTAAAGAAAGTGTTTGTTGTTGTTGTTATTGGTTCTTCTTAAGAATATTGAATGCACTTTTCCGAAAACTTACAAGAAGAGATTGGCATACAATTTCTTTCTATGGTGCCTTTTTTAAATGGGAAATATAATTAAAAATAATAATACAATTTTAATACTTTCACATTTTTATGTCTTCATCCTTTTTTTAGTTTTCTTTATTTAAAACTCGGCATTATGCACAATTTCCCCCATTATGGAATTCATTATTTTCTTGGTTTAATGAAAATCACCACAGTTTTCTTGCTGCATTAATTTATATTGCGAAAATGTTGTTGAGCACTTACGAGAATTTTCCTTTGTGTTTCTTTTTATTCTTCGGCAGTTTTCTACAACATTCTTTAAATTAAACATGCTTTGCATAATAATTAGTTGCATTTTATTATGCATTTATAAAAAAAATAAAAGTTGATACCAATGAATGAGAATGATTATTATTATAAGAATGAATTTTAATGAAACTTATATTTATCAAGAAAGTTAAAATTAACAAAATTAATAAAATGGCATAAATTTTTAAGAAGTTATTGAAATAAAAACTTTTATCAAATGTGTCCAATTTTATTTGTAAGTAAATGTTAAAATTGTATGTATTATGTGCCAGCTAAAAATGTGCAAAAAATCAGACAAAGGAGCATATTGCGTTTGTGTTAAACTTTCTTCACTTCGGTATTTTTATGTCTACCTTTCGAAATATTTAAAAGATTGCAAAGTAAAACTCATCCAAAATCAAAGGATGTATTTTTTATGATATTAGGCCTGGCTAGGCGACTCTTGCAAACGTAAAATTCAACTTATTGTATATTACAACCAGCGATGCCATGTATGAAGATTTTTTACGATATGACAAAAAACGATATGACATACTGTGTTGTCATACATATCGTAATGTTCTTACGATATGACAATACTGCGATATGATACACGGTGTTGTCTTATCGCAGTGTTGTCATATCGTAAAAAACTTACGATATTACAGCACAGTATGTCATATGGTTTTTTTGTCCTATCGTAAAAACTCTTCATAAATGGCATCGCTGATTACAGCACATTGAGTTTCAACTTATGTTTTGGTTGAAAAGAGGAAAAAAAGAGTATATCGTAAATAGAAAATCTATACATCCCAGCAGCGCTGCCATTTATGAAGATTTTTTACGATATGACAAAAAACGATGTGACATACTGTGTTGTCATATCGTAAGTTTTTTACGATATGACAACACTGTGATAAGGCAACACCGTGTATCATATCGCAGTGTTGTCATATCGTAAAAACCTTACGATATGACAACACAGTATGTCATATCGTTTCTTGTCATATCGTAAAAAATCTTCATAAATGGCATCGCTGACTGATAGGCAAAAAAGTATATGAGGATTTAAGTCGTAACTACTTACAATTTTACTCGATAGCTACTTACTTTTGTTTGAGTATTCCAAAAAATAAGGGGTACACCTTACATATGTATTTACGTTTTCACAGCAAGTAACCAGTTACAATTTGGTTTAAGTAAAAAAGGACCAACAAATTTATATACGAGTATTGTATATTTTTGCACTAATATATCAATATATTTTTCATTTAAACGAGTTTTATTCTTCTCCTGTAAAACTTTTAAAATGTTAGATAGGGCTTTTTTGCATTTTCTGTGACGAAATGTATAACGCTCAATACACTAAAATAAAACTATAATATGTATCCTGACTTCTCATATAAGCCTATTAGTTACATTGGTAAACAAAAAAAACACACACAGACACACACAAAATGAACACTAAAAATGAGAGTCACCCGTATGCATTTATTAGCCAAAGTGTAAAATGGTCCTTGTAGCGCATATGGACTTTATGAACAAAACCATCAAAAATTAAATTTTTGGAATTTCTTAAAACTTTCTTAGGAATCGTGAGATTCCTAGAAGTAAATTTAAGTTTCCTTAGCTTTCTTCGTATTCAGTACTTAAATTCCTATGTAAATGAAAAACTTCATTCGAAAATATCAATAATCAACGATTTTATAGAAAACAAAATATTAATAGGCTTGCAAGCAAAGTCTTGCAAAAAAGCCTCAGAATTAGAAAAAATAAAAAATGTTAATGTTTTTTCATAATATTTCTATGATATATTAGTCAAAGTAAGATCTTTTATATATACACAGAAAGTTTAAATCTTCCTCTATTCGAAATCTTTTAAAAATGAATAATCGGTAAAGAAACAACGCAGTGAAAATTTTTTATGCAAAAGAATCGTTTTTTATCCATAACTTCCGATTTTGAGGGTGTATTGAAATTTTAAAAATGGCAAAATGATCTACTCAACGAGTCGTATAAGACTCACTAAGTAATTTTTCAAGAGACAAAATTTGCCATTTTGTAGCTGCGTGCATTTCTTGTTTTTCCTTAATTAAAGGAATGTTATAGTTGTGTGAGAAAATTATATCCCCATTTCAACAACCAGCAGAAAATTTTAATATATTTTTTAGTCTAAATGTTACTCATCTACTTTGCGGATAGAAATATAATATACTATACGTATGTATGTAACTAAAACCCAACTAACAACCTTGAATTTCTCAAATCAACCCAATTTATATTAAATTAAAAAAATAAGCTCTTTAAATAACATAATAAATTTAAGCATAAGAGAGTTAATTGTTTTATAACATAAACCTATTAAAATTTAAAATATGTAACTTCATTTCAATCCATACAGAGTAGGATAATGTTGCTTAATTGCTAAAATACAGCACAGCACGATACGACGACAATATCCAAAGGATGGCAAAAAATTTGTCATGAACTGTAAGGCACTAAACAAAGAATGTATGGATGAATAGAATATGTTTTTCATGTTGTTTTTTATATGTTATTGAGTGAGTGGGTGTGCCACTAGATAAGTGAGCGTGTGTTAAAATTCAAGAGTATGTGTCGATATGTTGAAGCGGTTTGTTTGACAGTTTGCTTAAAGCAAATTTGATTAATATTCCCAGGACACAGAAATTGCAACATGTGCACACATACATATAAATGTATGTGTGAATAATTAACATACACCCAGCAGGAAAACTCAGAAGACCTTTTTACTTCAGGCCTTCTTAAGAATCTGCTTAGAATTTTTTTTTAATTTCATTACGATTCTTATCTAACTGCTGAAGAATGCCTTACAGAAGGACTCGGCTCTTACGTACAAAAAATAAGATACACATTCCTCATTCGCTTTTATGAGAAGGGAGAAGAGAAAGAGTAGCATTTTTTTGCCAAAGTAAAAGAAATTCGTTTTGTTCACCAAAAATGTACTTTATAAATAATAAACATTCTCATATTATTTTTTCGCAAGCAATTTGTATATAAGGCTGAAATTTGTGTACAAGAGACATCATACATGCTGCTGTTACGTCACGTCCAATTCCTTCTTAATAAATACATTCGTATAAAAATTACTTTAGATGAAAATAGTTCGAAAAAATAAAGAAGCCGCTATAAAAATATCGAGATTAAAAAAATGTGTACGTCCATTTATTTACTTTCTGGCAGACCTTCCTTAGAAACCCTTCAAAATTACCTTTTTAGAAGGTCTTTTGTCAGGCCTTCCAGAACTTGCAAACGGAGGACTTTCCCCAAAATGATAAGAAGTGTAAAAAATAAATATTTTTTTTAAGAGAAGTAACACAATCAGGTAATTAATGCCTACTAGCTAATTGATTAATGTGTTACCTTCTTTGGAAAAGGGATAGTGTAGAGAGAACAGGTGGTGAAGTGGGAGAGAGATAGAAAGCTTAATTAATTTACAACCCTGCTATTGCGCGTTTTTTTTGTAGAGCAGTGTTGCAAGCCAAGTAGAGGCAATGAGTTGTTTAATCTGTTTAAGCCGACGGTTCTGCTACAATACCGATGAAGGAGGGTGCTGTGAAGTGCATTAGGATATGTTACTATTAATCGCTGCCCCTACTACCAAAGTGATCAGTGCTATGCCTTCATCACTTTAACAGTCCAACAACAACCAACACAATAACACTCCAATACACATGAGAAAAATGCATGATATTATTGGCTTGCCTGAAATTAGTATTGAACTCAAGACCTCAGGGTTTGTAGTTAAACGCGCTAACTACTCAGCCAACCGTGAGCTGTCCTTGTATATCCAAAAGAAGGAGTATAGGGGCCTTCTAGAAGGCATCCGTACTCCTTCTATTTGCCACTGGACACATGTACACATCTATATACTTGTGCATGTAAGCTTTTTTGTTTTAATTTTGATATTTACACAATTTTAAATTAAGTGACCTGTACAAACCAATACAGACCATGTGTTGTTCAATAAAACATATTGGCCAAGCAAATTAAAAATTAATAATATATATAGAAAACGAACGAGATACAGCAGGAGCATGGAGGCTACCTAAACACATTTCGAAATAAAACAACTTTTTAACCGACTTCAAAAAAAGGAGAAAGGATAACAGCTCGTCATGAATATATATTTTTTTATGGATGTTCCCTCAACACTCCGCCATTTTTAAACCGAATTCGGGTTTTTTTCTTTATTTAATAGAATGTACTTCCAGATTGGTCCCGTTGAAAAGTGGGCGAGGTCACGCCCATACGAAGTAAATACACATGGCTTTTTATCTACTTCTAGTCAACCGTAAAGTAAATAAGCCTTTCTTACGCCTACTACTAAGCCGATTCTTATTAAACTTTGCATATACATTTAGTTATTGTTACAATACAACATTATGGTTAAAAAAGTGGGCAGTTACGAGCCCATGAAAAGTAAATATTCATTTATACTACTTCTACACAGGAAAAAGAAATTTGTAAATATAATTAATTTTTTTGTTATATCAATTAAATAATTAATTAATTTTGAACCTACAACGATTTTAGTAAATACAATTACGAAATTGTATGTTAAAGGAATATCGGAAAAAAATTTTTAGCAATTTTTTTTTGTTGATTTCATATTTATTTCAATTAAGATTATTGCTATATCAACAATGTGAATTGTTGATTTTCCGAACAAATTTTAACTATCATAGTTGTTGTATTAACAATATTTTTTTATATAATCACAATCGTCGAAGTGACTTTTTGCTTGTCTGCGAAAAACACTAAATGTCTTTGGGCGAAATCGAACTGGAGACGTCTGGACTAATAGACTAACGTTCTTACCTCTCAGCTACAGAGCAATTCGTTATTAAGTGTGCAAATAATGAATACACACAAAACGTGATTTGCTTTGTTTCATCTACGTGTGTGTATTCATTTGTTATATCAACAATGGTGATTGTTAATTTTTTTCACAATACATAACAAAACATTTGGTTAGTTCAGTTTGTTGAAAAAATTTCTTGATTTGCTTTGTTTCATTTATATGTGTGCATTCATTTGTTATATCAACAATGATGATTGTTCATTTTTTTACAATACTTAACAAAAAATTTAGTTACTTCAGTTTGTTGAAAAAAATTTCTGTGTTTGTCGTATCAACAACTAAATTTGTTGTATTAACAAAATATATGTTTGAATTTAAATTACATATTAACAATTGAAATTGTTAGTTGCAGTTTGATGATATTTTTTTCTGTGTACTTAACCGATTGTTATGAAACTTCGTACACAATTAGCTCTCGTAAAAGTATAGCATTATGATAAAAATTATGGGCCGTGCCACGCCTATTTTGTAGCCCGTTTTTTTTTTGCAAGAACTATTATTAAAATAAAACAGTCAACATAGTAATTTGTAAAAAGATAAAATTTTAATTTATCAAATGTGTAAAAAAAACTAATAGTCTAATTTTAATAAGAATACAGGCATGTTCTCAAAATCACATGGACTTAAATCACACTAATGGTCCTGCAGACGTTTTTAAAATTATATACGATAATTTTCCTTCACAAACGATATTTGATGCTCTATAAAATAGAAAAATTAAAAAACAGGAGTGAAAATATATCTGCATGACCATTATTGATTTTAAAATCACATATGATTTAAGGCCATGTGATTTTCAGAACATACCTGATAAAACAGTTTTAAAGAATAGCGCACAGCGAGACAGACTCTAAATATTTGGACCATCAATCAGGCATTTCTATACTGATGGCTCTAACGGAATAAAATTTCACATGGATACAGTAGAGGAGCATTTCTATTTATATTTTAAATAGAAGCCCTTTTACTTGCTCAGGAGCGGAGCTATGAAGTCCCAAAGTAGGGCACTTCGCCCACGTAAAATGATTTCAAAACGTTTTGCTGTATTATAGCCTTTAGCAAGATCTAAAAGAGGCATGTTCTTATAGTAAGTGAGTTATACTCATTTGAAAATTTAAATTGCTCAATTTTCCAAAACTTTGGTCCAGAATTTTGATGATATCGGACTAAACTATCATCCGATTTTTAAAATTTTTTCTTCATTAGCTGAAGAACAAAATTTTAAAAAGTTAAAAAATTGCCATGAAACTTTGCTGTCAGAGTTGAAAAATATTAATTTTTAACTTGAAATTTTAAAAAATGTTGAATTTTCGCCAATTTTTGCTTTAAAAAAGCACCGTCACTCTTTTACATATATATATAAAAAGTTATTTTTGAACATATAGCATATGTATATTTATCTGAAAGGTAGCTCCACAGACGTGAATCGACATCAAAAAATAATTGAATTTCCAAATATAGTTGGACCTGGGCACTTCCTAATACAAGTTATTTTAAATCAAAATTTTAAATTTATTCCACATGTTCGAAAATCTAAAAACTGGGATTTCGAAACCATTGCCACTTCTGAAAACCATTATGTGTACGTAGTTATTAGCAAAGTATTAATTGGACCTTAGATCAAGTGTGGGTGCTATGGGCAAAATTGTTCAAAACTGCTTTTTTTTTTATTTCTTGGAACTTTCTTAAGAATTCTGAGACTCCAAGAAACAAATCTTTGTGTTTTTTTTCTTGCGTGGTATTTAGTGCATAAATTTAAAACCTGCAAAACTTCATTCGAAAATATCAAAATAAACGATTTTGTAGCATTAAAAAAAATTAGTATATATGGAAAACCTGTTAAGATCTAACCCTTTTGTTGCAGTATGTCATATGATTAATACTAAAAATAATAAATATTAAGTATACGCCATGTTGTCCTTTTTTTTTAAGAGAAGGCAATTAATGCCTACCAGCTAATTAATTAAAGAAGGAAAGGATAGTGAGAGAGAATAGGTGGTGAAGTGGGAGAGAGATAGAAAGCTATTGCGTGTTGCAAGCCCCTCTGCTGTCAAGTAGAGGGATTGAGTTTTTAAGATGTGTACCCCTTTTATTAGTTCTTTTACTTCGCCCAAGGTTCTGCTACAATACCGACGAAGGAGGGTGCAGTGAAGTGCATTAGGATATGTTAGTACTGCCAATGTGATCAGTGCTATGCCTTCATCACTTTAACAGTCGAACAACAACCAACACAATAACACACCAATGCATATCAGAAAAATACATGATGTGTTTGGCTTGCCTGGAACTAGTCTTGATTTCAAAACCTCAGGGTTTGTAGTCAAATGCGCTAACTAGTCAGCCAACAGCATCCCTATACTTACTTATGAGTCCATAAATTTTACACGTATAAAAGAAAAAGGTAGACATTAGGGTATTCATTCGGTTAACCGCTAATCGGTTAACCAGTTAATTACTACCCGATTAACTGACCGGTTAATTTAAAATAGGCTTTTTTCGATAAACGGTTAAACCGACTAATTTCAGTCGATTAACCGACGTAACAAATTTTTTCGTATTTTGTAGTATTATAACGTATTTTTTGTGTGTTTAATTATTTCTTTCGTCTCATATACAAAATGTATGCGTTTAGAAATTACTTTTCATACAAACAAACAAGTGTGTTCAGTGATTTTAACTTAAGTAAAACATTAAAATCTTTGGACGTGCCTATAAAAGAATTTAGTAAAGACTCTGCTGCTCTAATTGAACTTGAGGGAATTATGTATTAAGTTTTTGTTTAATAGTTTTATAAAATCTAATAATACTGTTGCCAACGATTTCATTAAAAATCTAAGGACTAGATTTAATGAGAGACGAATTTAATTATTTTATACCTCTACTCAGGATTATTTCCTTCCAGCAACAGTACAAAAACGGAAACTAAGGAATTCGGAAATAAATTTTTTTTTGCTGAGCTCTGCCAGGATGAATTAGATGGTGACCTTACAATAGAAGAAATTATCGATAGTAATACAAGAAATGTTTTAACAGAATTAACCGAAACAATTAGAAATGTTAATTAAAACAGGACTCTAATGGCATAATGGAAAATTTTATAAGTTTAGAGAAATCCAGAAAAAGGACTGAGAAGCTAGACGTTCGGTGTTATGGATTGCTTTCGATTTCTTCAACATCTACGATAAATAAAAGGATTTTTTCAAGCCAAATTTTATCAAAACTAAAGAAATTATTTTTCTAAAAGATTGTTTTAGAAGATATCCTTAAACTATTGAAATAACTGATATAATGATCTCACAAACTTGCTAATTTTTTAATGAATACATATTTATGATTTGCAATTTTATTTGCTGAAATTACTTGATTTATGAAAAACTTCATTAATCGGTTAACCGACTATTAACCGATTAAGCCAAAACATCGATTAATTAATCGAGCGATTAACCGATTAAAGCAGAAACCCGATAAAATGAATACCCTAGTAGACATAACATACATCAAAAGTTACAAAATTATGTGCAGTTTTCAATAATGTATTAAGATTTTAACAAGTTAAAACTTCTGCAAGAATTTTTGCAAAACCAGGGGAAAATGTTGTTATGTGGTGTCTTGTGCATATTAAATTTTTCTTAATGGTATAAAATCGTTGATATTTTCGAATGAAATTTTGCAGATATATAGAAATTTATGTATTAAATTCCATACAAGAAAAAAATAAAGATTTTCTTCTGAGAATCTCAGAATTCTTAAGAAAGTTTCTAGAAATCCAAAAAATGCAATTTTGAACAGTTTTGCCCATAGCGTCCACAATTGATCCAAGGCCCATTTAACACTTTGCCAAATAACTGCGTACACATAAGGGTTTCCAGAAGTGGTAATGGCTTTTGAGTTCAAGCTTTGACATTTTAGAACATGTGGACTAAATTCTAAATTTCGATTTAAAATATCGTACCAGGAAATACGTAGGTCCAACTATATTGGGAAATTCAATTATGTTTTTACCGTCGATTCACGTCTGTGGAGATACCTATTATATACATACATATAAAACGATATTGTGAGCAGTCATCATTTTTCTGATGTGCAGTGTAGTGTCTATCGCGCGTATTTGTAGTAGAGGGCTGCACGAATATATTCGAAAGTACTCGTATGTATGTTTTTTGTGTGTGTATGCATGTATGTTTTTTTGTATATATGTGTGTATATATGTATGTATATATGTATATTTGGTCGTGGCTGTGTATGTACACACGTATACATGCATGTATACATAAGTATATACATAAGAACATACATCTATGCACACACGAAATTCATACGAGTACATTCTACGAATACATTTGTGTACACTTTGTAGCCCTCTAATTTGTAGCATTGATATGCTAATATGTATGTTCAAATAGTCAATAATTAATAACTTAATAATGAAATAATTTAACTAAAAGAATAAAATAATATCATTGAAAAATTTTTTATTTTCATTAAAATAATGAAAAGTTTCATTAAAATTATGAAAAAAAAATTAAAATAATGAAACATTTTCATAAGTTTTCATTAGCGAAATTATAACAAATGGATCAATGAAATTATTTCATATACATATTTGGTGAACTTCTCATTAAAATAATTATGGCTCATTAATCCAAATAAGCGTGAGCTTGTTTGATTTTTAATAAAGTTTTTCATTGGACTAATGTCGAAATTAACAGAATTTATGAAGGAAATTCTTCTAGTGTAGTTTTTCATTTTATATAACGATATGTATACATACGAGTATTATTTATATGTGCAAATAAATTGTATTTAAAATTAGGTGAAAATGAAACGAATTTAAAAAATACATAAGCAAAATAGGACACCAGTCATTAAAAAATATTAAAGAACATATATAGATTACGGTCACAGCGAATTTATTAAAAAATATAAATAAAATTAAAAGTAAAAAAATAAATAAACACCTTTGTAAGTGTTGACTGAAAACAAACGATGTTGTGCAACATAGTTTACATATTGTGAAGAGTTTTAATATTCTTAATATGCTCTACTTTTTATAGTTGATGCTCTTGCAAATACAGTGTGAAAATATATACTTATAAAAAATAGCTTACTCACAAATCACTCTAGTCTATAGCAAAAAAACTCTGCTGTACTAGTAATAGATTTTACGGGATAAAAATATTCTTCTTTGGTTAATCCACTAAACCAGAAATCGTTTCGTAGAACTTAATTCAGTTATTATCCCAGCAAAAACTTTGCTTACTGTTAGGCAAAAAAGTTTATGAGGATTTAAGTCGTAAGTACTTACAATTTGACTCGATAACTACTTATTTTTGTTTGAGAAGTCCAAAAAATAAGGGGTACCGCTTACAAATGTATTTACATTGTGACAGCAATTAACTAGTTATTATTTGGCTTTCTTGAAGCTAAAAAACAACTAGTCAAATAAACAAATTAAAAGTAAAAAAAAAATTATACGCATTATGTTTTATTTATATTTTTTCAATATTATTTTATTTTGTTTACCCAGCTGGAATACGAACCTATGCTCGTTCAGATATGAAGGCAAGAACTTTACTCGCTCAGCTACTGTTGCCTTAAAAGCTTAAGCTAAAAAAATTTGTTTCCATATACAAACACATGTTGACTTGAAAAGTGTTTGTCTACTTATTCCCTACGGTAAATGGAACTGACACAAAACAAGTCACGTAACCGGTCCCCAGGTGGTAGGGACCAGTCCGAGTTCTAACACTTCCTATGAAGCGGACCAGCCACTTTTACATGGGGATGGCCTAGGATGGGGTTAATTGATACTTTGTATGCACCTTGTAACTTGTCTCTGAACTATCTTATGGAGTCCTAGTCGGTGTAGAATAATATATATTATATATAAAATGTTATTCCAAATTCAGCTGTAATTCGATTAATTTAATCGATTAATTAATTTTTTTATTGTTTAAAATCCAAGTAGAAATTGTATTTTATTTTTAAGCGGTGTCTTTGATAGGATTCGAACCGATAACCTCCGGCATGGCAAGCTAGTACACTACCCACTCGACCATATTTCAATGTTATAAATGTTATAAACTTATATTTCAATGTTATAAATACCATTTAAACTTGACTTAATATCTGAATATAGTTACGGAACAGGTTCCTGAGTGGCATGACAATTGAAGTGATGCAATTAATATTATATAGACACTATGTGATAGGCCTTAGATCTAGGTGCATCAAATTTGTTCAGTGCCGTTTACTACAATACTAGTCGGAGTACCAACTAAATTGACTGAAAATTGTTAATATGTGACCATCTACACAATATGTCTTTTTTCACCATTCACTACTCCTTATTTTTGGTACCAGTATCATTTTCTCAAGTCATAGGACGAGTACTTTTGGATCATTTGTCACCAAATTTTCCGCAGGGATTTTATTAACACATATCAACAAATTGTAACTACTTTCAGATAATGATAAAAATACCTTCTAATTTTATTAAAAACTAAGTAGTAGTTCTAATTTGAAGCATAGTAATAAGATAAATAATTACCACTCATTACTTTGTAAACCATTAATAAAGTACTACCGGTTACAAAAATGACTAAAGTTTTTGCTGGGATGTTAACAAATTACACAATATTAAATTACAAACTAAACTCATAGAAAACTATATCTTTGCATTCATGACGCCCTGTCCTCAGAATACTGACTATTACAAATCTCATTAATAAAACGAAAACAGACATCAATCTGATGACAAATGTCATCATAGAATTTTGATATAGTTTAAGTGTCATCTAGGCTATGACTGGAATGACATCAATACGATACCATTTATTCTATATTATTAAAGTGTAAAATATGTATAAAAGAAAAAAGTAAACAATATAATTACATCTGTAATTTGTAATTTAATACAAACTTTATTGTTTTTTGTGTTTAAACACATTTTTTAAAGTTAAGAAACATGACACTGCAGTGATGTACACCCATCATCATTACAGAGCTAATAATAAAATCTTCAAGTCAGGTAGAGTTAGCCGACTGGAACGGAATGTAACTGTAATGGAACGAAACAGCTGATCGATATTTTTATGTGTAAAGCAGTTCAAACGATTATAGACAACTTTACAGGAATGGACGAACATGTTAAAAATTATATTTCCTTTCATTTTAACGTGACATCACCTAAATTGAAAATAGTATACAAAATTTATTATAAAAATTCATAAGTCAAACTAGGAATAAATCACACCTCTCGCGGAAATGTTGCAAACTCGCCAAAATCACAATATTGGAAACAAAGTCTAAAATTTATTAAAACTCGCTAAAAGTGTAAGAATTATCAAGAACTCGGAAAAAAATCGCGAAATCCCGCAAAAACCACGCTAAAACTGAAAATATTGCAAAGTGGAATATTGATAAAAAATTCCCTAAAAATTTAATAGCCAAAAACTTTGAAAAATTGCGAAAAATTTCAAAATATTACAAAACCGATAATAATGATTAGAAATCGCTAAAACTGTACGGAATACTAAAAATTCGGTATAAATCGCAAAAATGGCGAAAATTCGCAAAAACTTGCTAACAGCGGCATAATAGCAAAGTCGTTTAAAAATTGCAAAAACTGTAAAGAAGCCGAAAACTTGCAAGAAGCAGCTTTTATTGCGAACATTGCTAAAATTTGCGAAAAGTTTAATATCGGAAAGAAGCCCTAAAATTTATTAGAACACCAAAAAACTCGAAGAGAACGTGAAAGCTCACAAGTTCGCCAACAATTGCTTATTGTATTGATGAAATCCCGAAAGCTGTAAAGATTAACAAAATCTCAAAAGATGAACGAGATCGCGAAAATGGCGAAAATTCGCAAGAAACTAATAACATTGTGGAAATTGTAATGTGTTTTAAAGGTTTTTGTCGCTTAATTCTAATGTTAGAATTAAAATATTATGAATGTGTGCTTTTTTTTTGTTGACTTTATAATTTTTATTTGATTTATGTCAAATATATTTGATACGTTTTTACTTTCTACAATCGTCTTTACGTCTAACGTTACTGTTACATTCCATCTACATCCCGTTCCGGACCGCTAACGGAGCCTTAAGCCAGTACAGCATACATGCACAGACAAAACATTGAATCAAAAGATAGTATGACACCTCTTCATCATATTGATGACACTTAATCATCATATATATGTCGCATCAATGATTTCTATATTGACATTGTTCTGCCGATGTTTTAGATGATGACCTGGCTGAAATGGTAGAGATGTACACACAGAAAAAAAAGGAATGTAAAATCCACATACCGCAATTTTGATTACAAATCATATTAAATTTACAAGAAATAATTTGTCGTTTGAGTGTGTTAGTGTTTACTTGCTTTGTTCATTGCTACAATTCACTGTTCTGCTTAGTTGTGTGACTTGTTGTTGTTTATTCTTACATGTGTCTTCTATGTATACGACAAAAAACGAATTACCAGCGTATATTTACTGCTGCTGGTTTAAAATTAGCATTGTTTCATATTAATTTTAAACGGAAAATAATTAATCTAACCTTAAATCACCGTTAAAACAATTTTGTTATAAACGTTAAGTTTAATTTTCAATCGACATGACTATAACTTTAATTTCAAATAAGTTTTATGTTAAATAATTTAAATCATGTTGAATTAAAATTAAATGCATTTTAGATACGATGGTATTTATTTAGTTTATAAGTAAAAAAAAGTTTGAAGCTTGGCTGGGGCAGTCAGCTACAACGCTAAGTTTTCTGATGACTATCACGTAAGTAAAATAATTAATAAAATAGCTACATTGAAGTCATGTTGTTTCAGCTTGATATAACTGTAATTCAACATGATTCTTTGTGTTGTTCCAATATCAAATTCACGTTGTTTCAACTTGAAATAACTTTGATTCAACATGATTCTTCGTGTTGTTCCAATATCAAATTCACGTTGTTTTAACTTGATATAACTTTGATTCAAAATGATTCTTCGTGTTGTTCCAATATCAAATTCACGTTGTTTCAACTTGAAATTACTTTGATTCAATATGATTTTTCGTATTATTTCAGTATCAACTTCATTTTGATTTAACTGTACTGGAATATTAAATCAACATGAAATATAGTTAATTCAAAGGGAAATTTCTTTTTCAATATTATTGTAAATCATGTTGATTTAACATGAAACACCTATGAAGCAAAATCACTACCGAAAAATGTTAAGTTAAACTGGTTTTCGACGATTTTACATGGAAATTTTTCTGTGTGTAAGGTTATAAATATGCAATGAATTGTGGAGCCTGGGATGAAGACCAAAATTAGAAGAAGAAGTAAAATAACAAAAAGAGAAACTAAAATAGAAACAAGTAAAAGTAAGAAAATTTTAATGTGTATAATTGTTTTAATTATTTTATTGATACCAAGATGGTCAACTGATGTAAAGCTTGACATCACAATGATGAAAATTATCATGGGGTCAAAAAAGAAGACACTTGACATAGCATTGATATCAAATTACATCAGCGTTATGACGGGTTTTTTATCTGTGACATTATATTGATGACATTTTGTCATTATATTGATTCTAATTAGTCATTTCTCTGAAGTCGGTGTGTCATTGCATTGATGATAAATTTGTTATTGGCATTGATGACCAGCTGATGTAAAACAGCTTGACATCACAATGATAAAAAGTATCATATGGTAAAAAACGAAGACACTTCACATAGTATTGATGTCAAATTACATCAGCGCTATGACAATTTTTCTATCAGTGTATATATGGACTAAAATTTGAGAATAAGGGCAATATTTTTAATAATTACCGCCATCGAATAGCAAATGTTGTTACATATTCATACATTATTCTCAATTTAAAAAAAAGCGAATTAAAAAAGTTGCTTAGAAAACTTGACACTATAACCCGACTAGAAATTTTCATGCAAACACATTTGGGATCTGACTGGGATCCCAATTCCGATGTAACGCAGAAACGTATTTGGGACCCGATTGTTTACCTGTGGGGAAATATCAAAATCTTGCAAACATTTGCTAAAATCGGGAATATATAAACCTCTAATATTGAACTAAAATTGCTGAAGCTATCCAAGGGACAAGAGTATGCAGCAATCACCTCTGTTAAAGATGAGCAAAAAATACGATTAAAATGTGTGTTAGATTTTCCGAACAAGTTCCCAATACTTTCCCACTTGGGAAGAACTTATGTTAAGTCAATAATTTGTAGATGGGCTATACCAACAAGTTACTGATCTAATCCCAAATGGCATAACCCTTTTGGGTTTGCCACATGCATTCCCAATCGGGCCCCAATATGAATATTGGGAAAATTTCTAGTCGGGAAAGTCTATAAAATGTAAAAAACATAAAAAGAATTTTTCAATAATAGAAAACTACAAGAATAATAAACACACTCACCTTGCCATTGTGATTTATACGATTTTATAAAATTTTAAGACTTGATTTTTCCTTCTTGTACGACTAAACTTTTTTAAGATGATGATGTTGATGATGATGATGGCTGTGAAGATATCCGTTAGTTGCTGCTGCTACTTTCCGATGATGTATTCGTAGTTTAAAGATAAAGCACAACCTCTTGTTGGCGGCAGGAGTGAGAGGGAGAGAGAGAGAAAGATATCTAGGAAAAATTGTTACAATGTGTTTGTTTTTTATATTTAGTGATGTTGGGTTGCTGCACAAACATTCAAACTGAATAATATTTAGTGTATCTATTTGGTGGCAGAGTAAAGTATTTCACATTTCTTTAAACCGGAAGTTTGCTCTTCTTCTTTATCATTATCATCATCATCATATAAACACACAATTCCTGTATTCACAAATACTTAGATAAACACTGTTTTTCTTGCATTCTTTCACTTGTATTTCTATTGTTTTTATGTTTTTTTATTTTTTTGAAAATCTCAATTTAAAATCCTACATCACATACAATAAATATAATACACTTTCGAAAGTGCCAAAAACGTTTGTTTGCTTTAAGGTTTACTTTTTCTTTTTTTTTTTCCTTATTTTCCTAAATTACGTTTTTTTTTCATTTGTTTCTCAAGTATCCATAGAAACCTTTTTTTTGCAATATTATTATACTTTTTTTTTTGCTTCACTTTCTCTTGCCTTGTTCGATTTATATTTTATATTTTTTTCTTTTATGTTTTTGTTTTTACTGTTGTTATTATTATATTCTTTGTCCTCTACTCACTCACCACAATCACTGTGCACTTAGTGTCATTTTAGCATTTCGTCCTTGGGCTATAAACTTACAACAGTAGCAGAAGGGGGCGATATAGTGTTTTTCTATTAAAAAGCGGCAGCAGGTATTAGTATTATAGAAAAAATAGAAACATATTTTAAATTGGGTTTTTCTACAGCAGGGTGTGTTTGACATCAATGCACTATGGGTTTTGCTATAATTGCAGGTGAGGGCGGGCGTATTTTTCAATTTCATTGCAGAATTGATATTAGTTAACAACAATAAAAATAGTTTTTTTTTAATTAACCACATATTTCTTTAATGCAAAGGTACGCCAGAAAGAGCACAGTGGGACCAGTCGTAAAAATAATGGTAGTATAAACATATGTACCTTGTAAACTACCAATTTGATGCAAAATGGTGGAAGCAAAAGTGTTGCAGAAAATTAAATACACTATCGAACTGTTGAAATATACTTTCTCGGGCTCAAAAACCTTTCAGAGTTTGTAATGTTTGCACACAATATGGACCGAGGAATGTATACAATCATATATTAATGGTTAGGAGTCCAGGTCTTGTTTGTAACGACGTGATCAGTTTTTAAAGATTCTAAAATTTAGTTCGGAAGTTATTATTTCGGCTTCAGTTCATTATTTGAGTTAATGTAAATTCAAATTATTATTAACAGTTTAGTATTAGAGTAACTAATCAGACTTTTTCACAATCTCAACATTTCATCATTCACTTTTGCAACGTTTGATCATGGATACTATGTAGTATTAAGAAAGCATTTTATGTTCGTTTTTTACATTGTTGGTTAGACCGAAATTTTGTCGGTAAGCTACGCCCACCATTATTTATTCAAGCTATTATTTGCCCAATTTACAAACTCTCATTGTATTGGTTATTGTTTATTTAAATACACATCTCAGAAATACCTTATGAACAGACAATTTTATTCTATCGGCTGTATCTGTTATTGATGGGCAAAAGAAGAACAAGCTACATACAAATTCTCTCAGAGAGTCTCTATCTAAATACGAAAGAAGAACATGATACAGGGATGCAAAAGTTGGTACAATTGTACTTTTTTTTAGCACTATTTAAAAATCAAAAGTACAATAGCACCCCAATTACTAATTTAGCACTATTTTCAAACTTTTGAGTGATGGCGTTTCTTTGAATTTCGAACGATTTTCCATCATCCCATGTCAAATTTGGTTGATAAACAGATTATTTTCGGATATGTGTCATCTTCAGTGTTCTCTTGAATATTCAAGAAGAAGGAAAATCGGTGAGAGTTTTAAGTCTTTTAAAAACGACAACATATGTACCTTTTGATCGAAGGTATAAATGAAAAATAAACTAAATAAAGTGATAGGTATTTCAAGAATTGCTAGCGGGATATTATCCAACCCAGGATATCAAAATATAATGAAAACCATAGAAAGTTACACTGTTTGTTTCGACTGTCTTCAATCTAATCCAAACAGAGAATTTGCTGAAGTCATATAATTCATGCTACATACTACAATTTAGAAATGGCTAAGACTTTGTTAGCAAGAAGTTAAACATTAATGTTAACTGTTAAGTTTATCTCCAAATGTGATGATCCTGATGAAAAAGGGCCTTATCTTCCCAGCAAGAATTTTCAGTAGGGTCTAAATATGTAGCTGTTCCCCTACTTGACAAGTGGAATTGTCCTTCAAATGATCCCCAAAATTACTTAAAAAGAGATTTTTCCCAACCTCTACATTTATTAGAGAGAAAAGAATCTTAACTCCCCTCATATGAAATGGATTGGGGACGTTAGGATCTCTTTTCAGAAGTGTTATTTTTATACACAACATTTTATGCTTTAGTTCAGTTTTTCATTCGCAAAAAAACGAAAAAACGCCATTCTTTTAAAAATTTTATCTAGTTTTAGGAAATTTTGCTAACTCAATATCGACCTTCAGGAGATAAGGTCCCTTTTCCTCGGGATCATCACGGATAAGTACTTAGTGCAAATGTACTTCAATGTGCCTTTTTTTTGTTGATTGCTAAGTTTTTTATACACATCTACATGTAGTTTTAAGTAAAAAATATTTTAAAATAAAAGAACAAGAATTTAGTACCATCGGATTGAAAAAAGTACAATTTTTCTTGCAAATTAGTACAATTTGTAAAATCTCATTTTGCATCCCTGACATGATACATACAAATACTCTCACAGAGTCTGTCTCTAAATACGATGTGTTCAAAACATATGAAATGAAATTGTATAAGTGTATTTCAAATATCAACAACAAGTATACAATAAGTGACTTGTGAATTGGGTAATTGTTGTTAGACATGTTTAAACAAGTTTTCTTTTAGGCCTTATCAGTTGCATTTATATTTATATTTAAAGAACGCTGATGATGACAGTGTAACGACTCATAGTGGTTCCAAATGGAAAAAAAGGGTAATAAATCTGTTTTTTCTTTTTAACTTGCGATCCGAATACAAAACAATGTTAGTAAAAGTCATAGAGGAGGACTTAAGCTTTAGGAATTTTCGTAGAAAAATTCACTATATTCGTTTAGTGCTGCATGTAGCTCTATTTAAAATTTCAACTTTAGTCGTTTTTGAAGTATATTCTTTTGAAATATGGAAAAAGAAAATTTTTAGCTCTTAAAAATCTTTGAGAAAAACGTCCAGCTCTATTTTCGTTAAAATTTTGCCATTTTTCACCCTCATTTCAAAGCCTTGACTTGGATTGTTGACTTTTTCACGGCTACATGAATTGAGAAAACTTAAAAATTTCTTCTGCATACTTTTAAGGATCTTGTTGAAAAGCATAAAATATTATCTTGGAAATTTTGGCTATGCCAAAGTCGTGCCCAAAAACCAAAATTTTAAAATTCAATGTCAAATATCTCTGAAAATATTAAAGATATTTTAATAAAATAAAGAGTATTTTCTTTGTCTGCTTATAAGCTTTGCAATAATTAAAATCGGATAATATTTGTAAAAGCTGTGAGGCTTAAAGTTTTATTTCTTTAAGAAGAATATCTCCTAAGCCATAGAAGGTAATCCATACTTTTAGCAAGATTTTTTAGACATCGACTAGGAAACTCCACGTGTAGAGAAGTTTTGAAATCAAAAATTGCTGCTGTTTAAGTTTTTGATACACACGAGGTGTCCTAGTTTGAGACCTTGTGGCTCTGTCCTTTTTAGGGACAAAGAGTACAAACTTCAAACTTAAGCTCAGCTACGGACAGGCCGTTAAGAAACTTCAGATTTATTTCTTTTTTATTTTTCATTTATATCCCACTGATTTCAAAGCACTGTTAAAATTTATGATACTCGTTATTTTTGCCTTCGACAAAAAATTTTATATTGGTGTGATAGATGAGCGATGCAGTTTTCCAGTTTCGATCAAATTTGTACCAATCTTGTGTGTTGATCTAGTTGCCATTTGCACCAAAATGCATACACTCTAAAACACTTTTGTTGAAAATTAGGTCGATAGTAGTCGGCAACACTTTACAGATTATTATCGACCTGAAATTACACACGCATTATTTTCGAACAAAATGTTTTTACCAAAAAAAGTGCTTGGCTGCGTGCAGTTTTGAACCGCGACCTTCTGACTGATAGTCTGACGTATCTACCATTCAGCCATAGCCGTATTATACTTTATGTTAAATTTTTTCCACTTGAACTAAATATGTTTAATTTGAAAGGTTTTTTCTTTAGTAAAATAACTACAAAATCGATGTAATTTTAGACAGGGAGAAATTTTCAACACAAATTTAGACAATATATGATCGTAAATTTGAAGTAATGTTTTAGAGAGTACTTCTTGATGTGATGGAAATGTGGAAGAAAAATCAATTACTTTACAACTCTGCTATTGCTCGTTTTGTTAATTTTAAAGCAGTGTTGCAGAGCCTCTGGTGTTAAGTAGATGCATTAACTTCACTTAGCTGTATGTGTAGCCATTTTATTAATTGTTTTACTTCGCCGACGATTTTGCTAACATTATCGACGGAGGATGGCGCTGTGATATACATTAACACAGAACAATATTAATCGCTGAAGTTACTGATTAGTGAATTAGCTACTTATGTCATCATCACTTTAATAGTACAACAACAATTCACACAATAACACACCAATGTATATCAGAAAAATTTATCATGTTGATGACTTGGCCTGAGCAGGGATCGAACTCACGTTCTTGGTCATAGTTTGCTTTTTAGTCAACGCACTAACTACTTTAGCCAACAAAGTGTGATGAAAGAAAAACTTTAAAGTAAATAAGATATTGCTTTTCAATAAAATTTTTTTAAATACTAATAATTTTTTAACACAATCTGTGTAATATGTGAGCCTTAACTTATACCTAGCAATCTAATTTACATAGTATTTAAAAAAAAAATTTGTTCTCCGATGGAGTATGGAGATTCCAGCTAGAGCCCAACTAAACATTTTCATTGAATTTACAAAACTACTACCCCATAGTGCATTGCTTATGTGAATGTCAGTCAAACCCATACCTGTTTTACAAATAGTCTTTAAGCTGGATATTTTTTTATTTTTTATTCTTGTCTAAATTTAGAATTTATTTTAGAAAGATAAACTTGATACGCAAAACCGCCTGGTATGTAAAAGCTTCTTTTCTTAAGCAATGAAAGCGATATTTTTTTAAAATTTATTTTTGTATTTTCTCATCAATTGAAGTTTTAGCCCATATTATATTTACTGCTATTTCGTAACTGCTACAGTATACGTTGTGATCTGAAAAGAATAATAAAAAAGATATATATATAATTTATAGTTTTGGTTGAATTTAAATGTAATAAATTTAATGAAACATACTCCTCGTAAATAAATAGAAATTTATTTTTGTTACAATGTTGTGGTTACATATTTATTTTTGTTTTGTTTTTTTCTTTTTGTACAGTATTCTTGTATTTTATGTGTCCAACTAATTACATATTTTTTATAGCCCGACCTTTTTTGTTTGCGGTAACCTTGTAGTTTAACCCTCAAGTGCCCAGGGTTAAATACTAAAAAAGCAGCTTTAAAGTATTTGCCAATAATATTTGAACACGAAACACAATGTTGAATTTCTAAGAAATGACTAAAGAGCTTTGCCAGAGAATGAAATGTGTTTTATTTTTCGAGGAGGTCAGACATTTAGGCAAGGCTGCTGGCAATTTAAATGATGAATTATAAAAGTTTTCGTTTTACGTAAAAGCAAAAACAGAGAGAAAATTATATAAACTAAAAAAATGGTAGATGTAATTTCGATTATGTTTAATATGTTAACTATAGCAAGCGCTCCAAAATGGGGGTCCGTGGACCCCGTGAAGGGGCCTGGAAAGCGTTATTTAGAAAATTATTGCATACATATTGGAACATATTCACGGCCACACTTAAATTTAAGTACCAACTTAAAACTCATTTCTATTCATAGTCGATTTCTGAACAAAATTGTTAAGTGTGTGCTATGAATTCTTCTTTTACGTGAAAGTTTTCTATAGGAAAATCTAATTTTATCTTCAATTTATAAACTTGAAAAAATTTTCAAGATTAATACTGATCAAAAGTCCCTGAAACATTAGGAAAGCCAAAATCTTTGGAAAAAATTACGCCTGTCGCGAAAATTTGTGAAAAATTGCAAAATGTTAAACATGCCATAATTTTATTAAAAATTGTTAAAACTATACGAAAAGCCAAAAATTCGGTAAAAATTGCGAAAACGCCGAAATTTCTCAGAAACCTGCAAACAGTTGCTTAAAAATCGAGAAAACTATAAACTGTTATTTTTGAAAGTTGGGTACCCCCGTAGTGTCGGTAGGTCGCAGGTTCCATTCCTGCCAAGACTCTGGTTGTTTCTGCAGAAAAGCCGAAAAAAGGCTTAAGCAGCATGTCTGTGTTGTTTGTTTAAAAAAAAAATGGTATAAGTCCACCTAAAAAAACTTAGTTAACGGTAACATAAAGGATATATGGACTATATCTTATTAAAATTACCGTTAACTAATATTTTTCAAAAAGTAAACTTGTACCAGACTCAAAAATAACAGATCATTCCATGAAATTTTCGACAATTAACTTTTCTATTTGCTTTCTGCAAGTGTGGAGGTAAGTGAACGTTCAGACGATGCAAGTCTTATTGATCAGCTTCTTAGTTTTTCCTATTTGAACTTTCTTTGGCGTTCAAACGATGAAACTATTATCGCTTAATTGTTTCTTTCTTTTGCATGAATGTATACACAATGTGAATGAATGTGTGCGTTTTTTATATTACGAATGAGAAAGCAAAACGAATTCCATGAGTACATGAGTGTAACCGTTTCTTTCCTCTTGCCGCTCTCGCCTACAAAATAAGAAGCTTATCAATAAGGGTTGTATCGTCTAAACGTTGACTAAAGAAACCTGACAAAGCCGTTTGAAATTTAATTTCTTGCCACTTTTTTTACGTGCGGTCTCCACGTAGCAATATTTATTGCCGCAAACGTCAAATTTGATTGCTTATAACAATTGAGTATAACAATTGCTACGTGTGGACCGCAGATTGCCATGAGTGGCAATCCATTGCGCAATGATTGCTCTGCTGATTGCTTGAGCAATTATTGCCAAGCAATCGGCTGTCACTTTTGTTGTGTTTTTTATTTATTTTAGCAAAACAGCAAATTCGGGCAAAATATAAAAAGACATCATCAGAAAATATAGAATGAGAACAAATAAAGACAAATTTGTTATATTTTTACATTGGAGCTGTATATATTAGGCACTACCTGCCCCATGAATGTGTAAAAATTGTGGAAAACATCGCTATACGTGTTCTCTGCCTCAAGCAAGAGGCAAAAAATAAAATTATTCTGCCGACGTTTTTGCGTGTGCTCAGCAATAAATATTGCTACGTGAAGACGCAGTGTTACACAGCTTGCTTGCCTGCCTGCCTATTAGTGTTGTCAATTATTCGGTTTTATAATCGTTCGAATAAAATTTGATAAGTTTTTTCTTGTTCGAACAGACGAATAATTTTAAACTTTTATTAGAATATTCGAACGAATAACAAATAAGAGATTTCTTCGAATAATCACGTTAAAACTGCGATTTTTAATATACAGCCCAATTATGAATTTTCCCGGGGAGTTTTTCTCTTCCCATTCATTTGTTCCCGGGGAGAAATATCCCTATTCTAAAAAGCAGGGGAATAAACAAATAAGAGAGAGGGAAAAATCTGTATCTGCTGTTTAGTGTTTACATTTTATTCTGCACTAACGCAAGAGTTCAGTAATAGAAATTAATAAACATTTTGTGTTTTCGTTGATAATAAGATTGTGTGTTAATATAAATATTTGTTTTTGCTTAAATAATAAGTAAAATGTACAGTGTAGTCAGTCAGATCCTCTCGGAAGAACTTTATGTGGAGCAAGTGAAGCAAAAACTGGGCCAAAGCCAGGGCCAGATGCATTAAATCCCCAATGATTGTGTGTAAAAAGGAAATTGTAAATGTTTTAAACCGCAACAAATCTTCCATTTACCTATTATGTGAACTTAAAGGATGCGTGCAAAACTGAGTGCGTTTTAAAACTTTATTCCGAAGGCAGAAGTAGCTCATGTTTTTGAAGCGTATGTTTGCACGGCGTGGATAAAAATACCTAAAACAAGAGAGAAATATAACATGCCGATGTTTATTTAAACTCGCTGTCCTAAATAAATGCTTATACAATTGTTTCACTACATTTTTTAATTTGAATTTAAAATTTTTGGATTAGTTCCCTTCAAAATGTTTGGGGAAAAAACTCGCAAGAATTTCTCCCTCTCCCTCATATTTAGAATACTTACTTTTTTCCCTGAGAGTTTTTCCCGGCGAAATTGTAATTTAGAGTAGGAAGAATGGGAAAAAGGAAAATTTTTCCTGGATAGATTTTATTTAGAATAGGGGAACAGGGAATAGGAAAAAACTCCTGGGGAATTGTTATTCATAATTTGGGTAATATTCTTTCACTAGTTTCGGCATTTTTAATGACGTTTACAGAATATCCATCTTCAGCCGAGATCCTTCCTAGATATTATTTCTTCGATTGAATTAAGAAAACTTATATTTAAATATATTTTCGCGCCCATATTATTCTTGTTTGGATCTTCATTGAAACTATCAATTTGAATAATGTGTATTTTACGCAAATGGTAAAAGAGTAGAGAAATTGATAATTCATGACACTTGTAAGCCTTAGAACACTTTTTGCAATTTGGTTTTTCTGATTGTCTTCCTCAAAATGCTTGGAAATAAGATCATGCAGTAATAGAATATATTCTAACTTATTTGTATTTAATATGCATACTTGAGGCTGTGATGAATTATCACACCTGGTTCATAAGGTTGTCAGAGGCGTAGGACGCATGCGCATAGGCCGTAGACAATGTAAGTAAGTACTTATAGTGACTACAGAAAATCCATGTTTTTATTAAACTCTAACAAATAGGTGGAAATAGCAGCTTTTGTACTAAACTTTGCCTTTATCCACGGAAATATATTTCCTTTGCAATGGACTTTGATCTAGAGGACATAGTTAAGCAGGAACATGGCGATGACGTTCTTAGGTTTGTTCAACTTTGGAAGTTTAAATAAGTCTTTTTGAAATATCACTCCTCAATTCAAGTAAAACCAAAAAAAGAAAACAAAATAAATAAAAAATTTCATTTCATATTTTTAGCACAAATTGTAAAAATGTATTACAAGTTTTGATGAAAATAAAAAGAAAAGATAATTAATTTATTTTATTCATGATTTTATTGTTTCTTTAAACTTGAGTTTAGTATAAATTCATTAGCCAAAAGTCTGGCGATTGCTGTTTACAGATTACCTCTTTTGCGACTTCAAGTTACAATCGCAAATGTTATGCGATATGCGAGTGTCAGAATATGCCCAAATATCACAGACCGACGATACACGAAAATCATTTTTTTTGGAGCTATCTACCGGAATCAGTCGTTAGAACATTGTTATTTTGAACTTGATTTTGTTGTACAATGTAGTTTTTAAAATATCTTATTTACTTCTGAGTTGTTCAAAGTAAGTAAATTTAATATAATGTCCTCGTTTTGCTAAGAGCCATTTAATCTACTTCGGCCCAGAGATATGCGCTTAGGATCTAGCCGAACCCCTTAATAATCAATTTCAATTTTTAAGAAAACATTTATAGAAAATTAAAATATTAATTTGGGAAAAAGCATGTTGGAAATTTAAATTAATTGTTATTCAATACTTCCCAAAAAAACTTTCTCATATTAAAACTTGTTACGCTTTAAGCTTTTAAATCACATTCTGAGAAATTATTATCAAATGTTTCTTACCAACTTTCAACGGAATGAAACAAAAAATTATGTGAAATAAAATTCTCTGCAATGCCAAATGGAAGAACACAAAATATTTTAGTTTTACAACATGTTAACATTTTTAAGTTATTTAATCGGATTATTTTTTTTTTTTGATAAATTGATTTTTGTTTTAATATTTTAATACAAATATGTGAGGTTTTTGGTGTTTTTCCTTGTGTGCATGTACATTAGGTTGGGTCGATTTGTATGGATGCAAAAAATAAAAATCGTAGGGGGCAATGATTCTACAAAAGGTGCTTCGGTACTTCATCTCAATTCAGGATGACGTATGAGTGATATTATTTAATGTATTGATGAAATATTGAGTATACGCCACCGTAATTCATACCTTTTTTGCAGGGGCCGTAACTGTTATGAATTTTTTCTAAAAAGTCAAGTTATAATAGTTATTTTTTACTAATATCTTTTCTATCAAAAAATAATGGTTATTTTTTTGACTATAATTATTTAGGTCAAAAATAAAAGTTAAAATTTGACTGATATTTTTTTGGTCAAAAATAAAAGTTAAAATTTTACCGACATTTTTTCGGTGAAAAATAAAAGTTAAAATTTGACTGATATTTTTTCGGTGAAAAATAAAAGTTAAAATTTGACCGATATATTTTTGGTCAAAAATAATAGTTAAAATTTCAAAAACGAGCAAGTAATATTTGGAGGTAATAATCTCACATAGTGAATATCCTACTAATCAACATCGATTTAACTTTTAAGTGAATATAAGGAGCACCAATAGCTCTTATATACAATTTCGTTAAATAAATTGGTTCAATGGTTAATACTCCTGCTCACTAATATCAAGCATGACAAGTAGTTAAAATAAACAAAGAATGCTGGGGTAGCGACTTCTAAGTCCGTTTAAATTTTAACTTTTATTTTTGACCAAAAAAATATCGGTCAAAAAATAACTTTTATTTTTGACCAAAAAAAGTATCAGTCAAATTTTAACTTTTATTTTTGACCAAAAAAATATCGGTCAAATTTCAGCTTTTATTTTTGACCAAAAAATATCGGTTAAATTTTAACTTCTATTTTTGACCGAAATAGTATGAGTCAAAAAATAGCAGTTATATTTTGACTTTTTTCAAAAAATCTACAAAATAAAAGTATTTTTAGATTTTTATTCCTTAGCTCACAACCATCACAATGCTATACTCAAATATCGTATAGACAAATTATTCCTGTGTGACTTTTTGAACTGAAATTTTGATAATATACATACTGTTATTTTCGGTTACTGCCTTTTTGTACAAAAATGGCGTCATTAAACATATTTTGAATTTTATTCCCATAGTTTTTAGGACAAAGTTGCTTAGAATTCTTCGTAGAACTATATTACGCCCCTTCCATTTTTTTGTAAAAAAAATCAACCTACCTTAATGCACATATATCCCAGGAAAATCCACAAACATACATACATAAATAGTAATACATAATAACAAAAAGTTTAGTTTTGAAAAACGGAAATTCAGTTAAAATAAACATACATTTCCTCCCTTGATCCCTAAAGCGTAATATGTATTTAAAATTACAGCTTAAAAGCTTTTTTATAACTGTTTTATAAATTCTTTTTTGTGTATTTATAATTTCTCAAAAATATATTCAATATCATTGCTAATAAGAAGTAAATATTTTTCTTTGGTTGTATATTAAATTTTAATTTCCTCTCTGTTCTAGAGAATTTTTATTGCGCCTTGTATCCTCATCATCATGCATCATCATGTGTCACGTAATCCATTTAATGTTTAATGAACAGGAGTGAATGTCTGTCTTTCTTTTATCATTTATAAAAAGTTGTGTTCTATGCAATTATTTTTCAGTCTATGTATTTTCCTTTGCTAAATATGAGCGTGTTTAATTTTGTATGTCTAAATTTATAATTTATTATACAAGTAAAAAATAAGTAGTTAAAGTACTTGCCAAGAATAATATTTTGAAAAGCTATTTTTCTCCTAATATTGATTTTATGCCAAAAAGGGTGTTCCGTTTCGATTTTTTATTTTGATTCATAATATTTTTATGTCCAATGCCTAGTAAGGCTGTCATTTGAACAAACGTTATACTAAGAGTTGACGAACAAAATTTATCAATTTAAAAAAGTATGTGTTAGGGTTTGCTCTACAATGAATTCTAGGGCAATAAGAAATTATTTTGAAATTCCATGGGATGCCGGGTATTCCCTAAATTACACTCATAAGATCTGTTATGATAAAAGAAAACACAAAAATATTATAAAAATTTGTGTCTTTTAAAAAATTTTTAAAACAAAAAATCTATTCCAAACAAAACGATCCATGTCTCATTAAAATCGATACAGAACTTTTGATTTTATTCATAACTAGCCCCACCCGGTGTGCTTCGCTACCCCATTGTTGTGCAGATATTGGATAGTTAATAATTACCTTGTATTGGGGCTCATTATTCTAACAGTAGTCCACCCACGTACTGCTGATATGGAAATATTAATAACGAATTTAAAGAGCCTTACTCTTATAGTTGTACAGATATAGGAAAATTTAAAATTACCTCGTATGGCGTTGAGCCTTACTCTTATAACTTTTGAGATATATGAAAATTAAGAACTACCTCGTAAAGGGGGTACCCGTTTCCCCTCGTATTCCACCAATATTTTGTTGGAAGTTGCGTATTATTCTAAGAATAACGCAAATCGAATTTAAAAAACCTTTACTCTTATAGTTGTACAAATATAGGAAAATTTAGAATTACCTCGTATTTGAAGTTGCATTTTATTCTAACAATAGCACATATCGAACTTAAAGACCGATAGCATAGCCAAAATTTTAAACAAAAAAGATTTTATGATTTTCAACAAAATCCTTGATAATATGTTGAAGGAATTTGTAAGTTATCTTAATTCATGTAGCCGTGAAAAAATATCAAAGTCAAAACTTTGATATGAAGGTGAAAAATGGCAAAATTTTTAGAAAAATGGAGGGTATTGTTCGACGTTTTTCTCCACAATTTTTCTAAACTGCATTTTTTTTATTTTCAATATTTCAAAAGAAAGTAGTTCAAAAATAACTGCAGCGGAAATTTTAAATGGATTAAAGCATACACGCTACCTCCAGCATTGGACGGATATGTATAGTGAATTTTTCTACGAAATTCTAAATTAAACGTTAAAAAAACGCCCATCGAGTTTTTCAAATTTCATTACAAATTCTCTTAGATACATTTGATATAATTAATCTGGTTTTTAATTGTTACCCACCGGGTCAAAAAACTGCCCAGGAGAGCACATTTTCTACAAATAGTAAAATTTTCAGAAGCATTATATTTACCTGCATGAAAATGGTACAAAATTTCATTTTTTAAAATTTTATTTCTTTACTATTTATTAACAAATATAGCAATCCTCTTATGTTTAAAAAATTTCAATGATATTATTAAGCGGGAATTTTTTTTTATAAATTTTCAAGTCAACTAAAAAACATATGTGAAGAAAATACAAATTTTTTAAGTTTTCTTTGTTTCGCAGGATGATCTAAATTCACATTTTCCTTTGCGCTTTTTTTGCGCCGCGCTTTTTGTGCCCAAAAAGAGCTAAAATAGCATGAAATACGCATGGCGCATTTACAATAGTACAACATTTTTAAAAATTGGGTCGGTACGGCAGTTCATATTTCCGGTTCCAGTCTGGACCGGAAGTTGGGTCGGTAGAGCAGTTCACACTTCCGGTTTAGGGACTGGACCGGAAATTGGGTCGGCACCGCAGTTCATATTTCCGGTTCCTCTCTGGACCGGAAGTTGGGTCGGTAGTGCAGTTCACACTTCCGGTTTAGGGGTGGACCTGAAATCGGGTCGGTAGTATGGTTCATATTTCCGGTTCCGGTCTGAATCGGAGTTTGGGTCGGTAGTGTTGTTCATATTTCCGGTTCATATTTGTATGGGATCAAGAATAAAAAAGTAAAGAAGAACGATATAATGTGGTATGTGAGGGACATCGTTCGATTTGAAATCGGCGCCGATTTCAAAAACAAATTCTACTGATAGATGACTTATTTAACCCTTTTAATGTTTTCAAGGCTGAGAACATTTTATTCGGCTTATTTCTTTTTATTGAAAACAATAAAAAACGCAAACAAGTCATCTTTCAGCAAAATTTGTTTTTGAAATCGGCGCCGATTTGAATCGATCGATTTCCTTCACATACCAGAATGCCACAAATCCAAATGTCTTAAAATTACGTCACTACGAAATTTGTATGTATTTTGCAGCACTTTATAAACTCAAACTAACCACTGTTGGCATAAAAAGGACATGCCCAATGCGCCGCTCAATATGCGCAAGGCGCTATAAAAAACAAAATAAATGCGCATTGTGCAAAGAGCGGCGCTAATAAATGGAATGCGCTTGCGCTGCGCTAACCAATTGCTCCTTTTTTTCGCTTGTAATACGCTTGTAAGAAATGCTCAATGCGTAATGAGCAAAAGGAGTGCCCAAATCCGAACTCTGCTAAAAATTCGCACTTTCTTCACGTATTTTTTTTAATTAAAACTTCGTAAAAAAATGCCCGTTTAATATATCGTTAAAGTTTTTTAAATATGTATAAGAGTATTGCTATGTTTTTCAATAAATAGTAAATAAATAAAAATTAAAAAATTAACTTTCATGCAGGTAAATAAAATGATGCTAAAAATTTTACTATTTTTAGAAAATCTGCTCTCCTGGCCATATCTTTGACCGGGCGGGTGATAATTAAAAGCCAGACTAATTATATCAAATGTATGTAATAAAATTTGTAAGTCTATTCTTTTGAATTTTTGAACTCTATTCTTTTGAAATATTGAAAATAAAAAATTTTAAAATAAGAAAAAAAATGATTTAAAATAAAAGTTTTAACTGAATAATTACGGTAATAGTCGTCAATTAGTCTTTATACGATATCTTAATGTGCAATAACTATAAACTCAATTTACCTGAATTCAGTTAAAAATTCCTAAAAATATGTTTTACGGACCTTTTCACAATGAACGATTATAAGTTAACGTGGACTTTAACGGCAAGTTCGGCATGCAAAGCTTGTCGTTAAAGTCCACGTTAACTCCTAAAAAGGGCCGTTAGATTTGTTATTATATTTATTTTTATTTAAAAAGAATATTTCCATTAACAAAACAATGAAAATTTCCCCAATTACACATGTTTACAAAATTTCAATAAATCTTTTCGTTCCCTAAAACTAAACGTTGTTTCTTTAGTTATTTGGGACGCTGAACACGAATCTGCACTTTGATTTTTTTATCAGCTGAGATTTCCCGATGTCAAAAATAAAGGCACTTGCACGACATATATTAGCAAATCTAGAGAAGGGTTTACTCTATTCAATAAAATGCAAAATTCCAAAATTCGACAACAAAATAATATTTAATATGTACAAACATTGTTGTTAAGTCTGTACAATATTTTTAGCAATATTGTAAAAATTTGGGTCAAAAAAATAAAATTTTATAAAATTTTTTTAAATTTTTGTTTTTAAAACTTCATGAGAAATAATAAAACACAACAATGAACCAGTTTTTTGTCCAGTAACATGTAGCTTAATATATTACTAAAAAAATGAGCCATTTTTTATTGAAATGATTACACAACTTTAGATTTCACTCACAATTCAGTGAGTGAACTGACTTGATAAAAAATTAAATTTTTATACATTAGCAAGTTTTCACTTTATGTTTGTGTTTCCTAGTTTTGTATGGAAATTGATATTCTTATAAATTCAATTCTCCCACTAATTTCTGAATAAAATCAAAAGTTGTGCTCCAATTTCAATGAAAAAAGGCTTAATTCCCTTGGAATATATTTAGCTACATGCTGCCGGACAAGAAACTAGCTTGTTTTTGCTTTTAGGGTTTCGTACACCAAAAGTGTAAAGAAACCCTATTGTTTTCGCTACGCTGTCCGTCTATTCGTCTATCTGTCTGTCTGTCTCTATGTCTGTCACATCCTGTTTTCTCTGAAACCGTAAGAGCTACGGACCTGAAATATTCTCAGAATATGTAAACTCAGAATATGTAAAACTTAAAAATTAAAGGGTGTTCTAAAGCGAGCACCGAAACATGTTTAAATACTAATATAGATACTTTAAATTTTCAAAGTTAGTGCGAATTGGTGTAGTCTATTCTACAGATATTTAAAATAATAAAAATTAAAGGGTGTGTTCTATCAGTTAATGTAATTTTGACTATGTAATTTAGACAATTTGCTGTATCTTGAAAACCGTAAGAGGCAAACTCTGGAAACTTAAAAAAATGCTAAAACTAAAACGTTTCAAAATTTAAAAAAATGTCGAAACGAAAAATCGCCAAAATGAGAAAAGCACTTAAGGAAAAAAATCACCAAAATTGAAGAAAATCGTTAAAACTCAAAAAATCTCCAAAACTGAAAACATCGCCAAAAACACTAAAAACGCCAAAAATCGATCAAAGTCGTCATAGCCTAAAAAAAATACTAAAACAAAAAAAAATCGCTAAAACTAAAAATATCGTCAAAATACGAAAAAATCGACATAAATGGAAAAAGTCATCAAAACCAAAAAAAAGCGCCAAAACAAACAAAAAAAATCGCCAAAACGAAAAAAAGTGTAAAAAACCGAAAAAAATCGCTAAAGCTAAAAAAATAACCAAAAACCGAAAAAAATTATCAAAACCAAAAAAAAAAACGCCAAAACTGAAAAAAGCGCCATAGCTAAAATAAATCGCTAAATCTAAAAATATCGTCAAAAAGCGAAAAAAGCCTTAAAACAAAAAAAACCCAAAACAAAAAAATCGCCAAAAGTAAAAAAAAATCCAAAAAATGAAAAAACTTAAAATCACAAAACCCAAAAAACGCAAACACAACGAAAATAAAAATAATAAAATTAAACGAAAAAATTGCCAAAATGAACAAAAGGAAAAAACGAAAAGGGATATACGTACGGAACCCTACGTGTGCGAGACAAAGTCCCACTTTACTGAATTTATTGGTTTTTTATGAAGTCCTAAAAACAAAAATGTTAAAAATTTTTACAAATTTTTAATATTTTTTGCTCAAAATTTTACGATATCTATGAAACTGCTGAGCAAATTTAGAAACAATGTTAGCGTTTTCTATATATAATTATGTTGCCGAATTTTGAATTTGTTATATTATTTAATAAGGCCAACCCTTCTCAAGTTGTGCTCACATATGTCGTGCAAGTGTCTTCATTTTAGACATAGCGGTATATCGCGAAAATTAGAGCTGATAAAAATTCTAATTATATATTTAAAATCATCATAATATATGTAGTCGGTAAACGCCTACGCTTTTTACGGAACGCAATGTACTGTAAACATGTGCTATCTTTTAATAAATCTACGTAATTTAGAAAATAAACGCGATTTTTATAATCCCGTTTCCCGGGAAGTGCAATAGTTCGGGGAGTCGCAAACCAAACAAACAAACAAACGCATGTTTACATTTAATCATTACATTATTACCATTCGTTAAAGTTAAAGAACATAATTTTGTTAAAAAAAAATTCTGACCAAAACCAGAGTTTAATTATTATGCAACCATATTATGATGCTACTAAAAATAAAATCTTCTCAGTAACCATAAGCTAGTCTATTTACAATAAATTATGATTATTAAACAAACATGGTTGTGTGTTTTCAAGAAAAAAAAGTTTTTTTTCTCACCCTTTGTGGAACGCTTTTCTTTCAGTTACGTATTGTTTTTGTAAGCCGTTGGTTGGATCGTTCCTTTGCGCTGGGTGTAAAAAATAAACAGCTAACCAACAAAAACTCAATAATCAAAAGCTTGTTTCTTTGCGTGTAGGTGGCGGTATAACCTTTCATATAAAATAAGAATTTTTCAAATCGGTCCCTAAATGTCGAAGTCCTGAGGGAAGAAACATTAAAAAAATGCACACGAATTGATAACCTTCTCCTCGGTTGGCTAAAAAACCAACTTACTCAATTATGCGTTATACTAGTATGATATACACAAATTATTTAATTAAATTAGAATTCAGCTTAATGTCGAAAACTTAATGACTATAATGATAAAATTGTACAAATTTATCTTTTTTTTTTAACTTCCATGACTTATTTGCGATTCACATATATACAATAGGTATCATGAATAATAATTTACATAAATTTGTAAGCAAGAACTTTTTCATGTTACCAACATGGTAACATTATTTGTACGCTTTCATGTTTTCGCCAATTGCTCAACTTGACTTAATAGCAAAAAGCAATTATAATCAATAATCGTTTGGACAAATGTTGCAATATTTATTTATGTGAGTATGTGCATTGCGGACACAAATTGCTAATATAATTTGTTAAATATTGCACAATGGGATTGTTATTTCACAGTCAAAACTCGATATAAAACAAGCTTTTGAATGAAACAAACTATTATAACTTTAATTTAATTAATATTCTGCTTTTATTCTATTAACATTTTATAGTTAATTCATTGAATTTAATTTGCAGGAATATACAACTACATGAACAACGTTGTTTTCGGAACCCGCTTCTCCAAACAACGTTTTTCTGTTCTGTTGTGTACGGTGGAAAAAACAAATTTATGTTGATATTTCCTGTTTCTTGGAATGTTTTTTCTTTCGAATTCTTTCTCAGTAGAACGTTACAAACCTTAGCCTAAAACAAAAAGTTTGAAAAACTAAAGCCCGACTGCTCAGAAATTGTTTACACTACAATACATTTTATAGTAAATGACACTTAGGACAAAGACCAAAAACTCCCTTTCAGAGGCGATATAGCGGGCTTGATTGTTCCTCGTGGTGATTTCCATAAAAGTGTTGAAAACATCCTAAAATAAATCACAGATGTAAACTTTTAAGAGTTTCCTACTTGAGTTAAAAACTTTATGCTTGATAACACTATGTGACAGTTCAAATGCACTTTTGACCTAGTGTAGGTTATAAGCCGACATAACAGGCACAGGCATAACTCTGTCGTTTGTCAACCGGTTTTCAAAATTTTCTTTTTGCTTGAAAATGCTTGTCTGCAGTTTGGTTCCATGATTTTTTCGAAAATCGGGAAGGGGGAAATTTGCTCCCTCCCCATGCATAACTCTGTCATTTGTCAACCGATTTTCATTTTTATTTATTTTTTAAAGGGGTTGCCTGCAGTTTGGTCCCATAATTTTTTTTTTAGTCGAAGGGGGCAAATTTGCTCCTGCCCATGCATAACTCTGTCATTTGTCAACCAATTTTCAAAATTCTCCCACAAATTTTGTTCGAAAATCATTGGGACATTCACACAACACATTTTTTTTATAATATTTTCACGAAATATTTGCGAAAGTATAATATTTGAAATACACATGGAATGCTAAAGTACTCCTCTATTCGACATCATTAAAATTGAAAATCGGTGCTGAAAGAACGCAATGAAATTTCGTTTTCTCCGTAAAGTTCCAAAAATCGTATTTTATCGATAAGCCGTGCGCATATATCTAGAGGAAACCTTAATGCTGATGATTTTATTTTGCACTTTGGCTCTATTTTACAAGAACGCATAGATGCTCAAAAAAATAAGTTGGTGCATGCCGTATTATGTGGACGAATTCCTAGACCATTTGAATGCTGTGAACTATATGCTGTCCTCAGGAAACTTAAAGCAAACAAGTCACAAGGACAAGATGGTATTCCGTACGAGTTTTATAAATATGCTCCTCCCTGCTTTTCAAAGGAATTATTATTGGTATTTAATTGTATATTTCTCCGGGAAGAAATTCACTCTTGTTTTTAGCAGTCTGTCTTGATTCATTTGTTTAAAAAGGGCGACCAAAATGTAGTCAGCAATTATAGAGGCTTATCGTTAATGAACACCCTTTGTAAAATTTTTAATAATATTTTATTGAATTGTCTATAAGATTGGTTGTCAAAAAACAGAATTTTAAATGAATTTCAAGCCGGATTTAGAAAAGGCTATTCTACAGTGGACAACATATTTAATCTTGTCAACATTATAAATATAAACAAACTAATGCGCAAACATACGTATGCATTATTCGTAGACTTCGCTTGTACCTTCGATAAGATACCGAGAAACAGTCTGTTCTATAAATTATTATGCTTTGGAATTTCATCAAAATTTATAAGGATTTTGATGTCTTTATATGAAAATACTAAGAGCCGGATTTGGGATGGGTCTACATTTTCAGAATACTTTCCAGTGGAATGTGGTGTGAAACAAGGTTGTATTCTAAGCCCAGTGCTATTTTCGTTATATATAAACGATTTAATTGACGCACTTCCCGGTGGAGTAAATGTTGCAAATGTAAATGTTAAAGTATTGCTATACGCTGATAACATTGTAATTTTATCAGACACCCCTAATGGCTTGCAAGAAATGATTGATGCTCTAGATATATTGTTCAATTTGGAGCTTAAAAGTTAATTTGGGTATATCTAAAATAGTTGTATTCCGCAACGGTCCGAGAATTGCGAATGATTTGATGTGGCATTATGGAGAAGAAAATATTGAAATTGTTAACAGTCATATGTATCTTGGAGTTAATTTGTGTTGCAACCTATCGTTTAAAAAACATTTGTACAATAAACTTTCAACTTCCAAGGTATCTATTTCATCCACTTGGTCTGAATATATTGATCATCCAAAAATATCAAGTTTGGGGATACGAAAGATATGATGACGTCGAAAAACTATTCCGTTATTTCATTAAAAAAATGCTTTACTTGCCTACCACAACGCCAAACTAATGGGTGATTTTATAAGAACTATCGGAAAGTAAAAAAAAAACACATAAAATTCAGAAAAATGCATGAAATATTTATTTGGATCGATAGTTGGGTCGATATAATTTAATGTTTGAAGATTATTTCATGCAAATGTTGGCCGCGGCTGCGCCTCAAATGGTCCATCCGCTTAGTCCAATTTTGGCATACTCTTTCCAACATTTCGGCCGGTATCTCACGAATAATGTTGGCAATGTTGGCTTCCAGTGCGTCAATCGAAGCGGGCTTGTCGCTATAGACATTAGCCTTAACATAGCCCCACAAAAAATAGTCTAGAGGCGTTAAATCGCACGATCTGGGCGGCCAATTGACTGGTCCCAAGCGTGAAATAAACTGTTCACCGAACTCGCCTCTCAATTGGTCCATTGTTTCGCGTGCTGTGTGGCATGTGGCACCGTCTTGTTGAAACCACATGTCATGCAAGTCAAGCTCTTCCATTTTGGGCAGAAAAAAGTTTGTTATCATCGCACGGTAGCGCTCACCATTCACAGTATCGTTGTGATTCGCATCATCTTTGAAGAAATACGGCCCAATGATGCCGCCAGCCCATAATCCGCACCAAACGGTTGTTTTTTGTGGATGCATTGGTAGCTCTTGCAATGCTTCTGGCTGCTCTTCACTCCAAATACGGCAGTTTTACTTGTTCACGTTTCCATTCAACCAGAAATGAGCCTCGTCGCTGAACACAATTCTTCGCGCGCGATGAACTTTCTTAACAGAGCACGCATTTTGGTAATAAAATTCAATAATTTGCAAGCGTTGTTCGTTTGTAAGACGATTCATGATTAAATTATAGACCAAACTGAAGATGTTTGACAGTGACACAAGATACAAAACGTGCGTGAGCTGTCAAAACTAGTGTTGCCAAAAAGATAATAGCAAAAAAATCACTCGTTACATGCTGTATTTAGAAACTGGGTTCAACACCTTATATATATATATATATATATATATATATATATATATATATATATATATATATATATATATATATATATATATATATATATATATATATATATATATATATATATATATATATATATATATATATATATATATCAACTCTAAAAATACATATTTGTTACGTGAATAAGTTATTATCTCTGAGTCCGCATAGACTACCACGCATATTGCCAAAAAAAAAAGTAATACAGCTCAATATATCTTGGGCAAAAGAGTGCTCAAATCTATGTAACTCACTGCAGTACACACTTAGTAATACCAACGCTCCTTTATGCACATCATGGAAAGAGATTATATGCCTCCTGAAGACGAAAGATAGCTATGACTTTCCCGCCCTTGCATCCAGCTCACAATTTCATGATCTCTATTCGAAACTGAATTTTACTAAAATTTCAAAGCTTACTGCAGATTTTTCATCACGTGCTACCAATCTAATTATTAAAGCAAGAGGTGGTCTACTGGATTTAAACTCTAGATGCTGCAGAAATAACACGGACGGTATATGTACAATTTGTAACATGCAAGAACCCGAAAATACTTTCTATTTCATTGGGATATGCCCTGCTTATAGAGAATAATGATGTATTGAAAATATTAAATGGCTGTAATTTTGATGCTTTATACAAATATCTTGAAACATGCATAAAATACAGAATGCTTATACTGAATGAATTTAGTTCATAATAATAATTAAGTAAATGAATTAAATAAATAAATATTAATAATAATAGACCTGTTACTTCTTTTTTTACATATGTACTAATATACTATAATATAAAATATATATACTTTACACTTATAATTATTACATAATCAGTGCCAATCAGGCTTACAGCAATAATGCTATGCCAAATATAGATTATAACTAATATAATATAACCTTTATACTTATATGAATTATAAAAATCAATTAATAAAATAAATAAAAATATTTTATCAATAACTTTCGATTTTGAGCGTATAATCGATTTTGGTTAAAATTATCGAGTCAAGTATGCCTACAGCCTACACTAGGTTTTGCAAAATTTTTCTCCAATTTTTTTTTTGTCTGAGTAATCCCATTTCCTTCTTTTTTTTTGAACTATTAATTTTTTTGAATTATTAATCATACTTAAATTTTTGAGCTCGATTCCTATTAAAAGCAAGGAGAAAAAGCTTAAATTTCGAATGAGATTTTTCTTTCTCTGTAAAATATGCATAATACTTTGACCCTCACTAAAAAAAATAAGTGGCAGGCTTTGCTATTTTTACAATCGCATCCGGCAGATCTTGCTTTGTATCAAGGATGCGCCACTGATTTATCATGTTAGATTTGGGGATGGTTTCCAAGAGTCGGAATATCCAAAATTTTATAAGAAGCGTAAAATTATCCGCTAGATATCATAATGGGACTTAAAATCGCCCCAACTACCAGCTTTAACATATTTTATACCAAACTATTATTCATTCCTAATCATCAATCGACTAATCAATCGAATAATTTTTAATCTAGCTATTTTAAGATGAATATTTTGTAACGCCTAACCGTCATTCCACGTCAAATTTGGTTGATAAACATAAAACACTGAAGGTGGCATGCAGCCGAAACTGGTCTGTTCATCAACCAAATTTGATGTGGGATAACGGAAAATCGTTCCAAATTCAAACAAACCCCGTCGGAAGAAAAACACAACACTAAAAGATTTTCTTGTAAAATATTATTACATATATTCAAAATTATTGGAGGCGAAAACTTTGTAAATTTGATATAATCAGGGCTCGGACTTTCATGCAACTAAAAATTGATTTAAAGTGCTTAAAAAATGCACATAAAAATTAAAAATATGCGCAAAAATATGCATTTATCTATAAAGAAAGTACCAAAGCGAAAAAAATATGCAAATATATTTATTTAATTTATTATTATTATTAGAGAAAAAACATAAAACAAACATAGTTTGGTCTATTATTTAATGCAACCGAACTTTAGTTGCGTTGCCAGTCGGCAACTGAAAATTAATGGTTGCAGAAAGGCAATTGATAGCTCTCAGTTGCCAGTTGCTATCAGTTGCATCATTTTTACCCACTGGCAATCCAACCAAGGTTAGGTCGCCATCCATAATCAGCCTATTAATATTATTTTCAAAAATCAAGAAATATGCATTATTGCCAAAATATGCAAAAATATGCACTTACCACCAAAATATGCAAAAAAATGCAACTACGAATCGATGCCAAACTACTTAAAATTTGATGATTCGCATAGATAATTAATCAATACCTGTTTATCTCTCACCACTAAAAACATGCATTTACATGAAAGTACGAGCCCTGAATATAATATACGGTAAAAAAAAGTATTACAAAACAAATATTCAAAATTGTTATACTTTCCAAGCCAGTGTACATTCGAGTTTATTAAACGAGATACGAGTATGATGTATAGTAACAACAGTATAGCTTACTGGTAATAATATCTTAATACAAACATACTAAACTACCAATAGTATAACATCGATCGACATGAATTTTACAACGCAATCCGAAAGGGTGTGCCCACTTCTATTAATTTCTATTTTCGTAATAGTTTTTTTTTCTTTTTGCAAAATTTATAAATATTGTTACAACCTGTACTTACAACATGTTATAGTTGTTTTGAAAAGTAAAAGGACATCAATAAAACTATTTATTTTTCCTCCTGCCACTTAAATTATTCTTGATGCTGACACACATGTAGCCACATGTGTACACTGTACACAACCATGTGTATACATATACAAACACAAGTATAAATTATAAATTGCTGACTGTCATCATTATGGACACAATATTAAATTTCCTTGAATTTTGTTATCAAGGAAAGAACAGAAAGGACATGTTTAAATACTCTACTAACATACTAACATATAAAAATACCACACGCATTCACACAACCCACTAAACCTGAGATTCGAAATAAAAGAAGGTTCACTAAAACGAAGAATTTTCGAAACAAATTTGTTCAATAAATGCTCGTGAATTTAAAAAAAAAATCGAATGTTCGCAAATGCGAGCTTTTGTCGATAATGTTGCGACAATAAGCTCAATTGCCAAATTTCATAAAATGTGAATGTTCGCAGCATTGAACTATTTTCGATACTTTATCGAATGTGTAATTTACATTCATGTGTGCAACAATTGAATAAAAAAAATTTGCCACGATAGCCTAGTGGATGTGTGCTAATCTGTTAGCCTGGCGGTACCGTGTTCGAATCTGATTGACTGCAGCCTAAGTTACAATTTTAAATAAATAAATATTCCATTTACATTAAAATAGATAAATTAAAAAAATAAAGATGACAATCTTGAAAAATTACTCTTTTCCTGCATTTTTGTGGTATCGTTATTTCTTCGATTCGAATGCGATATTATTTTCAAATGTTTTGGTTTGCTGGGAATTACTATAATATTATGTATGTATATGTAAATTAGTGTATGTGTGCGTGGGCGAGTCTGTATTTACCCTGCAGATAGCGCGACTAGTCAAAACATGCATGTAAAGTATAGTCCATAGAGGACTAGGAGTGGTCCAAAGTAGGCTTTCTAATTTCCCTGACTTTTCCTATACCCGGGAAACGGGAAATAAAATTTCTTATTCGCGAGATTCCCGGGATTTTTTTAAAATTAGTGATTTGAATCAAATAAGCTCAAGATAAAAAATACAATTTGTTTTTTAATAAAAATATAAAGAATAAAGTTTATTCATTCTAAAAGGAAACACATACATAGACGTATTTAAAAACTAATTAAAAATTATTAAATTCATATACATTATGTATGTTCTTTTTTTTTAATTGTCTAGAACACATCATCAAAGTGGAATTTATGGAACAAAATTTTAGAAATTGTGTCTCTCAAATAATTCTGAAATGTGTACCAACCCTAAGTTATGCATTTTATAATGCAGGCCGTACAGGCACATATCGATCTTGTATTAGAAATTACTTATATCTCAAAAAAATTAAACTTGGAAAAGTGCAAATGGTAGCAGATATATGGCCGATATTAGCCGTTTAATGGCTATAGCTTCGGTTTATATTAAGATACATTCCCCATATTTTTTTACATATAAAGAAGGCTTTAAGGAGCACGTTTTTTTTCAGTAGCTTAAACATTTCGTTTTTATAGATATCACTACGTTGCAATAAAGGATCAATATTACGATACCATCTATGTTTAACTCTTTGTACCACTATCTTTTCAATGTCTGATATAATTTTTCTTGTTGTACTTTTTCCACAAAAGACTAAAAAAGATAAAAAGCCATATAAAATATTTTAGAACGCTTGAAGTAGGAATCACACGAGAAATGTCTATAACATCGATTTCATTGCGGGTTTGTCGTAAATGTTGCAGGAAATCAATAGTGTAGGCCTTTTCGTACAAAGGGAATATTGGACGTAATCGTTGGTTTTACTAAAATATTTTCATACCAATGATTGTGTAACAAAAAAAGGTAAAATCCATAAAAGTTAAATTAAATTTCCCAAAAATTACCGCCCAAAATTTCCAGGGATTCGTTTTAAAAAATTCCCGGGATTTCCCGGGATTTTTTTCCCACGTAGAAACTCTAGTCTAAAGCTAACCCAAATGTATGGAGAAAACATGGTCGATTTAACATTACGATGTCCTAGGGCTGGACCATATAACCCAACTTTACACTACATCGGAGTAGTCTCAAAACTAGTCCATGTTGAAATTGTTAAAACACGAGCACTTGTCGCTTAACTACAAACTCTTGTTTGCAAATGACATGGTCCATTTCTCCATTATATCGGACTAGTCTTAAAACTACTCTATATCACTATTCGATGGAGCACTCAAGTATTCGTGCTTTAACGATTGCACTCGTTAAAACGCTAAAACTTGCCGGTTAACTAGAAACTATTGTTTGCAAATGCCATGGTCCATGACGGCATTACATAGGACCAAGACGAACGGCATTGCATAGGACCATGTTGTAACTACTCCATTTCAGCTAAAATGGAACTAAGTTGTCCAATACTATCTGTAGGGTAAGCATAATTGAATCAAGAAAAGGATCGATGGTCAGCCAATTTATATCCAAATACCAAACAAACTCCTGATATATTTATATGTGGGGCACGATTCAACCATTTCGCAGTTGAGTTTATTAAACAAATATTTAATATATATTGACAATCCTTTAGTAGGCCTTTTGTTTGCGTTAGTATTAGTAGATTTTGTAAACTTGCAAAATTAATCCAACATAAAATTTACCTAATACCCTTCGACGTTCGTAGAGTAGGATAAATTAATTGTATTAAATATTTATTGAAAAAAGACTTTATTCAAATTAAGTTTTCCTCAATGAAAAAATTCAAAATTTTGTAAGAAGTGAGCATCGTACCAAATTCAGGGTGAAGGTAACAAATATGAAAACCGAGCTTTTCACATTCGATAGCTGCACATAGTATAGACGATATTAAACCAGGACTTTTCTCCATTTTTTGGTTCGCGGCTCCTCTATGAGACTGATTTTTCAAAACATATACACATACAAATAATGCAAGGTAAAAGACGAAAAGAAAATCGCCACAACGAAAAAAAATCGCCAAACTTGAAACCGCAAGTTCGTCAAAATTAAAAAAAAAGCAAGAACCAAACAAATTTTCAAATTAAAAAAATCGCCTAGACATAAAAATTGCTTAAATCACCAAATCGAAAGAAAACGTCAAAACAAAGGAAACGAAAAAAATCGCCGAAACGAAAAAACGGAAGAAGTATGTATAAAACAGTTTTTCAAAGCTATTTGTGAAATACATATATAGAACTAAATACGTACGTATCAAATGGAAATAGTCAGTTATGTGATGGAAATCGATTTTGAAACCGAAGCAATTTTAAAAGCTATTTTTAATACACTTTCCATCTTATTTTTATAATTTTTGTGATAAAATTATATTTAACAAAGAAGTATTTCTTATAATATTTGTGGTAATGTTCTTTTTAATAAAGAAATACATATTATTAAAATAATACCTCTTAAAATGGGTTCGTTTTCGAAATCGAATTCCATCACATACCCGAGTGTGTTTATGTTTTCTTAAGCACTTGTTTCTTTGAATGCACTCTTAATTCCAGCGTAAATTCCAATAAAATAATAATATATAAACTCCTGAAAAATGCATGCGACTTTGTTATATAAATATTGCTTTACGTATCCTGCGAAAAAAGGCATGAAAAAGCGGAAATAACGCATGGTTTCTACTAACGCTACTCACAATGGCATATTTTTGATGACTAAATGGAAATTTTAGCTCTTAACACAGAAATAGAAAATAGCTGATCTGTAGAGATAATTTCTAAAAAGTCGGAATAACGAGGGTTCGTATCCCAGCAGAGACACAATTTTTTTTATTTATATTTTCCTTGATATTGTGTACACTGAAAATAATCTATGCAACATTTTACGAAAAAAACTTTCGTACTACTTTTTTCGTATTATATAAGAAACTTTCGTACATTCCACGAAAAAAGTTTTAGTCTAGAATTTTATTATTTCACGAATGTAACGAAAACCATTCGTATTTACTTTTTTCGTAGAAGGTACGAAACTTTCGTACATATTACGAATTAGGTTGAGTACAGAATTTTATTATTTAACGAAAGTAACGAAATCTTTTCGTAGCTATTTTTTTTTTGTTAAATATACGAAACCTTCGTATATATTACGGAATAAATGTTTACAGCAGAATTGTATAGTTTTACGGAAGTAACGAAAACATTTACCAGTACGTTTTTTCGTAAAATATACTAAAATTTCGTACATATTACGAAATCAATTATGGATTATATAAGTTGTTCTTAAAGTTATTGAATCATATAAAATTGGGCGCTAAGTGACCCGTATACATATAAGTTGTAGACAGCGTTACCCTTGAAAATTTTCAAAAAGGGGCACAAAAAGGGGATTTTGATAATAAAAGGGGCACAAAAATGGGATTTCTGAGAAAAGAAGGGGCAACATTAATAACAAGAAAAATTTTGAAAAAAAGTTGTTAAATTTTTTCGTAAAACACAAAAAATATTTAGTAATATTCTCTAAATATTACCTTAAACTATGAAAGTATTTCGTAAAATGTAAAACTTTTTTTCTCTTTTCTAAGAAACTCTTTCGTATTATATAAAAAATTATTTCTTAAAACACAAAACATACTTCGTAAAATAAACATAAAAATTTCGTTGGTTTCGTACATTTTACGAAAGAATTTCGTGGTGCGAAATTACAAAATATTTCGTAAAATGTACGAACGATTTCGTTCATATGCTGCATGGTTTTTTTCAGTGTAGGCATGCAAAGGCGGTAAAATTATTAGTATTTTAATGTCTATAAGTCTGCATTTACATTGTACGATGTCATTGCAATTTTTGTCGTTTCTTCTTTAAAATTGCATCTGTGTTTACATTGTGCAACTTTTGTCGCTGAAATTCTTACAATTTATGCATGTATGTGTGTATGTGTGCACACAGTTTATACAGTTTTATATTACTAATGATAGAACAAAACGAATCTCAAGAGTACAAGCATACGTGTACCCCTTTGAACTCCTCTCACCCCTCTTGTACAAAACTTATTAATAACAGGTGGCCGCATTAGAGCAACAACAACTAGCAATAACCAATCTGTCATGTTAAATGCATACATAACGGGTTGTTTAGCTTTTTTTTTACATAGAGTTTGACACTTTGGTTTAGTCAGCTGATGGTCATTTTTACTAATAGAGCCACCTGATATCAATTCGCCTTGCTATTGCCAACATAGTAAAAATTGCAGCGACAAAAATCGTACATTTTAAACGCAGTCATTTGAATGACGAGCAGTTTATTTAAATTTCAAAGAGCATGACCTCCGATGACAGGCTAATGCTATAATCATGCATTTTTCTCTCGAACTTCAAACAGTGCACAGTGGAGCAGATTCAAAATATTTTGGAAAAAATATTTTGGAATAAACTTCCAAGAAATCTCAAAAATGGAGTTTTGTTATGGTTTTGCCCATAAAGTCCATATTTGTTCCAAGGCCCATTTAACACTTTGGCAAATAAATGCATACACATAAGGGGTTTCAAAACTGGTAATTGTTTTTGAATCCAAACTTTGCGATTTTAGAACATATGGGCTAAAAACAAAACTTTGATGTAAAATAGGTCGAAAGAGGAAGGGCCCAGGTCCAGCTGCTGTAGGAAATTCAATAACTTTCTTAACGTCGATTCATGTCAGTAAAAATACCTTTCAGATATACATATATACATTTGTTATATATTCCAGAAGAATTTAATTTTTTATATATAAAAATGTGATGGTGCTTTTTTGCAAAAATTCTCGAAATCTCAAATTTTTTTAAATTTTCACCTTTAAAATTTAATATTTTTCAACTCAGACAACAGAATTTCATCAATTTGTTAAAAGGGTTTAAATTTTTTCTTTAACTAGCAAAAGAAAAATTTTTTTAATCGGCTGATATTTAGATCCAATATCTTGAAAAGACTGGAATAAGTGTACAACCAAACATGTGCCTTTTAGATCTTATTGAGAGCTATAATAATGCAAAAATTTTTTACATTGGATGAGAAACAAAAAAATAGCAAGCGTCACAAAGTTATACATGGCCGAAGTGCCATACTTTTAGACTTAATAGATAGCTCCGCAACTGAGTAATTTGGAGAGTTGGTATTCAAAACATAAACAGATTTTTCCATGTGAAATTTTATTCCGATAGGATTATCCCTTTCGAAATGCCTGATATATATTCAAAATATTTTGATTCTGCCCCACTGTGCAGTGCAATATCAATACCACCCATGATTCAAGTCCTTTTTTTGTATTTTCTTCTGGGTAGTGTCCGTACGGAAACAAAACACTACAAAGCACCACTTTTCCCCTTGTTTAGCAAAAAGTTTTTCACAAAAATTTAAACTGCTAAAATTTGAATACACTACACATAATTTTATAATTTTTGGCATGTGATAAGTAAATCTTAATGATCTGATGAACAACGAATGAAAAATCAAGTTCGCATGTTTTCACTAAATATGTTGCAAATTTTTTGTCCAATATTAACAATTTTACGATTAATATGTTTGCGTCTAAAAATTATTGTTAAATTTTGTTTGCCTCGGAGCGGCTTAAAATGATGAATTTTGAAGAAACGTACAAAAAGTCCATATTTTTCCAAGTCTTAAGGCCTATAACACAATGAATTTTGATCCGATCAAAACATTTTATATATTAGCTGAAAGTGGAAAGATATATCTATGCAACTATGGAAATTTTTTATAATTCAGATTAACAGTTCTCAAGATTTTTAGAAGAAGGTAAAAAAATAGCTACAAAGACACGTTTTTTGTAAATTTCTTGAAATGACTTGTTTTATTTCAGCAAGATTTTACAATACATATTTTGCTCCTTTTTTCTTAATTTATAATTAATTTATTCAGGCCGATATTTACTCTTTGACAACTTTTCTCAACTAAGCTAAATTCACCATAAACAATACCACAAACTGGCACCATCACCAAAATATCAAATGCTTCGTACACTCTAAAACATTACTTCAAATTTATGATCATATATTGTCTAAATTTGTGTTGAAAATTTTTTTTGTCTAAAATTACATCGATTTTGTAGTTATTTTATTAAAGACAAAACCTTTCAAATTAAACATATTTAGTCCAAGTGGAAAAAATGTAACATAAAGTATAACACGGCTATGGCTGAATGGTAGATACGTCAGACTATCAGTCAGGAGGTCGCGGTTCAAACCTGCACGCAGCCAATTGTTTTTTTTAGTAAAAACATTTTTGTTCAAAAATAATACATGTGTAATTTTAGGTCGATAATAACCTGTAAAGTGTTGCCGACTATTATCGACCTAATTTTCAACAAAAGTGTTTTAGAGTGTACACATTGGACATTTCTTTTGTTGTCATTTTGTCATATTTCAAATTAACAACTCAATGCGACAAAATGACAACGTGCATTTTTGAACGTCGCATTGTTGAAACAACTGTACACATTAGACGCGCAAACAGTTTGCCACACCCCGTAAAACATAGGAAGTGGCAAACGTACACTCTAAAACATTACTGCAAATTTACGATCATATGTTGTCTAAATTTGTGTTGAAAATTTCTCCTTGTCTAAAATTACATCGATTTTGTAGTTATTTTATTAAAGAAAAAACCTTTAAAATTAAACATATTTAGTCCAAATGGAAAAAGTGTAACATAAAATATAATACGGCTATGGCTGAATGGTAGATACGTCAGACTATCAGTCAGGAGGTCGCGGTTCAAACCTGCACGCAGCCAATTGCTTTTTTTAGTAAAAACATTTTGTTGAAAAATAATGCGTGTGTAATTTTAGGTCGATAATAATCTGTAAAGTGTTGCCGACCATTATCGACGTAATTTTCAACAAAATTGTATCAGAGTGTACACACTATCATGTTTGCTTGCGATGTCATAAAATGGCATAGTGTGTACTAGAGAGCTGCAATAAGTATGATCGAGCCGTCTTATTCACCAGCGCTAAGTAACAAGTACAAGTCGATCAAGCCTTTGGCAGTTTTCTTCACATTCGAGTATAATACACGAAACAAAAAAATCAGCAACAAGTATGTCTTAATCGCAACATTGTAATTGCATTGATTACTTGTTGTTTAATAAAAACGATTGCATCACAAGAAATGAAAGTACGTGATTGGGTGTACTCGAAAGTTTGACACTTCTTGCGGCTCACTGGTCTGTACGTAGCAAAGCTCTGTTTGACATCGCTACAGCAAAGCGTACAATCACACCAAATGCCCATACACGAGCAAACCCCTGGCGCCAACACTTGACTGCACGTGCAAGCTGGTGTAGGGTATGGGGCCCTTTACAAAATACGTATTTTTGAGGCTACGACAAAGAAAAAGAAATGAATTCCATATTCGAATGAGGTCTTGAGTTCTGAGGTGCATTGGTGTGTCATTGTGTTGATTGTTGATGGACTATTAAAGTGATGAGGGCGTAACACTGATCACTTTAGCAGTTCCGCCAGCGATTAATACTGACATATCCTAATGTACATCACAGCACACTTCTTCGCTTCGTATTGTAGCAGAATCGTCGACGAAGTAAAAGAAGTAATAAAATGGCTGCACATCTGAAGCAAATTAATGCCTCTACTTGATACCAGAGTGGCTGCAACACTACTCTACAAAATTTAACAAAAAAAAACCCGCAATAGCAGAGTTATAAATGAATTAAGCTTTCTATCTCTCTCCCACTTCACCACCTGTTCTCTCTACACTATCCTTTTCCCAAAGAAGATAACAAACTAATTAATTAACTCGTAGGCATTAATTGCCTGATTGTGTTATTTCTCTTAAATAAAATTAGCTTAGAAAGTAAAATATCTCTTTAATGAGATTACGGCAAAGAATTGAAATTTTGTAAGCTAGTGTTATTTACACACAATTTTCATATAAATTTTATAGTATTTTGATTTCAATTGTGATGTTGGCAACGCTTTAAGAGAACAACAAAATCAATCAAAATTAAAATATTATTTCAAAAAAAAAATTCTTGCTGAGTTGACTATTTACTCAGCAAAAAAACATTTTTAAATAATATTTTGCTGAAAGAAATTGGTCTTTCTGTGTACCTCAATGAAGGATATAGAAAATTCGGTGGAAGCAAATATTTAACTCTAACTTGCTGTAAATATTTCAAACAGTACACAGTGGGGACTTTTGCAAATAAATGGTAATAAATCTGGAACTTCTAAGCTACTGATTGGATTTATCCGTAACTTCGAACATCTTTAGAGGAGGAGTCAGGATTTATAATGCGTATATTGGTGACCTTTTGGTTTAAGCACGAGAGGAGTTACAGTGATCCAAAGTTGGCCTCCTGCACAGAAAAAAATAAGTTTCGTTTTTGATAACAAAAATCCCGGTATTCAATAATTTTTTTTTTCAAATTTCCTGTGATAAAGAATTCCCCTATATTGATAACAAAATTATTTCAAAATAAAAATATATATATAAATTAAAAAAATGTTGACATGGCTGAAATACGAACCCGGGCTTTCCGGACGTAAAGCATACTCTCTATAACTGAGCCATATCCCATTTATTTTTTTATGGGATACAACTTGTTTTAAGTACTTATGTATAAAAAGAAAAGAAATAACCGGCATGGAAAAGAAATACTTACAACGAAATATTTTATTATGTTAAAGATAAATGTTATTGAAACTCATATTTTTTTTAATAACATGGTTTTATTGAATATAATTCTTGTCTATTTTTTTCTGTGATGGGACTCAAAAAAACTTCTGAGGCTTGTAACTTTTTAAATGTTATCCGATTTTTAAAATTTCTATTTGTTAGCTTAACTCAAATCTTTAAAATCGGATAACATTTAAAAAAGTTACAAGCCTTAATAGTAAATAAAATCGACTTTTGTTCATCGATTTTAATGATTTTTGGCTTATTTTCTTCCTAATATAAATGGCTTTCTAATAAATGATAAAAGGTTTAATTTTCCATGAAAAACCCAAGTTTTCGCCGCTAATTTTCGAATAGCTCCGAAACAATTGCACATATAAAAAAATTTAAATATAAGTGGCTTAAATGTAATTTTATTCCATATATTCTGCTGGTTTATTTATTCAAATCGGACGCGAGTTATGATGAAATATATTGGCGTTACCCAGTGTTATTAGTACCTACTAAGTACTCTTACGTGAAAAACAAATTATTATGAAAATCGTACATAGACTTATTGTATAACAGTAGAAATGTAGCTTTGTTGTTTTCATGAGTTTTAGGTAGAATTTTAGAAATTATAAGATTTATGTGGATAAAACGATAGAAGTTAAGAAAATTCTTTATATTCTTTGCATTGCGTAGTAAAGAGATTTATATAGAAGTCAAAAATATCAATTTAAGAAAATAAAACGATTTGGCTATATACTTTTATGGTAAAATTTTTTCCCTAAATTTTGACTTTTTTCAGAAAATCTGCGCGTATATCCACATTTATGAGCAGGCTCTCTTCAATTTTTGCCAACACTCTTAGACATATCTACATTATAAAACGCTATAGTTGGAATTTTCAAACTCCATCGTCAAATTTTTTTATGGGCCCCTAAACATAAAAAATATTTTTAAAATTTACTGGTTTCTGCCATTGCTGATTGTAGGGTACATTCCAAAATATAAATAGTTGGCACTAAACACATTGTCAATGGATTGCCTTTTGCGATATGTGATTAAAGAGTGAATGTGTTAAACAAAGTTTTTTAAAAAATTAAAAAATAATGAAGATCCGTTTTTTTAAGAAAAAAACATATAAAAATGTAAAATTTTTAGCCTTTTTCCGACTTCAAGAATGCAGATATTAAAAAACATTGTTTTCCCTCAAATATCTTCTGAGCTGTGAGAGGTATGGAAACATATAAATGGACATTATTTCTTTTTATTTGCTAGCTTAACTCAAATCCGATAGCATTTAAAAAAGTGACAAGCCTAAGAATTTTTTTTTTGTGTTTCAAGTGGTCAAGTTTGGCCCACGGCAACTCCTCTCGTGCCTCAATCAGAAAGCCATCGAGAAACGCGTTATAAAGGCACCCATAATATAATATTGACCCAATTCAAACTGAATGTCATATGGTATATTTTGTATAGTCATAAAAATGTTCCATACATTTTGTTATTTTAAAATTTCAAAACAGTCTAATTCATGAATGCACAATAACAGATTCATAAGCAATTAATAGGCAAAATTCGGAAAAATAGTATTCATAAATGTTTAATAGCCTATTAAACGTTTCATACGACTTCTTGAAAATTGAAATTTTTATTGTAGCCATTACCCTACTTTAACCGTTTAATAAAATGATATTTCAACTTTTATTTACATAAAATTTTAATAAAAAAGTGGTAAAATTTTTGTCTTTTTTAATAAATTCGTTTCATATAAATAAAAACTAACAAAAATGGCAATAGATATAATACTAAAATACAATTTCCAGAATTAGTGAGTATAATAAATTTAATTAGACTCGTTTTTATAAAAACGATGATTTTAGAATCCGTCGCCGGAATATCGACTGCCCGACGTCCGAAAACATTTAGGAATAGACTCAATCCTTTCACAATGCCGGAAAACCAATTTCAAACAAGATATCGGTTCAACAAATCCACTGTTCAAAAAATCATTGGAATGGTTAAGCCGGAAATTGATTTCGATACAAGAGCTTGCGGTACTGCAGTTCGGACGAAGATACATAATAAATACTTTAACAATAAAAATTACTATAAATGTATTTTATTACAAATAAAATCTATTATTTATTCAATTCAAAAATCATTACAGAAAATGTAACATTTTTAAAGCTTATCTTATCTCTCAAATTAACTGGAAATAGGTAGAGCTCTAAAAGAGGATAAAAGCTAGAAAAATTACTTACATCGCGAAAATGAAGAAAGTTTACGAAAAATTTTAAACAGCCCCTTAAATTTATTAAACATCGCTCAAAACACATTTGTCGCGGAAATCGCGAAAATTACGAAAATTCGCAAAAACTCTAGCACTAAATAATAAAAAAGTCTGATAGTGATTAAAAATCGATAAATCCATAATAAAGCCAAGAACGGGCTAAAAAAAAACATTTTTATCGCGAGAATAGCGAAAAATCGCCAAAAATTGCAATATGTCAAATAAGCCCTAAAATTGCATAAAAATGGCTAAAATTGTATGGAATGCAAAAAACGATGAAAAAATTGCAAATATTATGAGAATTCGCAAAAACTTGCTCAAATTAAAAAGATATAAAAGTGTGATAGTGATTAAAAATGGGTAAAACCATAAAAAATTGAAGAACTGACGAAAAAATCACTTTTATCACGAAAATAGCGAAAAATCGCGAAAAATAAATTTTAAATTGCAAACAAACCTTAAAATTGTTTTAAAATAGCAAAACTTATAAGGAATGCCAAAAAGTCGGAATTGCGAATTTTCTTAATTTTTGCGAAATTTTTGCATTCCCTTACAATTTTTGCTATTTTTAAGCAATATAAAGGCTTGTTTGTAATATTGCAGTTTTTCGCCAATTTTCACTATTTTCGCGATAAAAATGATTTTTTCGTTAGTTCTTCGATCTTTAATAGTTTTACCGATTTTTAATCACCATCGCACTTTTTTATCTTTTTAATTTTAGCACGTTTTTGCGAATTTTCGTAATTTTCGCGATTTTTTCCGAGCTTTTTGCATTCCTTACACTTTTAGCTATTTTTATGCAATTTTAAGGCTTGTTTGATATTTTGTAGTGTTTCGCGAATTTTCGCTATTTTTTAGTCGTCAGTTCTTGTATTTATTACAGTTTGACCGATTTTTAATCACTCTCAGACTTTTCTATGTTTTTAATGTTAACAAGTTTTTGCGAATTTTCGTAATTTTCGCGAGTTTTTTTGAGATTTTGGCATTCGTTAAAATTCTAGCGATGTTTAATAAAGTTTACGGCTTGTTTGCAATTTGGCAATTTTTCGCGTATTTTCGCAGTATGTTTTGCAATTTTTTGCTGCTCGTCAAGCTTCTGAGTATGAAAAAATTTAAGGAATTGCGTCTTATTCTTACTGTCTGTAGAAATTTTTCGTCATTTTGTCTATCAAAAGTCTACCAAAATTTTTAAAATGTCATTGAGTATATTGTAATTAAATACAATTTTCCTTGTAATTGTATTACAAATAGGTGAATTGGGTGTAAGTCGTTTTTCACGAGTAAGGAAACTTGCTATTTTGTAACAGCGTGTAATTATTATTTTTTTGGATTTTAACAGACTACCTAGACAGTAGGTTGTTCGTTGTATGCATTACTAGACATAAAATGATTTAAAATATTATGATGTTGCCAACATAAAAATACAAAAATAGCAAAAACGTTTAATTGTTAATTCAGTCTTATGAAGCATTTGTGAATCAGAAATTTTATTACTGGTTTATAAAATAAAAAGTGTTTGACAACTAAAGTAACCTTAAAAGCTGAAAAGAGGAATTTTCATGAATTAGACTGTAAATGTTTACAGTCTTATTCATGAAAAATTCTTTTTGAAGGCATTATGATCACATTAGTTATTTTTCAGTTTTTGTCCTATTAACGAGTAATAAGAAACAATATTCACAAACGTTCAATATAACTAAATTTACTATTAAACGGTTTTTTCAATTTTGTGATTGCGTGTTAACAACACTGTATTATTTTAATTGTCAAGTTAAACTTAGTGTTGTCTAAATAAAATACCCGATTAACTAAATAACCTCTAATTGTTTGAAAAAAGAGAAACTTATCCCATTAAGTGTTCGTTAAATTAATTTATATTAATTACATATTGGTTATGCTATCCAAAAAAGTTAAAAGTTGTTAAAACATATTGTAAAGATTTTGCTAAACAATATGTTTTGATCAAAGACTGCAAAAGTATGCAAATACCGAGTTCATTGTATTTTCTTTTGCTTCACTATGTTGTTATTATTATTTATTTGGAAACTTTTGTAAATTTGTGGTGACAAAATTGTTTTTGGTGGTGCGAAAAAATGGAAAAAACAGTTCTTAAAAGAAAAAGAAGTGACAACTGGGTGGAAGAAGACAAAGTAAGTATAAATATTTCATAGAGCAGGTAGAATTATACATGTGTATGTATGTATGTATATATAAATGTATGCACATATGTACTTATTATTGCATATTTCTTTTTATTATTGTAGACTTTGCTGAAGGAGTTGGTAAAAGAAAGAGTTTCCACCATTGAAAACAAAAACACCGACACTAACTCCAACCGAAACAAAAAGAAAGGCTGGGAAGAACTTCAAGAAAGGTAAAGTGCACTTCTTTTTAAAATGCATACGTATGTACATATATTTATGTACTATATTTTTTAATTTTTGTTACAGCTTCAACAACTTATGCCAAGGAGCATCAAGAACCATACCACAGCTAAAGTCGCAGTGGACTTTAATGAAAATTTTGGCGAAAAAGGAACATGCGGTGCATAGGCGGCAAATTCAGCAAACTGGCGGTGGACCGAAACCGCCTGATATCGTATTGGAAGCAAACGACATCAGCGTTTGGCTTCCTCAGGAATTCGTCGTCGACAACAACATATTTGATTCTGATGCCCTTGTGTCCAACAAAAATGTGAGTCGAAACATTTTTTTATTTTATGACTTAGGAAATACATAAAAATGTACATAATGCATATGGGTATGTTTAATAGATCAGCCACGTAGAAATAATGGAATGTCCGCAAGTTGTTGAAATTTTATCAAGCACAAACGTTGAAGAGTGCGAGTTTGAAAATAATGGAAGTGTACATGACGACGATGTGCAAATAGAACCACAACAAAAAATTGTCAAGAAAAAAAGGGTAACTTAAATAATTTATTATATACATACTGTAATTACATATGTATGTATGTTCACTTAGCATACTCTTTGAAGTCCATAAAAAGAAAGTGCAACATTTGTTCGCTTTAAAGTGAATCATAAAAAATCACTGAAGTGTTTTGATAGGTTTTTATGGTAACAGCTTGTATAGCGAAATGTTTTAACATTTTTCTCTACCTGCTAATAAGCAAGGAAACTGAGTGCCTAAAACAGGCAAACCAATCAAAGAGTTTGTGTTTTCTTAAAATTTCAATGCTTTTTAAATTTGCACTAATGTTGTACGTATCTCTAGGAATAATATGAAAGTTTTGATTTTTATTTAGAACGTGCAAGTTTTAACTCAGAATGTAGCTAATTGTAACATAAAAAAAATTGCTGATGTTGATATTAAAAACCGTGATGAACTCCATCTTATGCAAATGGAAAATGAAAAAAAGCGGGCAAGAAATCTTGATATGGAGTACAAGTTAGTACAAGAAAATGAAAACAGGAAAGCAAGAAATCTTGATTTAGAATATGAAATATTAAAAAAGAAGAAAATGTAATAGAATGGTATGTGCTGTTTATTTATTAGTAGAAAAACTATGTAGATATTGTTATTTTAGAAATTTATTAACTTTTTATGTAAATGTTTGGGAAATTAAAATGATTATACATAAATTTTTTAAAAATTTTGCTGTATGAAATTTTGTAAAACAACTGTAGCTCTTCCTTCCAGTGGGCGCGCATTATAATTGTTTATATAACTTTCGTTTTCGTCCATTTCATTTTGATTTTGTTCTACGTTATGATCATCTGAAATATAAATGTATGTATTAATATTTTTACAGATAACAATCGAGAATGTGTCAAAAGTGGTCTCAACGCTTCAACATATCCGCTTCCGGCACTCGCTAAATTTATTTATTCTAAATTTTTTATAACCTATGTTGACTTGTTATTAGAGAAAACAGTTAAACGTTTATGAATTTAAAAAAAAAATTAAAATTTTGCACTGTATGGAAGGATAAATTTTTCAAATATTATTTTATCATTTATTTTTTATGTTTATTACCTGGAACCATATCATTTTCCTCAATTGCAATATTGTGGAGGACAGCGAGGGCGACAATTAAGGGTTTTGCATTTTCAAGGCTAATTGTTAACCCATCTAGCAAACAACGAAAACGTTGTTTCCAAGCCCCAAAGCAACGTTCTACCGAATTTCGAGTGGCAATATGGGCGGTATTATATTTCTTTTCCTTCTCACTCTGTGGTCTTGATAGTGGCGTAAATAAATATGTCATTAATTTATATCCAGAGTCACCTAGCAAGCGACCTCTAAATTCGGAATTTTCAAATCGATATTTGATGGCTGACTCGTTAAAGATCCGACAATCGTGCGTACTACCCCTCCATCTTGCTACCACATCCCTTATCACCAATTTGGCGTCGCAAACCACCTTAGAGAAACGTACTTGTTATTATATTACTTTTGAAATGGAGTAAAACGAGAAAAATACCTGGATGTTTAGTGAGTAGTATCCCTTGCGATTAATGTAATACTGCGCCATATCGCCTCCTGTCTTTTTTATTTTGACGTGGGTCCCATCAATGGCGCCAATAACTCCCGGGAAATTTCTTATACCTTTAAAGTCTCTCATCAGCGCTTCTTCCTCCATGATAGACGCAGGCATTTTAATTTTATGTCTTCCGTAGCGGGCTAGTGCTCGAGAAACTCGGGCACAAATTCGTGAAACTGTAGGTTGACTAAGACCATGGAGATCAGCAGAATCATCCTGAACCTTAAAAATATTCTTCAGGAGCTACATTTCTTACAATTGCCTGTCATTCTCACCTCTCTTCGTCCCCAACAACGCAAAGCCACCAAAACTTGTAACTCCACGGAAGTTCCACAGCCTCTTTTGTCCAATTCTATCTCCGGTTTTACCATTTGTACAATTTTTCTTATCGTTGTCTTTTTAAACCGATATCTTGATTTAAATTGGTCGTTAGGCATTAAAAATGGATCGCGTCTATTCCTAAACGCTTTGGGTCGTCTTGACATCTGAGCAATACTATCTGGAATACATTTTATTTACTGAAATCCATGTACACACTTATTTTATAATTCATTTTGTACAAACTTACCGATTGTAGAAATTGAATTTATTGCGTCCATTGCTTCTTTTTATTTATGTAAATATTTTATTTTTCACCCTTTTGAATGTAAACAACAAAATTTTTTTTATTTAAAAATACAAATGTCAAGTTATGAAACGGTTAAAGTAGGGTAAAGGCTGCAATAAATTTTTGAAATTTATCAATGGTTAATTACCGCTTCATAGCGTTATTAAGTGTTTATGAATACTCTTTTTGAGATTTTTGCTTATTAAACTCTAATAAAGTGTTCATGAATAAGACTGTTAAAATTTTAAAACAACAAAATTCATTAACAATTTTTATGATTTTACAAAATAAACAATATGACATTCAGTTTGAATTGGCTTATTGTTTATATGTATAGTATCCCGGTTGGCCATGTCTTTCAGACATCTTGTAAGACCGATGCATGACAATCTTAAGGCGTCGATGGCCTGTTGGTGACAACTCAAACAGATCAGTGAGGACATTTTCGAACAAATGGCTGCTAAGTTCATGCATGACAACAAGAGCGACACTGTCATCCATCTTTTCATTAATGACCATGTAAATGACAACATCCTCAGAAATTTCCCCATTACATTTTTTTCGTTTGTTTCTTTTTTGCACGCGTTCTACAATAACAATTTGTGGAATTTGTCGCTCAGAGAGTATTTAATACAAGAAGTTTTAATAGACATTGTAACCAGTGTGACCAGATTTTAAAATATTATAAAGCTAAATCAGGTTTTAAATAGAGCTAAAAATAGCTAAAAAAGGAATTTTAAAGCCAAAAAATAAAGCAAAAATTTTTTGCAATAGTAACTTTTCATTATTTTTAAATTTTTTATAGTTTAAAAGGAGTTTATATGTAGGTATAAATAATACGAAAATATATTTTTGGCTCATTTAAATGAAAAACATTCAATCAATAACAACCACCCAAGTGCTGAAAATAGCATTTCGCAAAATAAATACGATTTCGACTTTAAGTCACTAAGCTGGTGTGTTGGAAATCGCACTCACAAAAAACTTAGTTATTTCAATTCGCAAGCAAAGAGGAAAGTGAAATCTAAGTGAACTTTCCTCTTTAAAAAAATTTGGTATCAAATTGCAAAAATAAAAGCATTCCAGTAAAAGTTAAACCCTTTCTATCTAATATCATTAAAAAAAATGAAATTTTTATACATTTTAATACAAAATACTAAATTAAAAAGTAAGTTACTTTATTTCGACTATTGTGTTACTTTTTTTTACTTTAAAAACAGATGCATATAATATGAAGCAAAAATAGTAAGGGAAAAATCTAAAAATAGTTGAAAAATTCTGTGTTGGATACTATGGTTTCAAAAAACATAGAGCATTGATAATAATCTTTTTCCAAGATTATTTCGAAAAATAAACAGAACGCGCGACCCTTAGCACATACAAAAGTGAGATTTGCCATTTTAAGCTCACAATTGACATTTGCCATTGTAAGTCCAAAAGAGTAATATCACCTACGCTAAAATTTGACATTTCTTTTTGAAAATTTTCATACAATTTACTTTTGTATTGCTTAGACTAGAAAACAGTCTAAGAAATATGTTTGTGATTTGTAAAGTTGAAAAGTTATTTGGCAAACGTTGTCGTAGTTGGTATATTAATTGTTTAATAAAATTTCGGCAAGTGTATCTAGTTTCTTTTTCTGTTTCAGAATCTATTATGTCTTTTTTTGAAATCAGATATTGTTCAAACTTATAGTTAAAATACGGAGTTGGAATTAGAAAACCGTTAAAATCAAAATTTAGATTTTAAGCGGCCAAAAATTTCGGACTTCAAAACGATTTGATTACAAAGATTTTTCAAAAGCAAGTGAAGTTCTGAAAACAATAGCATGGGGTCCACGTCGTTACTTTCGAACATTTTATTTACTTTTTAAACATCAGAAAGTAATGGCTTTAAAAACTTCAAATAGAGTAAATATTTTTCACTATACAAATTTTTCAAGACTTTAGCTTGATGGCAGGATTCCGAAATAGATGCAAGTTGAAAGTGAGTTTCTAATTCCAACCATTGTATACTTATTACACCATGATGCCGATCAAATCTGCCGCAATGAATGTTTCTTCACTGCCAGATTATTATTATAATTTTTTAACTACTTTATATGGTTACGGCACATAAATTTATTCTGAAAAACTGTTTTATTTATTTTGAAATAGAAATTAATTACACGAAATTGAAATTAAAGAAAAAGCTAGTAAAAGCTAAATGCATTGTTGAAAAAAGCTGAAAAAAGCTAAGAGCTAAATGAAATATTTCGAGCTAAACATTACAAAATAAAGCTAAATTTAGCTCCAAAAGAGCTAATATGGCCACACTGATTGTAACAGAACTTTTCATCAGCTCAATTTCGCTCAATTTTAGCAAGCAGGAATGTATCAAAATGATTCAAACTGGTGACAGACTGAGCGACGAAGGCTTCAAGAAGTTCATTTGCTGGTATACCAACTAGTTGGCATGACCAGTTAAGTAGTTTTTCTTTTACCCATTCTTTGAGTACGGTTTGTGTTAGATTGTCTTGAAAGAAACTGTAATCGACAAATATCGTGAACGACAAATGTCGAAATTTCCTTAAATAGTCATTGATGAAAATGTCCTCTACGACGAGTGGGCCAACCGGGATGTTATATTGCTTAAATGCCCTTCACGCTTATTTACCTTCAGTTTTAAGTCCCCGCTTTTTTTCCTCCATTTTCCAAACAAAAGTCCACGTTTAATTGCCTACGCTTAATTGCCTTAAAAATCAAACTCCCAAGATAAAATGTCCCCTAAATTTGATTCATTTAGGGCCAAATTCACAGTCATTAGTTAGCTAATGACAATAGTTTAGCCAATGATATTTTATTCACACTTCTTTATTTATCATTAGTTAAACCGTCAAACGCCATTGGTTAACAATTAGTTAGATGCTTTGGAACAAGGTGCAATAAGTATACAGGTGGCAGCATAACGTCAGCTGATTATATTTTGTTCTGGTAGTTTTGTACATTTTAGTTTTGTAGCATTATCTAGTTTTTTTTGTATTTATTGAACTGCATACTTATTGCACCATGTTTTGGAAATTATTACGATCAAATAGCATACTTTTAGGAGCGACAAGAAACATTGCTCCATTAGCTTTGTGTGCTTAAAAATTTTTTAATTGCCGCCGTAAAATGTGTAATATTTTTTATTTCTTTATTTTTGCTTGTTTATTTATATTTGATAGGGCTACCATTCTTTACCCATATTAAAAATTTTAGTTAAATAATACACTGTAAATATGAAGTTTTAGTTAAACACTGGTTATCATTTTAGTTTACTAATAATTAACTAATGACTGTAAATTTGGGCCTTAATTGCCTCACCACTATTTGATTTAGCTGATGCATGTACAAATGCCTATGTACCATGGTGAAATAAGTATACAGGTACCAGCATAACGTCAGCAGATTATTTTTTGATCTGCTAGTTTTATGCATAATCCACGTCCAGAACGTATATATTTTTGACAAGCATCATCTATTTTTTTTTTTGTTGTATTGTTGAATTTATTTCCCGTATGCGGTCACCTGTATACTTATTTCACCATGCTATGTACCATATGATTTAACGTTTTTTCAGACTCCACTTCTTTCGTTTTAGTGTCGATTTTCATTCCTAATTGATTTCCATCACATACCTAAAGCTTTTAAGTTAAATTAATAACCAACGGTGGACTATATATGAAGGTTGTAAAGACAAATGATTAGATTCCAAGCGAACTTAATTTAATAACAGTGCTTTCTTAATTAAATTCTATACATACACATATTCGTATAATTACCTCACTGAGGTATTTAAACGTATTCGTTTAATTACTACAATGAGGTAGTTAACCATATTCGTTTAAATGCTTTCCCCGCATAATTACCGAAAAATATTGATATTTTGGCGTGGTAAATTGAAGTGGACTACTGTATTATGCTTATCTGCTGCTATTTAGACATTTTGTTCACTTTCATACGTTTGTTGTCACATTGCAAATATTTTTATTATTGTTTGTAGACATTTTTACAGCAAAATCAACACAATACACGCATTTAACGACGCATGTTTACATAATAAAATATACTTACATATGTATGTATGCATGTACATTAGGGGGTCGGTTATTTTCCAAGTAGGTTTTTTCCATTGGTGCCGCCTCCTTAATTTTAGTTTTTATCCTAAAGGTAAATTTCGATTTAAACAAAACAGGAAATTTTTAAACTAAACCAAGCCGAAATCATATAATATTTCTCATATAAAACTGCATGGGAATTTCGGACTCTGCATGAATTTTTTAAAATCAGAAATTTTTAAACACTAATACATACATATAATATCCACTATGGCCAAAACTTTAATCATAAATAACTTTCGAAGGAGTGAAATTGTCAAACAATCATACATGGTCTTTTTGTAGAGCGTTCAAGTCTCTATAAAATATGTACGTACATATTCATCATTGCGGTATTGTTACTTGTTTCAGAGCAAGAACATTAAGTGCAAAAAGTTCAAAAATCCCATGTATTCTGATATGGGAAATGTTACATGATTTCGGCATGCTGTAGTTTGGATATTGGAGATTTATTTTTAGGGCACTAAAGAAAAAAACCAACTTGGGAAATAACGGACCCCCTAAAGTATATAAGTTTATTTATTTACGTATGAACGTTACATACACATATGTATATGTAAGTATGTGTATAAATATGTAGTATTGCTATAAACACATTCGGCACATCAGGCTACACGACTACAAATGATGTTGGCAGCAATCGTCATCGTGTAGTCAGCTACTTACTTATTTTGAACACGGCAGCTACATCGTAACCAGCTGACATGTTGTTGTTGCAGTACATATTTCAGTGGCGCCACTTCAAAAGTTTTACTTATATAAAAAATCGCTTATTCAAAATGTTCTTATATCTCGCAAAATGTACAAACAAATAAATTCATTTCTTTGAAACCTATTGATTGTTATGGCACTTTTCATACTTGAATTTTTTGATGTTTTTTTCTGTTTAATAAAATACAATATTGACTTAAGTCAATAATACCAGCATCGTTGAAAATTAAAAAAAAAACTCATGAGGCAGTAGCTTTTTTTAACCTTATAATTTTAGTGTAATTTTATTTGGTCCCTTTGGCATCCGGAGTTACGGGGTTCAAAACTTTTATTTCTTATTACCCATAACTCCTAGAATATAGAACGGATATAAGCCATATGGATATCACTTTAAACTTCTCTAAAATCCCTTTCTGCTGGTATACACATTTTTTAAAACAATTAATTTTTTTTAACTGACTTTTCACGCAGAAACTCCGTTATCGTAAAAAGTGGTCGATACAACGGTACATATGCATGTGTACAGTTTTATAGAGAACTTTTCATGCTTTTATTGGAGTATAGTTGAAAGCTGTCACCTATGAAATACGTAAGTTATGGTACTTTAAAGATGAAATTAAGAGCTAAATGAGTTAATTTATTTTCAAAGTGCCATAACTGACGAATTTCATCGATGGTAGCTTTCAAGTATACATCAAATGAAAGCTTGGAATGCTTTCTATTAAACTAAATACATATTTAAGTATGATTGTATCGGCAACTTTTTAAGAAAATGGTGCTTTTACGTGAGAAGTTATATAAAAAATGTTTCAAATTCCATTTTGCTCGCAATTTGTTAATGGATTTAAAAATTTTATATACCAGTAGAAAGGTATTTTAGAGCATTTTGAAATGATAACTATTACTACGTTTATACGCGGACTATTCGCAAATAACAATATTTGCAAATAAGTTAATTCACTGTTTATATGGCATATCAAAATACAGAAACTTGGTAGCAATTTTATAGAAGACGTTTGTATTTTACAAAAAAAAAATAGTTGAAATGTATGAAGGAACAAACAATTATTTGTTTTAATTGTCATTATTTTCTTCTATCAATATTTTTCGCGAAATATTTTTCTATTTATTGCTTTTTATTAACAAAGCGGGGCATCCAGCACCAATCACTTTATTTGCAAATAGTGCGTTAATCGTGAATAGTTATCGTGAGTTAATAAGTCGCAATAAAACAATTATATGGCAACAATTTACATATATCATTTCAATTCATTCTATATTGTAGGACTTATGATCAAAAATAGATTAAAGTTTTGAACCCCGTAACTCCGGAATCAGGAGAGAGCGCCGAAATAAATTACACTAAAATTTTTAGGTTAAAAAGGGCTATTACCCCGTGATTTTTTTTTAATTTTCGATGAAGTTGGTATTTTTGACTTAAGTCAATATTCTATATAACAAAACAAATAGATTTATTTATTTAAAAATTCTTGATGCATATATATTATAACATTTAAATTTTTTGATTTTCTTTTTTATTTTTCAATAAAAAATATTTCTAATCACTAATTTGCTATACATATTTTGTTATACTGTCAATACTGTTTTTGTTTTGTAGCCAACAAAAATAGAAATTAGTTTAATTTGACTACACGACAGAAGTAGCATGGACAACAACCTGCAGTCGTGTAACCGTGCAAATAATCATTTTCATATACACACATGTATTCTATTTTTGACAGGTTGTAGTCGGTAGCCTGCTGTGGCGAATGTGTTTAATGCATATGTATGTATGTTAGGGCAGTTCAAAAAAAAAATTTTCCTTGCAAACAGACTCAAAAGTTTAAATTTGACATGAAAAGATACCAGTTAAAATTTTAGCCCTTAATATTAATATTAAGTTTGTCCACATCGCGTTTTTATATTTCCCGTAAGAATAACATGGAAACATTTTTTCCTGCACCTTATGAATTTCATTGCTAGCCTGTCGTGTGTCATAAAAAATATAATTTTACTCATTTTTGCAGAGAACTGAACGCTCTACAAAAAAGATCTCTTATGATTTTTTTTATATTTATTACTAGTATAACAATTGTTTTTTAGTTAATATACATATATCCCTGAAGATGACCAACAAAGTTGGCCGAAATATCGGATAAATAAAGAATTTATTAATAAATAAACCAAAATAACAGTTTTTTATTTATTTAAAAAAATAAAAAGGACCTTAAGCCAAAAGAAAATTTCAACATTTATAATAAAAAGGTCAACAAATTAATAAGTAATTTTTTGAGAAACCTAATAGGTTACGAGTTATTTGAAAAAAAAATCATGAGACCTTTTTTGTAGAGCGTTCAATTCTCTACAAAAATGAGTAAAAGGATCTTTTTTATGACACACGACACACGAAAAAAGTTTTTCCATGTTATTCTTACGGGAAATAGAAAAACGCGATGTGGACAACTTCATATTAATATTAAGGGCTAAAATTTTAACTGGTATCTTTTCATGTCAAATTGAAACTTTTGAGTCTGTTTGCAAGGAAAAAATATTATTTTTGAATCACCCTAATGTATGTAAATATTTATTTGGCATGCATCCCTACAAAGAAGTATAAAATATATTAAGGACTTTTTATAGTTGTTACATACATATGTACGCGTTTTTAGAAAAATATGTATAATTATTAGCACAGATGTATGTACATATGTACAGCGTGACCGTTTTGCGACTAAAGTGGCAATTTGCCACCTTTTCAACTGCCTTGCCACTTTTAGTGACCCTATTTTAAAATTACCTAAATCTGCCACCTTTTATAATATTATGCCCCTTTCTGCATGCTGTTTTCAATATTTTAAAAGTGATTGTCATTAAAAAATTGTCATTAATATTTTAAGTGATTGTCATTAAAATTTTTTAGTGAACGTTAGATTTATGTTTAGTAAATCAACCCCTTAGACAAAAGTAATAATAACGTTTTGAAATTGTACGCAATTCGAAAAATTGGATTGACGAATTTTTATAATGAATCATGCATGTTACAAAATACATTCTTTGTAGAATAGCCAAGAAAGATTTTATTTAAAACCATAGTCATTTTTTACATTTACACGAATATTAGTGCTAAAACTTAAAAAAACACTAAAAAGTGTGTGACAGGGCAACATTGCTTATACATAAAAGCAAAAATTATTTTTGACCGATACCAACAAACGGAGAATACTATGAACTTGTTTGTATTTTTTTATGTATGCTCCCTCACAACTCCGCCATCTATAGGTCATTTTGCTCCACTATTTAAAATTTTTATTTTGAATTTGTTATCTGGCTGCCTTTCTCGTTCCTTTGCAGTCAGCTATAACTACGTATGTATACATGTGTTGTTTAAATAATTCGTTAGAAAGCGGCGTACTTCGTTGGTGCTGAAAACTGTCTTTTTTAGATAGAAAAACATAAAACTTTTTTCATTTTATTTCAAAAGCATTATATGCCATAGAAATTCATTAAATACTAGAATTTGGTTTAATTATTCCCTTTTTAAAACAGTTGCCCCTTTTTTCGAAGAATCCCCTTTTTGATGCCACTTTTTTCCTCAAAGTCCCCTTTTTGTGCCACTTTTTAAAAATTGTCAACGGTCACCCTGCATATGTACATTAGGCCGACTCACCTTATATTGAAAGAAAATAATAAAAATGTGTTATTGTTACCTCTCTAAATAGAAGATCTCCTAACCTTCCGCAAAAAGTATTCTTGCAGGAGTTCTAATAGAATACTGGATGAGGATGAGACGGAGCTAGTGGAACACTTGATATATAAGTAAATGTTTAGAAATTCCCACATTGCTTAGGAGCGGAGCTGTAAAGTCCTAAAATAGAACACTTCGAACATGTAAAATTTTTCAACGCTTGTAATTATTTTTTTTTTTTTTGTTCGATTCCAAAATTTTTTGTGTTCTTATAATTTTCTAATAAATTTCTATAATTTTCTAATAAATTTTTAATTTGAAAATTTAAAATCAAAAAAAATATGTTGAGTTTTAGATAATTTTTTACCTAAAAAGCAGCATCATGCTTTTCTATGGCACGAAAATTTGCTAAAAAGGTATGCACAAAATGGCACGAAAATTTGATAAAAATGTATGCAAAATGGCACGAAAAAAGGTTAAAAATGGAAACAAAATTTCATAAAATAAAACTCAAAAATAAATATCTAAATACAATTTAATTTCATTAAAATTTGATTGAACTTTACTTACAATCATGTGTTTTTTTATATCTTCAAACACGAATGATCTTCTATTGTTACATAAAAAAGTTGAATATATGGAAAAGACACGTTAGACGTCAGTAGATGTTACTGGAGCAAATTTAAATGCATTTAATTCAGATGTGGATAAAGTTTTAATATATGAATCCGTGTCGTTTTTTTTTTAAATATAATATTTTTATTTTAGTCAATATTTCCAGTTCCTTCTTTCGATTTAAAATTTTGAGTTTATTAAAAAAGTTTTTTTTTTGAAAATTTTATTATTTCGGCTTTTTAGTTTAATATTTGAATCAATCTAAAATCAAATTCTTTTTATTAATATTGAACTAAAAAGCCGAATTAATAAAAATTTCAGACTTATACCTATCTATTCAGTTCAAAAATAAAATTACGTAAAAATAAAAATAAATAAAAAAAAATTTAATTTGTTAAAATGTGGACATAATTTCTTTTTTTGTTTTGGCTTTAGTAGCAAATCACTAACCCTAAATGCAAATATTTTTTTAAAGAAAATTTCGTCACAGATATGTCAGTTTATTTGTCTATGAAAATACGATACTTTAATGCTCCTACGTCCTTTCTTAACTCTAGATGAAAATGTGGCCACAAAACAGATTTAATTAAGTCTTTAAGAGGACTTCATTAATTATGTGAGATGGTCTACTTCATAAATCGAAGCATGTTTGGCATATAAAAATGCAGATTGCAGCATCTTGCAGCTTTGTGGTGAAATCTTGCTCTCCATAAGGTGGCTTAAGAGTTGATTTTATGATTGAACATTTTTCCATGTGCTTTTTTGCTGATGATTATGGATGATTTCGTGGCAACAAGATCATACAATTTGCATTTTAACGAAAACTTACAATATTTACAAATATCGCTTGAATCTTCTGTTATCCATAACTGCAGATCAACATGTTGCTTTTATTGTAAGTAAAAGTTTTTATTGAAGTGAAGAAAAACAATTGACAAAAGTTTTATATAAATACATAGAATCAAAAACATACGAGGTTTTAAAGATAAGAAGTACAGGTAATAAATATTATTGAAAAGCATAAATAACTTCAATACTTCCCCCTGTTTAAAATAATCATTTAACATTTAAACGACCACATAACATTCTCAATCGTAACTTTGGTAGTGGATTTGTCAACATATCGGCTGCTTGAAATTCCGTTGAAATTTGCTGTACTGATATATTACCTTCTGTAATCATTTCTCTAATAAAGAAATGCTTAATTGCAATGTGTTTCGTTCTTTTGTGAAATTCAGGGTTCTGCGCTAAGCGTATGGCAGCAGTATTGTCAATTTGTATACATGGAACTTGTTTTAAATTAATTACTTCCTTAAAAAGTCTTTTCAGCCAAACAAGCTCTTTTGCAGCTTCGTTAGCAGCAACAATTTCTGCTTCGGTAGTAGATGTTGATATCATTGCTTGTCTCTGACTCAACCAAGATATAGGCCCACCTGCATACATTACTATGACACCAGATGTTGAACGCCCTGTAGTAATGCATCCACCAAAGTCGGCATCACTGAAGCATTCATGTAACTTAGGCCCTTTTTTGTTGTAACAAATTCCAACATCTAACGTAACAGCTAAGTATCTAAACATTCGTTTAACACGCTGTACATCTTCTTTTGTTGGATTTTCTAAAGATCTAGAAAGATAACCTACAGTATATGCTAGGTCTGGCCTCGTTCCTAACATTAAATACATTAAAGTACCAACTGCTTGTCTGTATGGAAATTCAACACTTTCAATCTGCTTGTTGTTTATACCACAAATTTTCTCCATTGGTGTCGAAACTGGACAACATTCAGAGAAGTTAAATTTATCCAATATATTCTTGGCAAACGAGTTTTGATGTATCTTAACGCATTCTTCATTAGTTCCAATTTCTAGTCCAAGAAAATATGTGGCTTCCTTACTAACAATTTTAAACTCACTTTTCATTTCTTTTATAAAGGATTCTAATTCATTTCTATCAGAAGCTGCGATTAAACCATCGTCCACTTATAATGCAAGTATTATTTTATTTCCATTCTTTTCTCTCACGTATAAACAAGTATCAGTTGAACTTACTTTAAATCCAAGATTTTTAATATAACTACCTATTCGTTTGTTCCAGCATCTATTAGCTTGCTTAAGACCGTATAAACTTTTTTTTAAGTAGCATACTTGATTTGAACCTTCATTAAATCCTTCAGGTTGTTGCATAAATATTTCTAGCTCACCATACAAAAATGCTGTAGATACATCGAACTGAGCCATGTGCAAACCCTCACTTGCAACAATGCTTATAACTGAGCGGATAGTTGACATTTAGCTACAGGATTAAAAGTTTGATCGTAGTCAATTCCCTTCTTTTGCTTAAAACCTATAATTACCAGTCTTGCTTTGTATTTATTTATAGTATCATCAGCATTTGTTTTAATTCTGAAAACCCATTTTGCCGGAAGAGCTTTGTAACCTTCTGGTAGTTCTGTAAACTCTCAAGTCTGGTTTACCATTAACGAATTAATTTCAGATTTCATAGCTTTTATCCACTTTTCATTTTGCTCGCTTGCAATAGCTTCTTTGTATGTATTGGCTGTTTGAATTTTATTAACAAACTCCTGGGATGACATCACGATATCATTAACACTATCGATTATAATTGTACGGTTTCTCAATCTTTTTGTATTTAGTTCCTCGTCTGAATCTGCTTCTCGTAAACGTTTATTACAGCGTAATTCAGTATTTTTTCGACGTCTTCCAAACTACTAGCTATACTTCTTGTTTCATCTTCTGTTTACTCACCTTGCGTTTCAGCATCTTGCAGCGCTTCCTCAAAACCTTCAAAATCTTCACAATCATTATCACTATCATAATTTTCATCTTCATATTTTTCATTATCTATTTTTAATGTAATTGTTGTGCTATTCGACTTTATTTTATCACCGTTTCCATTGCTTTTGTTTTCATGTTTGGTTTTTGTGCAATCAGAAACGCTTTCTAAAAATTTTATATCTCTTGAGAATTGAACGGAATTGGTATCTTGAATGTAGACCCGATATCTTTCATCACCATCGTAACCAACGCGATATCCTTTGATAGCCTTCTTATCTAACTTCTTATGCTTTTGATTTGGTATATGAATGAAACATGTTGATCCAATAATTCTATGGTGGCTGATTCTAGGTTTTATTCCATTCCAAAGTTCAAATAGGCTTACATCTTTTATGGAACTCTTTCCTGTTCGATTAAGAATATAAATCGCTGATTTTACAAACTCAGCCCATAAAGCATTAGGAAACTCGGTATCTTTGTTCGAATATTTGAAAGTTCGCGCCATTTCTACGATAGTCCTATTTTCTCTTTCAGTGTTACCATTTTGTTGAGGAGTGTATGGAGCGGTTACTTTGTGATTAATACCATTGGTTTTTAATATTTTCTCCACCATTGTCGCTAAGGAGCGTTTGAATTGTGTGGCCTTGACTCTTTGCATGAGCAATCATTTCTACCAGAGTGTCCTTCACCTCAGATTTTTGTCTTAAAATGTAACCATATCTGTTTTTTGTAAAATCATCTTTAAATACTACCAAATACCTAAAACCTTAAAGGTGGGTCCACATCTAAAAATATTTGCGCCGAACGTGTTCGCCGAAAATATTTGCGGCACAAATATTATCTTGTATATGTGGACGAGCTTTTAAATATTTATCACACAAATATTTATTCACGAACATTTTTGCGTCCATCAGCTTAAGCAAATAAAAAAGCAATAAAATTAGCACTATTTCTACAAATGCGTCCATACCAGAACAGCATGCGGCGCAAATTTTTGCGTTGTTCGTCAGAAACCAACAAGCCATGATAATATCTGAATATAGTTGCGGAACAGGTTCCTGAGTCTCATTGAAGGGAGGCAATTAATATTATATAGATACTATGTAATAGGCCTTAGGTCCATTTGCATCGAATTTGTTCAGTGCCGTTTACTACAATACTAGCCGGAGTACCAACTAAATTGACTGAAAATGGTTAATATGTGACCATTTACGCAATATGTCTTTTTTTCACCATTCACTCTTTATTTTTGGTACCAGTCTCATTTTCTCAAGTCATAGGACGAGTACTTTTGGTACCTTATTTTTGGTACCAGTCTGATTTTCTCAAGTCATAGGACGAGTACTTTTGGATCATATGTCACCAAATTTTCAGCAGGGTATATACACGATTCACAGACATCATTATTATTTTCGACTTTAATACCCAAATCTTTTTTTATTTTATTCTTCACATGCTGCTTATTTTGGTGACCCCATCTTTCGTGATATAATTGTAATAGCGAAGTGTTGTCAACAGCTATGTTCACTTTATTAGTTTGAGATATTAGCGTTATATTTGCTTTATATAAAAATCCTTCAACTTCACGATTTCCAGTTAAAACAGGCTGACCATTAAAATTGAATTGACATTTCATCGGAAATGATTTGAATTCATTATTGGGATTTTTGTCGTGAGCTGCCAAAACCGAGAATAGGTTTCTTGAAATTCTAGGAACCTCATTCTGATTTCTTTATTATTGATTTTTGATATAAATTCAATAGTACCTTTTCCTTTAGCATTAAGCGTTTCCTTTTCCGCGGCTTGAATAGAATGCTGTTCTTTAAAACGTTCGTATTCTACGAAAAATTTTTCTGAATGGGTAACGTGTTTTGTAGCACCATTATCAATCCACCAATCCATTGTTGTTGAAATTGAGTTGATTTCATCAGTTACTGACTGAAGTGCAACGTTAGAATAATTGATTTTGTCTTTTTGAAACTTACTTGGCTTTCCATCTGCTATCCAGTTACGACATTCTTTTAACCAATGACCCTTCTTTTTGCACTAATTGCAAACATCATCTCTCTTACTTGTTTTGAAATTCTTCTTGCGATAGACATCTCTTCTATTGCTTACAATCAGAGCTTCTTGATTCTCTTGATCTGATGTTTCATTCTGCTTTAAATTTCGTTCATAAGGACACAGCTGCATGATAAGTTCATCTAAAGACTTGTCCCCATCTCGGGTTAGCATCGTCCAGCTTGACTTAAACATTTCGAATGAACTTGGCAAAACGTATAAAGTTTTACACACTAATAACAGATCTGGTAACGGATTTGTGTCTTTTAATTTCAAACCGTTATTTATTTCATTAAATAAACTTTTCAGCTTTGAAGTATGAGTAGAAACGTCTTCTTGATTATTCCGTTGAAAAGAAAAAAGCTCAGTACACATTTTTAATAACTGGTCCTTTGAAGTCGCCTCAAATTGTTGCTTTAGAGCTTGCCACATTTCGGAAGCACAATCTTTGTCCATCACTTTTTGATAGATTTCATCAGTAATCGTGCTTGTAATAATGCTTTTGGCATAGCAATTGGCCTTTCTATATGACTCACATTGCTTTTTGTATTCCCGCTGTTCAGCTTTAGTTGCTCCATTTGCTATGGGTTCGGGCTTTAACAGTCTTGCTTCAACTGCATCTAGGGCTCCTTCATGAAATTCAAACAAATCATTTACCTTTCGCTTCCATATAGGCCAATCCGACTCTCCAGATAAATGTTTAACGCAGTGTTGCCAGTGAAATTTCGAGAAAGATACATTTTAGTGTCCAAAAAGATAAATTTTTTCCCAAAAAGATACATTTTGAAAAAAATCCGTTTTTAACGTTTAACATATCGAGCCCTTAGCGCCAAATGATCGTAAGCGACAAAAATTTAATTTTGCAGGAGGAGGGTTTTTTATTGTATTTACACATGATTTATATTCATAAACTGTCGCTTACGATAAAATTGTATAGATTTCAAAATTTATCAAAAATTTTGATATTTTTACGATTTTAAACTATGGGTATCCTCATAAAATTTTGATTTCAATAAAAAAAAATTGTTTTTTACAAAATGTCGCTTACGATCATTTCGCGCAAACATAACATAACATTTTTATTTCATATTTAATGAATATTGTAAAGAAAATGATATATAAATTCATTTTTATATTTATTTAAGTCATAAATATTAGGTATGTAATTTTTAAAAATACAGTAAGCAAACTTTAAAATTAATTATATGTAACTTCTTTGGGTGTAACATGTTTGAATGTTGTCAAACAAATTCATTTTTGTAAAAATTAATATACGGGTAAAGGCGTTTTTTAGTATTCATAACGAAATGATAACTTTAAAAAACTTTGTCAGAGACGGAAAGTTTAATATTTTATTTCTGTACATTTTGCGTACAGATTCCAAAGAAACGAAAAATGTCAGGATTATACATGGTACCTAAAGTCATCAAAAGATACGAAAAATTTATCTTTCGTATCCTAATGCCATCACTGGCTTAACGTACTTACAGAATTCCATTTCTTGAAGCACGAATTCTTTATATGTATATCAAATACAAGCCACAAATTATTAAAATCAATTATTTTATTATAAATTATTTTGTTTGACTTCTAGGCACATAACATATTGTAAGTAAAAGTTTTTATTGAAGTGAAGAAAAACAATTGACAAAAGTTTTATATAAATACATAGAATCAAGAATATACTAGGTTTTAAAGATAAGAAGTACAGTTAATAAATATTATTGAAAAGCATAAATAACTTCAATAGCTTTTATTCTGGCTTAATTTTTGACGTTATTGCGGAGCCATTTCTATCAAACTAAAATAATATTATTAGTAAGTTATAAAAAGCACGGCGTACTTAAGCTATCTTTACATGGTAATACAAAGTATTAAAGACTTTGTCGAATCAAAATATTATGAAATTCTCTTCGTGCTTAAAAAAAGAGAACAAAAGTCTGTTGGAAATATTTTTCATGTTTACACCTCTGGTATGATGATAATACATAATTTTCTAAAATGGTTTAGAAAATAAACATTTACTGAACGCTTGTCAGATTTTGTATCAGTATTCTCTCCTACTCAACACATTTTGCGTTTACATGACAAGATTTTTTTAATTTTTAGAGATATCGTAATATTTACATGTGTCACCATGTAAAGACACCTTACCAAATATTGTTTTCAATTTGAATTAGAGTTGTGTCGTTCCGGAACGACCTAGTTCCATGGAACGATTCCCTAAATGGAACGGTACGGACCGATCGAAACGTTCCTTTTTAATCGTTCCTCGTTCCACAATTGCAATCCGTCTTGAGTAATTAGTTTGCTTTGACAAACGTTCAAGACAACACGTTTGCTTCGTTCACTTATTTATGTACACTTTTTTGTATAGAATGATTTATTTATTTATGTTTATGATAGATGTTATGCTATTGTTTTTTTACAAATATTTTACGAAAAAAAGAATTATTTTATGTATTTATTAATATGATTATTTCGAACGTATTTGCTTTGTGAATCCAAATTGATTATTAGGTTAAGGTCCGTAACGTTATATTCGGAAAGAATGGGGCATGATTAATATTCCAAGGAACAATGGAAGTGTAGCGGCTTCCGAAAGTGGCGCTACTCCAAAAATCTCCATTCTTGTCAAATCATTTTAAGTGAAACTACATACCTTCGTTTTAGCACAATGGAAACTTTTTCTTGCTCCCTATTTTTATTTATATAATAAATATTTATTTACTTTCTCTCACAATTTCTTAAGCTTTTGAATCCCTTCCCTTCTTGTCACTCTCAGTATTATTTATAATGCTATCAAGCCAAACAAACAAATTTTGTCTTCAAACTAAATATTATAAATACACAAAAAAGTTACCAGTTGCGCACAAGCTGTGGCTGTGCTGCAGCGTTACCATATATATTTTTTTAAAAACTTCTTATATCTAAAAAATGAATTTTTTTTGCCCAAAAAAACTTTTTCCCAACAAAAGTGCCAAAATTTTAAAAGAACATAAAAAAAGTGTCCAAATACACTTTTTTATATTTTCTTTTAAAATGTTGGCACTTTATTAATACAGTATTTTTCGGTTAATTGCACATCAAAATTTGCACAGCTTTTTGTTCAATTAACCGGGGAACCAATTAGCCGATACCCGCTTAATTGAACAATTCGTTCAATTACAAGAATCCCGTTTAATTGAACAGTTTGTTCAATTACAGAAATCACGCATAATTGGAACTGCTAATGACTTAAAAGAAATCGCATATGTGCACTTTAAGTTTTTCAAAATAATTTTTTTTTACCTTAAACGAAAAAAATGCAAGTAACAGAAAAAATGTACATATATGTGTATACGCAGGTATTTATTATTGTAGGTACATATGTACTATTAAATGCACTATTTATGTGCACATTAGTTTTACAAAAAAATGAAATTTAGTAAAATAAAATTAGTAGAGATGCCACCCAGTGTTTTTCACAAATGATGTCAAATATGTATGTGCAAAAATGCCAGATTATTTTTCAATAATAATGCAATTAACCGGGTAAAAGTAAGAGGAAATTTATTTTTGATGACATGAATTTTGAACCAATTAAGCGGGAAAATCAATTAACCGGGTTCAATTATCCGAGGAAATTTACATGTGTTTTCGTATGCAATATTTTTTTGCCCGATCATGTGGTTCAATTAAGCGTGGAAACCAATTAACCGTAGGGTCAATTAACCGAAAAATACTGTATGATTATTTCGAACGTATTTGCTTTGTGAATCCAAATTGATTATAGGCCAAGGTTCGTAACGTTATAGAAAGAATTGGGCATGATTAATATTCCAAGGAACAAGGGAAAAATTAACATCAACTTAATTTTTCAACGTACAGAGCAGAACAGAGTAGCACCACTTTCGGAAGCCGCTACACTTCCATCATCGTCAGTGCTCACGTGTATGTGCTTATCACCACTTGTCAGGTGGATCTGTTGAATGTGATTTTAATTCTTATATATACAACTTTTTCGTGAAAATTTAATACGGAATTAAATCACTCTCAAGCTGATATTAAAGTGCACTTTCCCAGCGTTGCCATCGGTTTATTTTTCTTCATTCCCATTTTTCTGATTTTTTTGTTCTACTCAAGACAAACTTGTTTGGTTTTGGCGGTACTCTGTTCTGCTGTGTACGTTGAAAAATTAAGTTGATGTTAATTTTTCCCTTGTTCCTTGGAATATTAATCATGCCCAATTCTTTCTATAACGTTACGAGCCTTGGCCTAATAATCAATTTGGGTTGGCACTTTTGTTTGGAAAAAAGTTTTTTTGGACAAAAAGAATTATATTTTTAGAAATAGGTTTTTAAAAAAAATATATGGTAATGCTCATTTTAAGGAATGTATAAAAACGGAACAGTTGTAGTAGTGGGAGTAAACACATTTAAACACTGTTGCAGTAATATTTGTTGTCGTCGTGGTGATACCTATATTATTGTATCATGGAATTTACCTTGTAAAGAAGTGAGCTACTTCCCTGCAAAAATTATTAGTCTACGTGGTCCATTTTAGTTGATATGGACTAGTTACAAAATGGTCCTATGTAATGCAGCTATGGACCAAGTTCAAGCAAATGTGCGTGTATTGGCACGAAATGTAATGTTGCCAAAGATGTTATTTGATAAAATACCATCAATTACCAGCAGCGTGGCAGCTCTGATGGCACAAAAGTTCACTTGTGGTTATAATGAATGTTTTTTTTTTGATAATAGCGAAAAAATAAATAAAAGTGAGTTTTGTTTATAAACAAATCAAAAATGCAGTGTAGTCCACGTCATAAAAGGAGACTTATTAAAGCCGAGAGGGGGAATCATTTACGTAGAGTACAAAATGAAAATTAATTTTCTGTTTGTGATCCATGTAGTAGTAACATAGAGTAGTTTCAAAACTAGCCCCTGTAGGTGCTCCATGGAGTAGTTACATGGACTAGTTTTTGGGTTAGTCTGATGTAATGCAAAGCTGGACCATGTGGTCCCGTCCTAGCACATCGCAATGTTAAATGGACCACGTCTATTGCATACGTTTGGACTATTTTGGGACTAGTCCTGGTCCATTATGGAGTAGTCCTTACACGCATTTATGGACTAGTCGCGTTTTTTGCAGGGTTAGCTAACTCAAAAGAACTGATAAGCACAACTCATGATACAATAAAAACAGGTAGAACTGTCTCTACAACAATAAAAATAACAGGCATTTTGTTAATGTAAAATGTTTTCTGAATGTCAAAAACAGAAAATTTTTTCATAGACTTTTTTCTCTAATAAAGCGATTTTGACATTCGTGAAATATAAACCCACAACCAGCGTTACCGTTAAAAATTTTCAAAAAGTGGCACAAAAAGGGGATTTTGAAAATAAAAGAGGCACAAAAAGGGGATTTCTGAGAAAAAAAAGTGGCATCTTTAATAACAAGAAAAGTGTAAAAAAAAGTTATTTAATTTTTATAAAATTAGGGTTAGTAAACCTAAGCTCCCGCTCATCTGATTAGTTTTAACATTTTAGCAATACTTTTTGGCAGTTCTATCAAAAATTATTACTCTTACTTAACGTTACCAGAAGGTTTTTCCAAAAAGCGGGATTCTGAAGAAAAATACGACCATAAAGCGGGATTTTATAAAATTTCTTGCGGAAAGTGGGATGATATCACTCCATTTCTATGATAATACGAGTATACACGAGGTTTCTTTTAAATATATGCAAGTATACAGTTCCATATCGTTACTTGAAATGCAAAACCACGTGACTAATAAATAATTCAAAATCGCATAGTTATTTAATTACTGAGTATTACATCGAGGCGCATGTCCGTACAAATTTTCAAACCTTTATCATAAAAATCAACCAAATTAAAAACGAAAAAAGAAACTTAACTTCAGGAACTTGAAGTGCATACATACATATTTCATTTAATTTTCTCTCCTATAAAATATAAAAACGTAGATACGTGATTTTGCATTTCAGCTAACGATATGTACTTAGGAAGTTCATAAAAACTTAAAAACGAGAATTTTTAGACGTTTTCTTTAAATCATCATTTATAATTTAACCGTTGCGATGAAACAAAAATCTTCTGATGAGTTGGCATTAGCACCCAACGAAATGCAGGCATATTGATGAACTAACTAACTAACACACAACTAACAAATTTATGTACATATTTTTAAAATATGACACAAAAATTTTGTAAATTGCTTTAAGGTTAAAGAACACATGAAACACAAACTCGTTTAGACCCAACAAAATAAAAGAATTGTAAGCCAGTAAGTGAAAAAGTCCGAAATTGTCTTTCCTATTTTTGATCAAAAGCAATTTCGTATGAAAAAAAATTCGGCTTGTAACTTTGGTATTTTTTGTCGGATCTAAGAATCTTATGTTTTATATACTCGGCACAAAATTAGTCCAGCGTTTGGCTTTCAAGACTTTTTCTTAATTATTTTTTTTTCATCTTAATGTATAAATTCTTAAACTGAAGTTATGAACTTTAGTCGAACTGCACGGGTTTGAGTCTAAAGATTTTTGATTATTCTGGGTTAAAATCATTTTTGGAACAATCAAACACTTTTAATGTTACGTGCCTTACTTGACTTCACCACCCTCACAGTGGGAACAGGTATGACAAAAGCTCTGATGATGAGCTAGTGATTGATCTCGACCAGGGTGACCGTTGAAAATTTTCAAAAAGTGGCACAAAAAGGGGATTTTGAGGAAAATAGTGGCACTAAAAAGGGGATTCTTCGAAAAAAGGGGCAACTTCTTCAAACAGGAAATAATTAAACCAATCCTTGTATTGGATGAATGAGTTTTCAGCACCAACGAGGTACGCCAGCCACTTGCTAACGAATTATTCTGACACAACACATACACACATACCTGGCTTATATCTGGCTCCGAGGGATGTGCCCAAATATAGCCAAAATCTGTTAGAGGAAACCAAAAATTTACTTAAGTTCAATTTTCAAAGTTTTGTAAAACAAATCACAAATACAATTAAAAAATGAGACTTATATCCTCGAATAGTGTGGATCCCTGGCTGCAATTTCCATTTGGTACAAATGTGTTACAAAAAAATATGTTCTCGAAATTCCTCAGAGATCACCCGGTGTCGGGCAGAAAACAAGTTCAATATAAACACTTTTAAATAGTGGACCAATATGTCCTATAAATGGCGCAGTTCTCAGGGAACAAATATAAAAAGACTAAAAAATGCATAATATTCTCTCTTTATTGATATCGGTAAAAAATATGTACTTGCTTTTATAAGAAATGACTTTTTTAAGTTTTAGAACTAATATTCGCATGAATGTAGTATCTTCGTTCTAAATAGAATATTTCTTTGCTCTCCTACAAATAATCGGCCCTGTTCTATAAACCGAATCCGAGTAAATTTGTCATTTTCAAAACGAATTAATATTTTTGGTGTTCTCAAAACCGAATTCACATAGTTTTATTCGTTTTAAAATCGAGCAAACAAACCTGCTCGAAAGTAAATCGAATGCCATTTTTCCTTAAGAAATTTTTCCAAATGGTAAAAAAAGCACTTCGTACTTAAAGTTCAATGTGTTTTTTATTTATTTGGACTAAAATATATTTGTTTTTCAATTAAGTTATGAGCTTAGTCGAACTGTATGGGTTTATGTCCAAAGAAATTTTAATTATTTTGGCTTGAGTTCGGTTTTAATTTTAATTATTCAATTAAATTATATTTTTATTTAGAGATAAATGTGAAGCATGTAGACAAAGAAAATTTTGACTAAGCGGAGGGCTTAACTGACTTTTCGATAGCTCCCGCTAATCTCATCAGAGTTCTTTACCGCTTAGACCACTGGACCAAAGTCGGTGGCTTACAGTCAAACATGCTTCACATTTATCTCTAAATAAAAATATAATTTAATTGAAAAATTATATTTGTTTTTATAAAAGTTTCTTCTAAAATAAATAACTTAAGATATACTATCAATATGACTCATATATACTGCAGACATGAAGAAAAATATATTTGATGAAATGAAGCAAATTTTCCTTTATTATTTCTATTTTTTTATTTTTATTTATACTCAGCTTCTAGTGAAGTAAGTCGAACAATTTACGGAACACCAAATTAAAAATTATTCGGTTTTGAAAATAGCTCGTTTTAAAATCGACTCGGTTTACAGAACAGAGCGGAATGTATTTTGTAGCATACATGGTTATTTTACTATTTCATAAGACTTACTTGGTTTACTATTTCATAAGACTTTATATATAATAGATTTAAAAGACATATTGTTGTATGAATATTTTTTTTATATAAACAGTTTCGTACTCTAAAAAACTCATATTAAAACAAAAAATATCACTTCATAAAAAAGGGGCATAATATATCAAAAGATGGCAGAATTAGGTGATTTTAAAAAAGGGGCACTAAGAGTGGCAAGGCAGTTGAAACAGTGGCAAATCGCCACTTTAGTCGCAAAACGGTCACGCTGATCTCGACAACAATAGTTCGACGCCAATACAGACAAGAATTTGTCTTTTCAGTTATTACATGCTTTAAAAATTCCTTTCTCAATAAATATAATTTAATAGAAAAATTTAATTAAATGAACTTAATCTTAAATAATTAGCGGCCGCATGCATAACGAAAACTTGGCATGGTGTTAGCATAAATGACGAAATTGAACTGGAGTTTAACGAGTTTTGATATAAAATTTTAATTTAAAAACCACTGTAGATTGTAGCCGAGACTCATGGCTATGCTATATTCAGTGATGATTTCCCATTTCAAAATATATGGAAAAACTCATGCTAACTTCATGCCAAGTTTTCGCTATGCATATGGCCCTAAATATCTTTGAATTAGAATGTTTGAAGTAATGAGATTTGAAGCAACGTCTAAAAATGAGTTGTACTGGCTAAAAAAAGGAGAAAGATATTTTTTTATTCAATTGAAAATGTTTCCAAATTTTCGGAACTAATTAAAAAAATATAATTATAAATTTCAAAACTCGAAAAAGCGCGAGAAAGCGGGATAAAATTTCTAGGCGGGATCGAACTCTTAAAAGCGGGATACTCCCGCCTAGAGCGTCTGGTCAGGTTACTCATACTGCTAATAAAATTGGACTTATTAGTAAATAATATGCATTACGTGAAATCTATGCAAAAAAATTAACGGTAATATTATTGTCAAATAATTGCTGCAAAACAAATTTTATCCAAGAGCAGTGCCTAATCAGAATATGTTTCCGATTAATTTTATATTATACATTATAACTTTCCCACGAATTGTTAGTTTTTAATACATTTTTGAACTTAAAATGAGTCGAGGATAATCTTTTTCTGAAGCTGAAAGGGTCAAAATTAAATGTTATACTAAAGATGGTCTTACTTATGATCAAATTTGGAAAAAAAAATTAATAAAAGTCAACATTGTGTGAGTAATTTGTTATTTAGTGCCATTTTTTTTTTAATAAAACGAACATTTTGTATGAGAAATTACATTGCCAACAAAAACATATTATCGGATTTTATTGTTATTTTCAACATAAATTCTAACACGAAATGTTCGTGTTATTTTACAAAAACTGGCAGTAAATAAGACTAACTATGGAAAGAACTAACTAACAAAAGAACTCAGCACCTGAAAGAAAACAGCGAAAATAAAGAAAAAAATTAGTACTAAAACTAGTTTGGCGACTGTAGTAGAGCACGTAATACATAATACTGCTTTACAAATTTTTAGTTTTGGAAAGTATAACGCTTCTAGTGCATTTCTTTGGGGTAACTAGGATGTACTAAACAAAGTCAAAGGCTGATTAAATTACAGTGCAACTGTTTGAAAGCCCACCAAATTATGCGTCGAACCGTAAATAGTTGACTTTGATCGGATAAAAAATGACTGAGTTACAGGGGATAAATTATATATATTTTTTTGATATTTAACGTTTTTCACCAAAAGTTGTTTATTCGGAAGCTATGATGTACCACAAATAATAAAAAATCACTGCGTAAAAAATTTTATTGAATAGTTTATTAGATTTCAAAAGTTTTAAGCAATAATGAACCGAAATAATACAAACTAAAGAATAAAAACTAAAAGTGCTGGAAGGAGAGTAGAAAACAGCTTCCGAAGAGACAACACTTAACAATTGTATAAAATTTAACTTATCACTTATTCGACGCGTAATTTTGAAAACTTTTAAACAATATACAGATCACTTTAATCGAACCAGCTTTTGCCGCTGAGAAATATACATCGAAAAAAATACAAATGTACCGTTATCTGAGAATGGCCGAACTGAAATTTTTTTATACATTTTGCTCAAGGCATATTCATTACAGGTACCACCATAACTAAAACAAATACAACACCAAAAAACACATGTATTTTGTTGGTAGAAATCAGTGTTGCCAGTGAAATTTCGAGAAAGATACATTTTAGTTTCCAGAAAGATAAATTTTTTCCCAAAAAGACACATTTTGAAAAAAATTTTTAAATCCATTTTTAACGTTTAAATTAGGGATGTAACGAATACCGATACTGATATATCGGCGATACTTCAGATTTTCCGATACATCGGTATCGGCGATATTTTACTGCCGATACGACGATACTTTTAAACATTTTTTCAGAGTTTTTTTTAACAAATAATTTATTTTTGTTCGATTTTACCATGAACTAAATACACTTCGTTATTTTTTAAATCTTATTAATATCAATTTTAAAAATTAATTATATTTTAAGCTGTTATTTTGTAAAAAAATTATTTATTTTTTGTTAATTTTACCATGAATTCAAATTCAAGCCGTTGTTTTTTAAATCTTAATCCAGCAAAAAAGAGATACTCCAAAGAAGTCATGAAAATGTAGAATTCTCGATCTGGAAGTATTGCAAATTTTGATAATTTCTAATTAGTTTTACATATCCTTGCCCTTGCAACAAGTTCTGTTTTTCGATTACCAATTGGAAGAGATGCTAGGACAAATTTCTTTTTCGGTATTCTATAATGATTTTCCTTGAGGAAAAAGGATAAAAAAGTACCCATTTTCACAATTTTTTTATGCGAATTTAAACTCAGAACTGTATTTTCATGTAAATTTAAGTGAATAAATATAAACTTAGAAGTCTTTTAATAATTAAGCTATTAAGTTATTTAGATGAATATTAGTTGATAAATGTCCTTTAAAAAAATCGATTTATTAAAAAGCATGGCGAGTATTTTTTTAAATTATAAAGGAATTAAACAATTTTTCTTGCTTTTCTACTAATTATCTGCATATTTTTAATATAGATTTGTTGGAAGCAAAGAAAATGTAGCTCCTTAAAAATTACTTCCAATGTTTTATCAATTTTAAATATTCTCTCTTATAATGTAATTTTGTATAATAAAAAATTGCACTTGAGTTTTGTTAATCTAAACTTGAACTCAATTTCAATATTCGTATCGGTATCGGCGATATTTATTTTTAAATATCGGTATCGGTATCGGATCGGCAAAACGGCGTATCGTTACGTCCCTAGTTTAAATATCGACCCCTTAGCGCCAAATGATCGTAAGCGACAAAAATTTAATTTTTCAGGAGGAGGGTTTTTTATTGTATTTAAACATGATTTATATTAATAAACAGTCGCTTACGTTAAAATTGTATAGCCTGTATTTCAAAAGCTATCAAAAATTTTGATATATTTACAATTTTAAACTATGGGTATCCTCATAAAATTTTGATTTCAATAAAAAAAAAAATTTTTTTTACAAAATGTCACTTACGATCATTTCGCGCAAAGGGGTTGATATATTAACATAACATTTTTATTTCATATTTAATGAATATTGTAAAGAAAATGATATCATATAAATTAATTTTTATATTTATTTAAGTCATAAATATTAGGTATGTAATTTTTAAAAATACAGTAAGCAAACTTTAAAATTAATTATATGTAACTTCTTTGGGTGTAACATGTTTGAATGTTGTCAAACAAATTCATTTTTGTAAAAATTAATATACGGGTAAAGGCGTTTTTTAGTATTCATAACGAAATGATAACTTTAAAAAACTTTGTCAGAGACGGAAAGTTTAATATTTTATTTCTGTACAGTTTGCGTACAGATTCAAAAGATACGAAAAATGTCAGAATTATACATGGTACCTAAAGTCATCAAAAGATACGAAAAATGTATCTTTCGTATCCTAATGGCATCACTGGTAGAAATACCCCAGAAATATGTCAAATCCATTAACTGTGAGTCGCACACATTCATAAGCTCTCTCAAATTTACTAACACATGCCCGTTGTTGATAGAAAACTCCCAGACATGTGTCAAAATCTATTGTCTGTGTGGCGCACACATTCTCAAATTTACTAAAACAGCTGTTCTTGTAGTGGTACCTGGTCAATACCTTGATTTTGCTTGTAAAGCACGGTAATGCAAAGCATTTCAAGATTGATGTTGCAAAAAGATATAACACCACTTAAGGCCATGTCAGATAAAACTTTTGCTTCACGTTGCGTTAGAGATTCGCTTTGACATACTTATACGAAACATGCTACATAAAGCACTTTCAACGCAGCACTTTCAAGGCAACTCTCATCTTTTTGCTTGCTTTGACAATCAGCTGGAATAATTTTCTTTTATTATATTGCCAAACGAAACATATCGTGCGTTTGAATCTGTTTTAATAAGAGGTAAATATGTATGTGCCATTTATTTATTTATAATAAATCGTAAAATAACGCAATGCGCGAGTGTTGTCAAAGTTTTCATTGTGTTATACACCTATTGCTTTAAGGCCATGTCAGATAAAACTTTTGCTTCGCGTTGCGTTACAGATTCGCTTTGACATCTAAGATGAAATGTACATACTTACACGAAACATGCTACATAAAGCACTTTTAACGCAGCGTGAAGCGAAAAGTTCGGCAACTCTCATCTTTTTGCTTGCTTGGACAATCGGCTGGAATAATTTTCTTTTATTATATTGCCAAACGAAACATATTGCGCGTTTGAATCTGTTTTAATAAGAGGTAAATATGTATGTGGCATTTATTTATTTATAATAAATCGTAAAATAACATAATTGACTTTTATTTTTATAAAAAATATATATATATAAATAGCAAAATTATCAACTACTTTTTTGGTAAACGATCAATGCGCGGGTGTTGTCAAAGTTTTCATTGTGTCATACACCTTTCTATCAAAGTTAGAAACGTCACGCAAAGCGACAAAGTTGTATCTGACATGGCCTTTACACTTTTCTATCAAAGTTAGAAACGTCACGCAAAGCGACAAAGTTGTATCTGATGCTATAAACACATTCGCCACAGCAGGCTACACGGCTACACGACTACAAATGCTGTTGGCAGCAATCGTCGTCGGGTAGTCAGCTACTTAATTATATTGAACGCGGCAGCTACATCGTAACCAGCTGACATGTTGTTATTGCAGTACATATTTCAGTGGTGCCACTTTCAAAAGTTTTACTTGTATAAAAAAACCCCTAATTCAAAATGTTCTTACATCTTGCAAAATGTAAAAACAAATCAATTTATTTCTTTAAAGCCTATTGATTGTTATGGCACTTTTCATACTTGAATTTTTTTATGTTTTTTTCTGTTTAATAAAATAGGATATTGACTTAAGTCAATTATACCAACATCGTTGAAAATTAAAAAAAAACTTATGAGGCAGTAGCTTTTTTTAACCTTATAATTTTAGTGTAATTTTTTTTGTCTCTTTTGGCTCCAGAGTTACGCGGTTAATATGGATATCACTTTAAACTTATCTAAAATACCTTTCTACTGGTATACAAATTTTTTAAAACAATTAACCCATTCCGAGTGAAATGCAATTTAAAAATTTGTTTATCTGACTTTTCAGACAACGGTACATATGCATAGTTCATATATAGTTTTATAGAGAACTTTCCATGCTTTTATTGGTGTATAGTTGAAAGATGTCACCTATGAAATACTTAAGCTATGGTACTTTAAAAATGAGTTTAAGAGTTAAATTTATTTTCAAAGTGCCATAACTGATGAATTTCATCGATGATAGCTTTCAAGTATACATCAAATGAAATTTTGGAATGCTTTCTATTAAACTAAATACATATTTAAGTACGATTGTATCGGCCAGTTTTTAAGATAATGGTGCTTTTACGTGAGAAGTCATATAAAAAATGTTTTAAATTCCATTTTGCTCGCAATGTGTTAATGGATTTAAAAATTTTATATACCAGTAGAAAGGTGTTTTAAAGCATTTTGAAATTTTATACGCGGACTATTCGCAAATAAAAATATTTGCAAATAAGCAAGGTATCACTACAAGAACAGCTGTTTTAGTAAATTTGAGAATGTGTGCGTCACACAGGCAATAGATTTTGACACATGTCTGGGAGTTTTCTATCAACAACGGGCATGTGTTAGTAAATTTGAGAGAGCTTATGAATGTGTGCGACTCACAGTTGATGGATTTGACATATTTCTGGGGTATTTCTACCAACAAAATACATGTGTTTGTTGGTGTTGTATTTGTTTTAGTTATGGTGATACCTGTAATGAATATGCCTTGCAAATAATTTAATTCACTATTTATATGGCATATCAAAATACAAACACTTGGTAGCACTTTTATAGAAGACGTTTGAATTTTACAAAAAAAAATAGTTGAAATGTATAAAGGAACAAACAATTATTTGTTTTAATTGTCATTATTTTCTTCCTTCAATATTTTTCTATTTATTGCTTTTTATTAACAAAGCGGTGCAGCCAGCACCAATCATTTTATTTGCAAATAGTGCGTTAATCGTGAATAGTTTTCGTAAGTTAATAAGTCGCAATAAAACAATTATATGGCAACAATTTACAGTTTTATTTGCATATAACCAGTGCGTATAAACGTAGTATATATCGTTTAAATCCGTTCTGTATTGTAGGACTTATGATCAATAATATATTAAAGTTTTGAACCCCGTAACTCCGGAATCAGGAGAGAGCACCGAAATAAATTATAGTAAAATTTTTTGGTTAAAAAGGGCTATTACCCTGTGATTTTTTTAATTTTCAATGATGTTGGTATTTTTGACTTAAGTCAATACTCTATATAACAAAACAAATAGTTTATTTATTTAAAAATACTTGATGCATATATATTATAACATTAAAATTTTTTTATTTTCTTTTATATTTTTCAATAAAAAATATTTCTAATCACTAATTTGCTTTACATATTTTGTTATACTGTCAACACTGTTTTTGTTTTGTAGCCAACAAAAATAGAAATTAGTTTAATTTGACTACACCACAGAAGTAGCATGGACAACAACCTGCAGTCATGTAGCCGTGCAGTCGTGAAAATAATCATTTTCATATACACACATGTATTCTATTTTTGACAAGGTTGTAGTCGGTAGCCTGCTGTGGCGAATTTGTTTAATGCATGACACGGCCTTTAGTTTGTTTATTAACTGCATAAGGAAAATTGCCTCAAGTATCTCTTCATTTAGTAAAGTCTCAAAAAAAAGTGTCAAGAATTTCAATCACATTTGGGCGCATTTCGTAAAAGTAGCAAAATAGTAATATAAGCAGTCGAAAAAGTGTCAAATTGCTACTTTAATAGCACCAACGGTAACGCTGCCATAACTACAGTTGCGCTGACAGTTTTACTTTATTATTATTGTATCATCGCACAACTACATATCTATTGAAATTTATTATTAATGTCGGGACGGCGCGAACGCCATTCCCGGCTACCAAAAATTACACGCACGAGTTATTCGCATTAGGAATAATCGCGGAAGTCAACTCAACCGAAGTGCAATGGCCAAGCCTCACTCCGGGGGAACCGCCTTCATGATCACGGTAGCCCCTACGCCAGGTAAGTATGCTTTCTTCCGCTCAAACCTAACATTTTATGCCATTACAATTATCAACTCCATGAGAATTGTATTGAATATTCGTGAATCATGATATATTTCGCATTAGGGATGGCAAAACTGCTACAAATGTACTATTTTTGGTACTATTCCAACTTTAAAAGTACTAATTATATTTGTAGAAATCTTAGAAAATTTTACTTTTACAAAAACGAATACAATTTAGTTCGAGTTGTCAAATATGTAAATAACTTTTTATTATTTTGAAAAAAACAACTTAATTTAAAAATATATAAGCTTCTGACATGGTAGTAAAGAATAAACCATTTCTATGAAGTAAAAGTAATAATAATATGATGCACAAAAAAGAATTCACACAATTTCTTTTACTCCAATGAAGTGAGTATTTGAATATCGAGCTTTTTCGATTTGTTTTTAATTGTATGTACATCACCAAAATATTTGTATTTTTTTATATATACATATCGTCAACTTATTATTGGTTTGAACCATAAACATAGAAAAAAGCATTAAAAAGCAGCAAACCAATAATAAGCTGACGATAGATCATCAATTTTGCTATGTATTTTGAATCAGTTGAATAATTTGGTAATGTTTTCATTCACATGAAAGAAATAATAAAATTAAGATAGGAGGTAAGACTTTATTTTCAGATTTAATATGAGCGAACATGTGGTATATTAACAGAAATATCTAAGGTAAAAAATGCACATTTTGGATATATTAACTTAAAGTGCTGCTTACAAACGTGTGTGCTTTCTTTAAAATTTTGATATGATCATTTGTTTAGAACACAACTTTACTCAACAATGCTTGGTAAAGCTGATTTAAGTTACTTTGCATACAGTCGTTAAACTTTAAGAGATGGTATTATAAAAAATGTGTTCCATCTAACAATAAAATGTTAATAACTTAATTCTCAATTTATAGTTTTTTCGATCTTGATATACATAAATATCATACAAAAATGAAAATTTTTTCATTTCTGCGCCAACGAAAAAAAGAGAAATAAGATGAAATACTCTAATCGGAGCAATAGCTCTATTAACATATTACAACACATGTACCCATACATTTAAAAAGTACCATTTTACTAGACGTTTTGTACAATTTCAAAACTCATTTGTCATCTCTATCTGGTAGTGTTTTTATTATGCATGTGATATTTGTTGTTGCTTTATTTTGTGTGGGGTGAGTTATAAAACTTAATTAAATAAGCAGCGACGGGCAACAAGCGTTAAATATTTTTTATGATTGATATATATTATCATAATAAAGGTATTAATTTATAATCATGTCTGTTCTGTATTTCATTCGGAATGAAAATGTTATCACAGCATTGTTGTTATAAATATTAATCTTTATCGACAATGCTTTGATAATTCCGAACATTTACACATTATTTTGCTTTGTCGCATACACAGTATGATTTTAGCATTGTGCCTTGTAGCTCGTCGCTTGAATTACGTCCATTACTATGTATGTATGAATGTATTGAAATAAAAATATGTTGATTGATGTATATGGGGCATTCAATACCAAATCGGAATACTTTTGAGCCGACCCCCTTCGATTTCATTAATTTTCGGACAGGTTTTAGCACGTATTAAACGCAATGTACACACCAATTTCCAATCTTTTACTCTCAACCAAGAATAGACGTACCGATATTTCAAGATTTTGGGCAAAAAAGTTTCAATTAATTATAGATCAGTTATAATAATTGATATGTATGTTAAAAAAGTAGGCTATCATTTTATTCGTCTTTAAATGCTCTTTAAAAGCAAACAAAATAAATTTCGAAGTAGTTATCGCTTACATAGCTATTAACGTTTAAAAATGAAAATCGACACTTTCAAAAAGTCCGACACCTTCAATTCAAGAAAATTTAAAATGTGAAAAATCCTATTTTTTCAAATTTTTATAATTTTATTTATTTTTATTGATTTATGTATCTATAACACTATTTAAAATGAAAACGAAGTCAAAAAAATTATTTTTTAAACTAATACTATATTCACACTGCTATAGTTTAACGTTTTTCGGCAAATATTTTAAGAAACTAAACAAAGTTGTTCAGACTACAATTTTATAAACTTTCTGTTTACAGCATGATGAATTCATAAAAGGTGGTAACAAACCGGCAACAAAAAATTTTTTTTGTGTCCGAAATATTAATAATTTTGCGAAGTTATTAATTAGAATTTTAAATGTGTATGTACATTTTTCCATTTGAATTGAAAACTTGAACAAAAAACGAAGTTTTTAATACTTTTAAGCCAACACAAATCATAATTTTCAGAATACGCTGTTTGTTGTTATAGAAATGCTACAACCTTTTTTAATTTCGACTTTGTTTACATATTTTGCCGCCATTACAAACTGTGTTCAATAAGCACTAAAATCAAAAAGTCTACTGAACTTACATCAAGAAGTACTTGGAACCCTGCCTTTTACTGGTTTTTGAATGAATTTAATTTTGAAACACGTAAATTTTTTGACAACTGATTATATGGAAAAACAGATAAAAATTAACGTGTTTGGCTCGTAAACACTTAAAATGGCCATAAACACGGTAGTGTGAATTGCCTATAACTTGAGGTCGCTAAACACGAATATTAAATAACCGAAAATGAACGAAATCTAACCGATTTGGCATGAGATGCCCCATATAGGTTTATATGTTTATACATATGTGTGTATGAATGTGTGCATGTGTGTATAAGATTTTTTTAAATTAAAATTCAGTTTGTTTATCTGCTTTAAGCGAGTGCCAGACGCGTCAGTATTCAGCTTCAATTAGGGCTGCCATCCCTCCTCTTTTTCCCGGACGTTCCTCTTTTTCAGGCCGACCGGGGTAGTCCTAGTCCTTTTTAGCAATTGTCCGGGGTTGTCCTACATTTTACAACGTCCCCAGATATTTTTTTATTAAATTAAATTAACTCAATGAATTTGTTCATGAACATTTTTCCTTTCTCTTTTAAAATTGCTACGTATTTCATCGTCTGTTTATACGTTGAAATTTCCATGCAATTTTTTTTTAAATTATTCAATACGAAATCGTCAGCGATTGATATGTATACAAAGATTTGAAGAAACTGAAGTCATGCCATTTTTCCTACCTCCTGTCTAAACCTTTTGTCCACGGTTTCCAGTTTTATTTTATACCAATTTAAAATTTTTGTGATTTGTACTTTTAAAAATATATGAAGGAAAAATAGTAATTTAAAACACGCAAACATAAAACAATTTATCTATCAATGGCTATCATTTGGTCACTCGCAATAAACTATTTGTAAACAAAAGTTTTTTGCAAGAAAAATTGTTTCTATTAAAAATTAATTGCTTGTTTCCCCATTTTATAAAAAAAGTGAGTAAGTCTGATCAATTATATAATAAATGCCCATAACGGGAAGGTTTGCAGTATATTTATAATGTTTTTCATATATAGAGGTTGACGCTTATTATAATACGTGATGATCCGGATGAAAAGGGTCCTTATCTTCCCTGCAAGAATTTTCAGTAGAATCAATAATAGCTGCTTGTGTAAATTGGTACAATTGTACCATTTTTGGTACAAATCGAACTTTAAAAGTACAGTGGTGCACCAATGGGTTATTTAGTACAATTAATAATTTTTCCATCTTTAAGTTTTGCGAAGTATTGGGAACAAATTTCGAATTAAAAAGATGAATATTTAAAGCAGTCAGATAAGACCAGCTCACAAAACGTAGCCTCTTCGATATAAAGCTCTTGCAGATCATGATACATACATATAAACGTCAGAAAAAAATATTTTTTATAAATTTATTTGCTTTGTACCACATGCGAATATGTCGGAACTTTATTGAGAATATATTCTTTATCTTCCAATAGCAGATATATCCAAATTAATGAGTAATTTTCGATTAGAAATTGTTAAATCTGACTTAACTTCACTTTAATTTTTGCCACAGATAGCACTATACGAACATTTTCATAGGAAAGTCCACTTTTTGTCACGTGTGACACCAAGAAGTTATGCTTTTTTTTAAAAGAAAACGTAAGTTTATTTTTACTACTTTATATATTTGTGAAAGTAAGTTAGTAAAAATCCAACTATGTATGTCGGGTACACCTAGTGCATGAGCCCAAAAATTATCATGAGGATCTATACAATGATTATTAGACCAATCATTACGGCGCGATTGTCTGGTGGATGGCCAGAAGACACAACAGGTTGCAGCGACAACCAAACTCTGCAACGTTCAGAGATTGGCGTGTCTTTTTACTACAGGCGCAATGAGATCATGTCCAACCTTGGCCATTGAGGCCTTGATTGGATTAACACCCATACAAATATTTATAAGATCCTCTGCGGTAATGGCTGCTTATAGGATACGTCTCGGGAGCACTGCCCGTCGTATTGGCAATGGGCACTCATCGATCCTGAGTACTATGCCCTGCAGAGGGCTGCTAGGAATGCCTAGTGACAGGAGATTCAATGTCACAATTAAGGATTCCAGAGTCTGTGGACCCAACGTAAAATTCTCTGTGCCCATGCGTAGGGCGCGCGTATAGCTATCTTTTTTGATACTCAGGCAGCTCTTAAGTCCCTCCTTTCTTGGGAATTCCGTTCTAAGCTGGTTTTAGAGTGCTTGAACGGTTTTCTCTCTGGTCACTTTGGATTGAACTATCCTCTGTGGTAAAGTAACCAAGTTCGTTCGCCGTTGTGCCCTTTATGCTTAAAAGAGGACGAGACAACAACACACATTCTTTGTAAGTGTATTGTCTTATGTAATATGTAGTAGAAGGCGTGCTTTTTATTCTGATTTTCTGTATTCGGATGATATTAGGCGGGCTTCTCCAACCGCTGTGCTGACTTTCATAAGGAAAGTCGTGCAGAGATTGATTTAATTTATAGATCTATGGCACAAAAGATCCACTAGGTGTCGCTGTGCCGGCTTTGGACCAGATTTTTCCTCTATTGTATCCAAGGTAGATTGAACAGCTGTTTTAGTAAATTTGAGAATGTGTGCGTCACACAGACAATAGATTTTGACACATGTCTGGGATTTTTCTATCAACAACGGGCATGTGTTAGTAAATTTGAGAGAACTTATAAATGTGTGCGACTCACAGATAATGGATTTGACATATTTCTGGGTTATTTCTACCAACAAAATACATGTGTTTGTTGGTGTTGTATTTGTTTTAGTTATGGTGGTACCTGTAATGAAAATGCCTTGATTGTATCTACTTTTTAACATTTGTTTTTTTACGTCAAAAGAGGGCGCTAAAGTTACAAATCAATTGGTTTTTTATTGATTCAAGAAAATAATTGCTATTTGCATCGAAAATACTTTAAGATTGATGGAATATAGAAAAACATGACATGTTTTTAAATTAATGTTATTTTTTATTCAATTTATTATTTGAGATATTCGCCCAATTTTATTTTGGAAAATTTTTATTTGTTTTTTATATACATATCGCTCCGCTCCTCTATTGCAACATAGTCATATTTCAAAAAACCCAAAATTTTTAAGTTACTAAAGAAGAATTGCTCCCTAATACCTTCTTTATATCTAAAACAGCTTTGAGAAACATATCTTAATCTAAACCGAAGTTATAACCACTAAAAAGCTAATGCCGGCCACATACTTGCTTATATTTTTAAAACTTTAAACGCGTTTGCCAAGTTAATTTTTTTTTTGGTAAGACTTCTCAATTTATTTAAAAAACTCTTTAAGATGCTATTGAGTTTCTCAATTTGTCAATAAGTATTAATGTGACTTTATGTACTTCTAATGAAATATAAATAATAACATTACGCTTGCTAAACGCAAAATTTAAAAAGTTGGACACGTTACTGGTAAAGTTAATTCGAGACGCCGAATTTAGAAATTAGAGCTCGTATTTGCGATATTCACGATTTGAAATTTTCATGACAAAGTACCATAAAAACGCTTTTTATACTTTTGGGATGATTTTTAAATTTAAATATGTACAATATTAGAATATTCTGTGGCTTTTTTTCGCGAATATAAAATTTTTTTGCGTTAAATAAATTTTTTCGATTTTTTTTCTAAAAATGACAATGCACCAATAAAAATTGCATTGCCATTTTGTTTTATGTAACTTTAACAGAATTTTAAATGAGAAAAGTTGTAATATTGTACTTTTCACCTTATTGTCAAAATCTTTTAAATTATTTTTAGCCAATTTTTTATGTATTTTGTTTATGTATTTTGATAAATCTGTGGTTTTAATGAATAAGCGCGGATGTCCATTTTTGTCGATTTTGAGTTATTGATGCCAAATTACATTATTGTATATGCTCTTTTACATGGACCCATTCCGAATTTTTTTTCTAAAACCAACCGATTTTAAAATGAACTTTTCGGGAAAAATAAAAAAATTATTACCGTTCTGAGACATAGCCTGTTCAAAGTATCAAGTACTATTTAAATACAAAATACGGGATAGAACAATATGCAAGCTCGCTTTGAATTGCCCATATTTGTATTACTTAAACATTTAATTTAACAATAATTTCACATAAATAACGAAATTAATGAAAACAAATTTCTGTACACTGTTTGGCAATTACAAACTCATTTGCTTTTGTTATATTCCTCTTTACGCTTTTCGTTTATTTTAACAGAGATGCCACATGATAACAGGTTTAAGCAATGTTGTTAACAAGAAGTCACAGAATCATAAAATCGATAGTGCAAACAACCATTGACAATATAACAACTGTTAAAAAGTTGTAAAAAGTTACAGAATCTCACTACAGGATTTGTAGCCAAACGCGCTATCCAATCAGCCAAAAATATTAAACTTTTGTCTTCAGCGGAACTGACTAGAGATATTAACATGATTTTTATTTTTATAAAGCCTTAAGGTACATGAATAAATTGTTTGATTTACAAAACACAAACTTTTTATGTACAATTAGCAATATAAATTTAATGAGCAATGTTGAACATAATCGAAAATTTAAATCTGAAAACAACTTTATATAAATATAGACGATCTGAAGGTTTTGCGGAATTATCTACTGCAAGTAAATAGCAGCTAGTATATAATAAGACTGATGATAATTTATCAAATTTGTATAAAGTAATTTCATTTTTACTTTCTATTCAGATAACTAAATTGTACTTTATTTTTATACTGTGTAGTTTTTTTTCTACACCTTTAATAACCAATGAACTTTAATTGACCAAAAAAAGGTGGGAACCCTAATCACAGGTAACCAAAAAAAACATATACTTGTATCGGAGTTTTGAAAGTTTACATCCGAGATTCACTTTAAGGGGGAAATAAACTTCCCCTTTTTGCACATACATAGTTATACTGACTCGGCATAGGATATCTTGTAGGGCTTACGTTTAAGGTATTCGATGTGTTCAACATTGTAATGCAAAACACCACGAGGAACATTTTTGTAGTACAATTTATCCCGCAATATTACCACTGAAGAGGAGTTTTTTGCACCTTATTTTAGTAAGAGGCAAAAAGACCTATACCGCGAAGAGTTAGAGAGTTAAAATGTTCTACAAAAATGTTTATCGTTCTATTTTGCATAAAATAGATGAACAAATCTTATATCTTCAATGTAAGGCCTACAAGATATAAGTATGTGAAAGGGGGGTGGGTGGAAATTTAACTCCCTCTAAAATTAATGCCAGATGTAAACTTTCAAAACGCAGATAGACGTGTATATTTTTTGGCAGCTTCTAACAGAATCAGCCTTTACAACTTTGCTATTAGAAAAAAAATTGATTTTCTTGTACAGTGTAAATATTCGCAATTATTGTAAAAAATCGGGTGACTTCACTTTATGCTGAATAAAATCAATAATTATCCATCGATTTTTATGAAATAAAGTTTATTTTATTTGTAGTACTTGTGGTTTTATGGCCAGTTAATAAAAATGGTAAGTTTTTGCCATTTCTGATTTTTTTTTTATAAATTTAAAAAAAAAATAAAAATTTCCAATTTATTCAAAAAATATGTTTTTCATCATTGCGGTGTGTATAATTCCGAAACTATTGAATATATAAAAAAAGTAACATATCGATGGCAAAAATTATGGCTCGTTTTATTGCAAACTACACAAACAATATTTTCTTTTTGAAAAATTTTTCTAAATTAATATTTTTTGAGTTATGAGGTAAGTTATAGTTTTTCCTAAATTTGATCAGGCTGACAAATTTGGTGCAATAATTTTTTATCAATGCTCACCAACCTAAGCACTAAGAGAAAAATCATTCATTCAGCTTATGAAGCGGCTTCACTGATATTTCTTCATCATATTATTGAAATGTTGCATTAATAGAATGATAATTTTCATTAGCTTAATGAAATTGTTCTCTTTCTGCACTTGTTCATTTTTTAGCTTACATTGCATTTATGACAATGTTTTCGGTGATATTATGCAGTTAAATTTTTTCCAATTCTAAGAAGACTAAAAGTTTATCTCATTAGATTTTAGTATTTATTGCAAAAATACTTTATAATATACTAACCCACCGGTGTTCTTCGCTACCTCAATGTTTTGCAGATATAGAAAAATTAATAATTACCTTGTATGGGGGTACCTGTCTCTCCCCTCCAATACCACCAATATTTTTCTGGGAATTCCATGTTATTTTAAGAATTACATACATCGAATTTAGATATAGGAAATTAAGATATAGGAAAATTAAGAATTACATCGTATTGGGGGCACCCATTTCTTCTCTACTATACCTCCAATATTTTGAAAGTCGCATATTGTTCTAAGAATAACAAATATCGAATTTAAAGAGCCATACTCTTATAGTTGTACAGATATAAGAAAATTAAGAATTACCTCGTTCCCCCACCCCCTCCTATTCCACCAATATTTTTCTAGAAATTCCATATTATTTTAAGTATAACACTCTTCGAATCAAGAAAACCTCACTCTTACAGTTGTAAAGATAGAAAAATTAAAAATTACCTCATATGGGGGTACCCGTTTGCCCCTGCTATACCACCAATATTTTGCTGGAAATTCCATGTTATTCTAAGAATAACACATCGAATTTAAAGAGTCTTATTCTTATAGTTGTACAGATAAGAAAATTAAGAATTAATTCGTATGAGAGGTACCCGCTTGCTCCCTCCTATACCAGCAATATTTTGCTGGAAATTGCATATTATTCTAAGAATAACACACATCGAATTTAAAGAGCCTTACTCTTATAGTTGTACAGATAGGGGAAAATTAAGAATTACCTCGTATGGGAGGTACCCATTTTCCAACTCCTATATCACCAACATTTTGTTCGAAATTCCATGTTATATTAAGAATAACACAGCGAATTTAAAGAGCCTCACACCTATAGTTGTGTAGATATAAAAAAATTAAGAATTATTTCGTATGGGGGTACCCGTTTCCCCCTCCCATACCGCCAATATTTTGCTGAAAATTGCATGTTATTCTAAGAATAACAAATGTTGAATTTAAGGAGCGTTACTCTTGTAGTTGTACAGATATAGGAAAATTAAGAATTAAGTTGTATTGGAGGTACCCGTTTCCTTCGTCCTATAAATATTTTGCTGATAATTGATTGTTATTCTAGGAGTGACACACATCAAATTTAAAGAGCCCCACTCATATTGTTATACAGATATAGGAAAATTAAGAATTGCCTCGTATGGGAGGTACCCGTTTCCCCCATTCTTAATATTTTGCTGAAAATTGCATGCTATTCTAAGAATAACACGCATCGAATTTAGAGAGCCTCACTTTAATAGTTGAGCAGATGTAGAAAATTTAACAATTACCTCGTATGGGGGTAACCCTTCCCCCAAAAATAAAAAATAGGCTATTTCCCTGTCAGCAGTAAGACAGTTCAAATAAGCTTACTAACATAAGCCTTAAGCTTGAAAAAGTATTAAAAATTTATTAAAAAAGGCTAACAATTGTAGAAAAATCAATACGGAACTCTCTTGAAAATATTATACGTGCATGCTTACTATAAGCTTATTTCTGCAGGTGTAGAATAAGCTTACGAAGGTAATATTGTATTATCTTTTGCATATTGTAGAATAAACTTCACAAATAATATATTTTTTAGTGTTAAGAAAAATTTTAATTTTTGACATGCTTCAAATTCATTTATTACAAATTATTTATTTATTACAAATTTATGCTTTGTATGTTGTAATTTACAAAATTACACGTCCGCTCACTTTGAAATTTAAAACCAAATGTAATCGTAAAGCACTTGTAACAAATAAAATGTATTGAAAAAGATAATTAATTTTCAATCGTTATATTGTGCTCTTGAATATATGCACATATGTCGTTTATAAGCATACTTTAGAAACAGTTGTGTATAATAATAGTTTCTCAAGCATTGTTAAAAACTGCTTGTGAATTCACATTTTATAAACATTGTTATAAGCGAAGTTAAGAAAAGCTTAAGCCCACTATTTATATAAGCTTATTCTCAAGTTGTATTGCCTTTTGATTACTGTATGGCAGTAATCACTGCTGTATGGCATGTTGGGTACACACAGATTGACTTATATATATATATATAGATGCTGTTGGCGGAAGAAGTTAAAGAAGGCGTTGTCTACAAATCTGATGATGAAAATGAAAAGTCCGAGTTCGATACCGTGAGCGGTTGTCAATGTGGTAGCATTGGTTCGTAAACAAGGTAAAATAATTAATAAAATGTTGGTATTAGCTGTTTTACTCTATATCACAAGCCGTTCCACTTCTGTAGAAAATGCAACGCTGATCTAATGAGCTTATGGAAAGTTAAAAAAAAGCAATAACAACACATTATATCAGGGTAGCATTTTGTGCAGAAGTCGTACATCTTGTATAATAGTCTAAAACGGCTTAATGCAGTTTCAGCTAATGCGCTTAGTTAAGCTGTTTTTAAACTATTATACAAGCTGTTCGACTTCTGCACAAAATGCAGCCTTGATATAATGTGTTGTTGTTGCTTTTTTAAAAATGTCCATAAACTCATTAGATCAGGGTTGCATTTTCTACAGAAGTAGAACGGTTTGTGACATAGTGTAAAACAGGCATTATAACAACATTTACAAAAGATGCAATCTATGACATAAGTTCATATGTATGTATAATGAAATTATTTAATTTTTTTTAATGAAAGAGTTTCACGAAATCAGTGAAGTGTTTTATATGAAACTTTATGAAATATTCTTCATTAATACAATGAAATCTTACGCTAGCTCGTTATTAATGGCAAAATTAAATGATCCAATGAAGAAATTCATAGCTGGCACAAAGATTTTCCTTTCAGTGAGGGTAAGAGTAAAATAAAGTTGACAAAAAAATTTGCCATATACATAGCTAACTTGGAGGTTACACGTTCAAGTTTTGTTTCAATTTTTGTTTCAAGTTTCAATACATTCACACTTTTTTACTAACACACTCACATAATTGGAAATTGACTACCAACTTGATTTCAATTTTGCTTTCAAGATTTGTTTCAATTTTTCGTTCAATTTAAACAGTTGATCTCTATTATTGTAAGTAAATTACAGAAAGACTCGGCTATAACAAACGTTGTGCAAACAGCAAAAAAAAACCGCTCTATGACAAGTTCGTAATAAGCGTAGTTCGATACAAACGAGGACTCGTTAACTACGAATTCGCTATTACGAACTATTTTTGTATGAAAATGGCAACCGAAACGTCGGCACTTTAGACTTAGATCGTTACAACCGAGAATTCGTTATAACCGGGTTTTACTGTTTCGTTGTTGATACCTTGACGACGGCATCTTGAAAACAAAATTGACTATCAAGTTTCTTACAGCCTACGTCATAGCGTCAATTAAAAGTAGTTTTAACAAGCAATACGTGTGATCAACTTGAAAGCAATTTCTTGAACGTGTAACTGCAGAGTAAGGTTCACCCTAGTGTACATATGTTTATAAATTTTTTAAGAAGCCAATAAACATTCAAAATTTGGTTCATATGAACATATGTGTGTACTGATGTGCAATATTTGATTATATATTCAAATTATTTCCACTTTCCTCTGTTGACTCACTTTAAGCGGTAAGGAAGTTATGTCAATGTAATAAACGTAAAAAATTGAATTGAAAATCGATACAAAAAAGAATGATATATGTATGTAGGTATAGTTATAAAATATTTGTTATTATTCATTTGTACACTCACTTTAGAAAAAAACCTTAAGAAGAATTAAATTTTCGTAACACTTAAAATACAATTGATTATCTTATTATTATTCAAAATGACGACATGTTTTATTTATACTAGAATAATAATAATAATAGATTTTCTTTAAGCACAAACACTTTGACAAAAACACAGAAGGCCATTTGTATATATTTCTAAGAACACGACTATAATAGATATTCTAGCGTTATTTTATATTCGAAACCAATTATCCATCACACGCTTAGATTTTAAGAAACTAATGTCGCCAAGGAATGCTAAAACAACAAAATTAAATATTCTATTAATTTAATTAATTATATTATAGTAATTAATTTTTTATAATACATCTTTAAATTTTACGTTTAAGCTGTTAAAAATTATTCACTTGTGTGTTTCATTTTTTAATTTTTGTAATTTATTTGATTATAATTTCTGTATGTTTTCTTAACACATTCCCCAACTTCCGACTGAATTCAAATCCATGTCCATGTTCCGTTACACACGACAATCCGCCCTTAACTGAAACGTATCAAATTGAATTTACCGTTAGAAGCACTAGAAGCCAAAACACTAATTTATTCAGTTTTTCTTTATATTTTAAATCCGCACGTGAAGGTAATGTTAAGATTTCCAACAACCCTTTGCAATGTTTATTTCTCGAATAACTGTAGTCTTGTTACAATTCTGTAGTTTATGCTATAATTAACGATGGCAGGAAAGAACGGTAAAGTGGTGAATTTCTTGTTTAGTTACCATTTTGTGAGGTTATTTTTGAGAGCTCCAATAAAGCAGAGAGTGAATAAGAGACAATTTTGTTTTTTAATGTGCGTCGAATCCTTGTTTTGTTTACAGTGGTTGAATTCCTTATGCATTCCTTAAATTCCTTTCCGGACAAACATATGATTTTTGTTATTGTCCTTATAAAGTAAATAGCCCAATAAACAATTCACGCTATATAATTTAACTTTTAGGGCCTGATTCACAAAGCCGAAATAAAACTTTTCCTACAACATTTTTATAAAAATTACTCTGAAAACTAAATCTTTCCAGAAAAAAATTTCAATATAAAATTCTGTTCGTGTTTGTGAAGCAAATGAAGTAAAAATCAACAAAGCTTTTTTTAGGGTTCCGTACACCAAAGATGAAAAGTAACCCTATTCTTTTCGCTACGCTGTGCATCCGTCCGTCTGTCTGTCTCTCACAGGTTTCTTTCTCGAGGTACGGACCTGAAATGTTCACAGGATATGTGTAACTATGGCCGCTACAAAAACTTAGTGTATGTTGTAAGATTATGAAAGCTCTAAATTAAAGGGTGTTCTAAAGCGAGCAACGAAACACATTGAAACTTGTCTATAAATAACACTTGACATTTTCAAAGCATTTTAAAGGAAACAGAAACGAATGTAAAAGACAAGCAAGCTAAGAATTAAAGGGTATTCTATCAGTTAATGTAATTTTTAAATTAAGCTGTATCTTATGAACTGTAATAATTAAACACTTGAAACAATCAAAATTAATAATTAAAGGGTGAATTAATTATTAAAGGAACGAAAAAGTCGAAAAGTAAATCGTCGAAAGGAAAAAATCGTCAAAACGAAAAAAGTCTTCAAAACAAACAAAAAAAGCTAGGGCTAAAAACACCTAAAATTGTAAAAATGGATGTACGAATAATCAATCGTCCAAGTGAAAATCGCCCGAAACAACAAAATGAAGTAACGCCCAAAATTGTTGTGTGATTCGTCATAGTGAAGAAACACCCAAAAAAGAAACAGTGCCCAATCGCCCAAAAAAAGTGTAGAATAACCCAAAATCGTGAAATGAAAAATCGCCCGAAATTTTGTGTGTTTGTTCATTATGTAAAGTCACCAAAGTTCAAATGAATAATCAACCAAAATTTTGTTTGTGGTTTTCAACATTTTGCATAAATTTGGCAATTATTCATTATAAATAAATACCCAAAAATATAAAAATGTTGAATCGCCCAATATGAAATAAATTCCAACTTTTGGAACTTGCTTCATAATGAAATAACTCCCACACGAAAAAACGAATTAAGTTCCAATGAAATAAAACACACAAAAATATGAAATAAGTCCAAAATTTGTTATGGGCTAGTAAGATGTAACATATTTTTATAGAAATTCTTTAGTGATCGTTTTCTAAATACCTCAGAGGAGAAAATCCTTAAGCCCAGCCAAAGGCCGACAATTCACACAGCCCTTACTAAGCGAAGCCGGTCTTAGAAATACCTCAGAGAAGAAAATGTTTCTTGACTGAACATAAATGTATTATCGGCCGGGCGCAAGGATTTTCTGCCTGAGGTATTTGCAAAACCTGCTTCACTTACTGAGGGCTTTCCGCATTATCGGCCTTCGGCCGGACTTAACGATTTTCTCCTCTGGGGTATTTCAAAAGGCGGTTTGCTTACTGATGATTGTCTGCATTGCCGGCCTTCGGCCGATCTTACAGGCTTTTTCCTCTGAGGTATTTGCAAAACCAACTTTGCTTACTAAGGGTTTTCTGCTAGGCGGCCTTCTGCTGGCCTTAACAATTTTCATTTCTGAGATGAGAAAACCTTTGCAAGCAGAATACCGGTAATATAGAAAATCTTAAAGAAGAAAAGCCGGTTTTATAAATACCTGAAAAGAAAAACATTCTTAAGCCCGGCCAAAGGCTGGCAATTCACAAAACCTTCAGTAAGCGAAGACGGTCTAGGAAATACCTCGGAGGAAAAAATCCTTAAGCCCGGCCGAAGGCCGGCAATGCAACATCCCTCAGTAAGCGAAGCCGCCTTTGGAAATACTTCAAAGAAAAAAACCTGTAGGCCCGGCCAAAGGCAGGCAATGCAGAAAACCTTCAGTAAGCGGAGCCGATTTAGGAAATACCTCAGAGAAGAAAATCCTTACACCCCGTCTTCACGAGACATAAGTTTGGAAATTTTTGTGTTAGCAATTGTCAAAATTCTGTCCTAACACAAGAAATTAACATGTGGACCGAATGTGTTTGTGTCCTAACACATGTTGGGAAATCAATGTTAAAACACAAGCCCGAGGAAATATGTTAGAATACAAACTGTCAAATTTAATATGTATGCGTTTTTTTTACAATTTGTTTGATTTTATTGAAAAAAGAATAAATAAAGTTACTAAATAAATGTTTTAGATGTTTTTTTTTATTTTTTGCATATTATTTATGTTCATATTCATAAAATGTTTACACACAGAAAAATAATAAAGTGAAATCTATAAAAACAAAATTACAAAATGCCGTGCAAATTTACTATATGAATATATAAAATTTGTGTCCAAACATCAGTACGTTTACTCCACCCTTAACACAAGTTTGAACACATGAATTTTTTTGACGTCATTCTGCCGACGTTAATTCTTATGTTAAGAAATATCAAATGTCTCGTGAAGACGGGGTGTTAAGGCCGGGCGAAGGCAGACAATCCCGAAAAAAATTATATAAGTCCCAAACTTTTTTCTCAATGAAATAAAACCCAAACATATTTTTTTCTATTTCATTTGCAGTTTTCTCCATAAAATTATATAATTCCCAAAAAAGTGAAATTACTTCCATAATAATATTAAATAAATTCCGAAATTTGGTAATTATTTCATAATACAATAACTCCCAAAATGTATGAAAATATTTTTGGAGTTTTTCCATTTTTTATTTAGGAGTTATTTCTTTGGGCGTTATTTCATACAGCCTTAAAAAATCGCAAAAAACCAAAAATTCGCCAAAACGCTAAAACTAAAAAACATAAAATTAAAAAAATACCCAAAACGAAAAAATATCCAAAATGAAAAAAGCGATAAAACTAAAAAAAAACCCCAAGAGAAAAAATTGCAAAACGAAAAAATCATCTAAATGAAAAAAGCACTGAAACGAAAAAAATCACCAAAACGAAAACATCTCCAAAACTAAAAAAGTCACTAAAGCTAAAAAAATAGCTAAAATGAAAAAATCGCCATAACAAAAACAAAGCTAAAACTAAAAAATTCGAAAAAAAAAAAAAAAATAAAAAAAACGCACGGTGTCATGGGACACCGGGTAGGAACGTAGCTCCTTACATTTCACTTACTATAGAATTTGTATTTTCACTATCTCTGAACGATGGGAATTATTTATGTCGAAATGACAAATTCTCTTTCAACCGTGGCAATTAAAAGAGTTTATTTCTTTACCGAAAAATATATCTGTTTTAAAAAAAGAGGAAGCGTGGTAGGTTCAACAATGTTAATGTCAAAGAGAAGAACATTTCCCCTACCTACCCTCGTGGTCCTATTTGAAAAAAATTATAGCCTATTTCTTCTTTTATAGCTCGATTATCGATGGCAACCGAACTTCAGTTGCAACTGCAACTGACAGCCAGCAACTAAAAATTTGTGGTTGCCAGAAAATCACTAAAAAGCAACTGAAATTGACAGCTTTCAGTTGCCAGTTGCCATCCGTAATATGATTTTTAGAAACTGGCAACGCAACTGAAGTTCGGTTGCCATCGATAATCGAGCCATTAGACTCCGATCTATCTATGTTTTTAATTTCATCAAAATCAGTTAGATAGTTTCGGAGGTATAAACTGCCCCCTAGTGCTCCTACTTAAAAAAAATGTATAGCCTACGTGCTTTTCTAGATTCAGATATATCTATGTTTTGAATTTCATCAAAATCAGATAGATAGTTTCAAAGAGGACGAAATTTCCCCATACCTCCCCTCGTGGACCTATTACTGAAAAAATGTCAAGCCTATATCTTTTTTTTTTACTTATATCTATCTAAGTTTTGAATTTCATCAAAATCGGATAAATAGTTTCAAAGAGGACGAACTTTCCCCCTTACTCCCCTCGTGGTCCTATTTTTGAAAAAATTTATAGCCTAGGTCTTCTTTTAGCCTCGGGTGTATCTATGTTTTCAATTTCATCTAAATCGGATAGATGGTTTCAAAGAGGACGAAATTTTCCTCTACCTCCCCTCATGGTACTATTTCTTAAAAAATGTGCAGCCTATGTCTTCTTTTAGACTCAGATCTATCTATGGTTTGAATTTCATCAAATTTTTGTCTGACCATTTTCTCTAGAACAATGCATAAAATCAATGGGGTAACTCCCACAAAATTTGTATGTGTTTTACCGCATTATTTCCCATGATATGTCAAAATATATATCTGCTATATATGGGAGGTGCCACGCCCACTCCTTAATAACACATCCTTAAAACAGGGACTGAAACCATGAAAAAAATGGGTTCAGGCTCGGGTTCGGGTTAATCAAAATAAAAGTTTCAGGTTTGGCTTCGGTTCAGGATTCAGGTTCGCGTTCGGGCTTAAAACCAAAATAAAATACATAAATCAATTTTACATTCACGTTTATACGTTTCAACACTATGCTGCCTGTTCTGTAAATCGAGTCGTTTTAAAAACGCTCGATTTAGAAAAATTAAATCCACTAATAGCAAACTTTTTTCATACTTTTCAGCAATTTCATATTTTTTAGAGCTTAAATATCATATCTGAAATTAATTTACTATAAACCATTTAAAATACATCAATGGGGGCATTATTTATTTTTGGAAACCGAGAAATTTACTTGGACTCAGTTTACCGAACAGGGCCGTATATTCTTTTTTTTAATTTAATTAAATTTAACTTATTTAACTTTCAAAAAAACTTTGTTCAACTTTGTAGCGTACGTAACGCATTGCCATAAGAACATTCAAATAAGAAATTATTAGGATGACCCAGAACAAGAAAAATCAAAAAATTTTAGCAACCATTCGGCACTTTTAAAAATTGCAAAAAATAGTCAGCTTTCGGGATGCTGCCACCTGGTATCAATTTGCTTTGGTCGTTATTTTATTTTGATTTTGTTTTTAATTTTTTTTTTGCGTGCAAGAAATGTAATGTTTTTTATTATTCTTCTATTAAATATTTTTTTTTATTTTTGAAAACGAACCTTGCTGAAATTTTGGGTTCAACGGGTTCGGGTTCAAAGTCTTTATAAACAGCGAACCTGAACCCGTTTGGGTTCGGTTTCAGTCCCTGCTTTAAAAACATTATAAAAAGAGTTACTCACACAAATTTTAAAGTCTTTAGCTGCATTAGTTCCATAAATATCCTAAAATATAAATTTCTTCTATATGGGAAGTGCCACGCCCACTTATATTTCAAAATTATATAGACTATTGTTCCTTCCAGATCATCAGTAATATACTGAGAAAATTTCAGCAAGATCGGTTCACTGGCTTAGGAGTACATAGCTTTCAAACATACAAACAAACAAACAGATATTCACTTTTATATATATGTATATAGATAAATATTAGTTAGCTGAAACAGCTTCAGATATCACTGCCACGAACCACTTATCCAAGTCACAAATGAAAATCTAAAAAATCGTAAAAGTATGGCATACCAATATGCCAGTATTTTTCTAACCAGTATTCGTCAGTATTTTTTTCATTTTCAAAAAATTTTTGTTTTACTCCCCAAGCATTGGTTTTTGTTATTCAACGCATTGATGTGCATGGTGCGCCATAAGGAACTTACGTTTCAAAAATCCTAGAAATGAAAAAAAAAACGCTGCAACGAAAAAACACCAAAACGAAAAAATCGGTTAAACAATAAAATTGCAAAAAAAAAACGAAAATATGAATTAGTTTGAAGTTTCAAGAGATTCGGAGAATTCCCGCATAGAACATATTACACTACACAAAACAACATCAAAAAAATAACAAGTTTACGTCTGGGATTCGTTTTAGGGCGAATTAAAGTTTCTCAAACTTCTCAACCCTTTTGCTCACTCTTACATAGCGTCTTCACGAGACATCAAATTAGTGTTATCGTAATGTTATAATAATTATTATGAGAGCGTTGTTATAATAAATATTATCACAACAATCTTATGATATAAAATGTCAAAAAATATAAAAATAAATAAATTATGTGTTTGTGTTTATTGAAATAAATTAAAATCAAAATTTTTTAAAAATTTCTGTGAGTTTGTGTACATAAAATTGTTCAATTGATTTTTTAATTAAAATTTGTTTGAAAAATCATAAATAAAACTACTAATTAAGCAAAAATATTGCATTTTAACTCAATGAGCATTTGTAGCAAATGAAATCTCTTAGCAAAATTAAAAATACGTTGTCCTGTTGTATGACATGAAGAGAAATTTCGACATTTTAGTTTTCTTATTCTGCCGACGTTCTCTCTCATGTTATATCAAAGTTAATGTCTCGTGAAGACGCAGTGTTACACAGAAAAAATTATCACCAAAAAATTTTCAAATAAACGTTTGTCTAAAAACAAATTTCATTTTCAGTAAATGTTCTTTACATAATCAATGAATTGTTTGTTTGACTTTTATTTAGGACGCAAACACCAAAACAACAAGAAAACCCATATCGTAAAAAACAACCCCGATGACTATTTAACCCAATTTTGTGAGGAAATAGAATATGAGTTATCTTATTCCTTTTATCAATATAGTTAACCGAAATCTCACCTTCTGATTCTTTATTCCAATTTCTCCAACTTTTATTTTTGGTTTTGCTTGTACGTAAGCTCCGCCTACGATAAATCAATCTATTGTTGTTGTACATATTTTAAACAGATTATCTATCTTTATGTCATAATTTGCATTCTGATTTTCAGTTTTAAATTAGACCGCAGAAACTACACATGTATTCAACTTTTTGCGGGTGCCGTTGCAAATTTTAATATTTCTACGTAATTATTATTTGAACTGAAAATGTGTATAAGTCGGAAGTTATTATTATTCGGCTTAAGTTCACAATAATTGAATTAATGTAAATTCAAATTATTTGTTAAGAGTAGAATATTAGAATATCTACACAGAAAAAAATAGACAAGAATTATATTCAATAAGACCATGTTATTAAAAAAAAATATGAATTTCAATAACATTTATCTTTAACATAATAAAATATTTCGTTGTAAGTATTTCTTTTCAATGCCGGTTATTTCTTTTCTTTTTATACATAAGTACTTAAAACAAGTTGTATCCCATAAAAAAATAAATGGGATATGGCTCAGCTAGAGAGTGTATGCTTTACGTCCGGAAAGCCCGGGTTCGTATTCCAGCCATGTCAACATTTTTTTAATTTATATATATATTTTTATTTTGAAATAATTTTGTTATCAATATAGGGGAATTCTTTATCACAGGAAATTTGAAAAAAAAAATTATTGAATACCGGGATTTTTGTTATCAAAAACGAAACTTATTTTTTTCTGTGTAATCAGACTAGCAGAACGGATTAGTACTACTTATTTCGACAGCCGCTACGCTGTCATCATCAGCGTCCTTTGTTCGCTCTTACCACCAGAATCAGAAGGTGAAATGTTCAGCTCACCATATTGATAAAAGGAATAAGATAACTCATATTCTATTTCCTCATAAAATTTGGTTAAATAGCTGATGTTTCATTAATACTAGTATCCACGATCAAACGTGGTAAAAGCAAACAAAGCACGCTGATTAGATAGTCTGATTAGATATTCTAATATTCCACTCTTAAAAATAATTTGAATTTACATTAATTCAATTATTGAACTTAAGCCGAATAATAATAACTTCCAACTTAAACACTTTTTTTTACTAAGAAAGTGTATTAAATAAATAAGTGATTGTACACTTCGAATAAAACAAAATCTTACAAACTGAAGCACACATTTTAATTGCTTTATTTATTGAATTTTGCTTTCCTTACGTCTTAAGCTGATTCGGAAAAAAACAATTTGCCTGTGTAATATTAGTAATTTTATGCGAAATATCCCATAGTGCAACTCGAGCACTTCATTTTCAATTAATTAAAAAATTTCTAAATTTGTAGAGCCATATTTTCTTAACTGTTGCCGATGAGGCTTCCAAGATATTAAAACGTAATGATCCAATACAATAGCGTGACCCGAGTCCATTTTCCACACTTTTGAACCAAAAATCGTTGGATCCCGAAATTCCGGGATCGGGATTTGCAAAATCCCGAATCGCAGGATTCTTAAAAATCAATCCCTAATTACCATGTAAAGATAGCTTAAGTATCATCGTAGAAATATGCTGTCGCAACTCAACTTAAGTGCTTTTATCAAAAGTCCACAGATATCAACGTTTCAATGCCTGCAAGTATTACATAAAAATATTAACCCCCATATTAATAAACGATTATTCAAATTAATGTAAATTAAACCAACATTAACTTTAATAAATTTGTATGAATTTGGGGGTAAATATTTAGACATTTTGGTTTAACATTGACAGCCAAACAAACTATGAATCATCATCATCATATAACTTTTTCTTAGTCTCCAAAGAATACAAATTGTCAACAAAATGCATTCAAACACGTGACGATTTTTAAAACGTTCATAGACAAAAATAAAATGACGTACATAAATATTTTATTGAAAATAGTCATATTGCAGATTTTATTGCATTCTCTTCGCTGCCGTGTGACTTTGATAAAAAGAAAAAATCCACCACAATTATTTCTTGTTGACGCTGCTTTTGATTTCCTTCCTTTAGTCTACAGAAAAAATCAAGGTGATTTAACAAAAAAAAAAACAAAACAAAAACACTTGTGCCAAACTATTTAAGGAGAATTTGATAAATACATTACGGTAGTCCTTATATGGAGGTATATGCGACATTGCACACCAAAATCAAAATAACAAGGCTCTAGCAACTGATTCTGGTATAGGGGACAGAAAGATTTACATGTATAAGCGTTTTGAAAATTTTCGTGTGACCTTTATTTTAGTGGGAGTTGGAGGATCCCCCTTCCCCCTTTTCAACATTGTTATAGTGAATCGGCATAGGAAATCTGGTAGTCCTTTCATTTTAGGTTGAGGTGTGTTTACCACACTAAAGCTTAAAGTTCAACTTCTACGCGTAAAATAAGTTAAACTGTGTTTAAAGGTTAATTTCGCACTTATTCTCAATTAGTGCTAAAATATCCCTCAAACACGGATTTTATAAGGCTAATTTGTATTGAAAACATGTCTTATACAAAAGAAAGGCGTAGATTAGGGCTGCAATACGTCCTGGTTTTCCAGGCTTTAGACAAATTGTCCTGGTCCACTCTTAAATTGACCTGGTTTTTTGATACAGGTCAATGCAGATAAAAATTTAATTTCTGCTGATTTTTGCTATTGACAGACGTTAAGCTTTCTGTTATAACGCTGTTTACATGAAGCAATTTTGCCAGCAGTTCGTCACCTTATTATTGGTTTGACCCATAAACATAGGAAAAGCCTTAGAAACCAGCAAACCAATATTAAGCTGACGATTTGTTGCCTGGGGCCAGGGCTGCCAAATGATTTTGATCAAAAATCTGCACTTATCGTGGAAAAAATCGGCATTTTCGGCACTTCAATTCGAAAAATCGGCAAGAAAATCGGCATAAATAAAGCTAAGCATTTTTCGTGGTTTTATTAATTTTTATTAATAAGAAAACAAAAAATAGCAATCGCCAGTAATTTCATGTGGTTTATAAACATAAATGCATAACAAATAAAAAAATAATGTGAGTCCGACCACAGGGGAGATGTGTAAACTTCTAGTAATGAAACATTTCACCTTCTACCGAAACATTCTTCTCATCATTCACCCGTTTCAACTTCGGCGAACTGGGCTTCATCCGCTTCTTTTTCACCCTCGTACCTTCCTCCACACCCGACACCTCTGACTCACTCCCACCAGGCATATCGCCCTTCCGCTTCCCCGCAGACATAAATAATAGTATTATTTATCCACCAGCAAAAAATAATATACCCGTACAAACTAGTTGGAATTGCCGCAGTTAAACAGCAAAATAACCAACAGTCAAAGACAAACGCAGTCAATAAACCGTCAGCCAAATAACGCACCAAGTTCAGCAACAAATTAGGTAAAATCGAAAAACCGGTTTGTTTTTAAAACCCGGGTTCAAAAACCGAGACGAACCGGGTCTGAATCCTGATAAACTGGACCCAAAATCCCAGAAGTTCCCGGCAAAAATCAAAAACGGCAACACCGAAATACTCTCTCAACTCAAAAACATGGCAACACAGCACCAACCAACAAACGTACGACCTTACTGCCGGAGTTTGACCTTGAGACTTCCTTTGCCAGCGGAGTCTCAAAAAATTAAACGCGCTATAAATACACACACGCACTGTGTATATAAAATGAATGTCTATATCGACACGAAAATTCAAAATCGATCCCAAAATACAATCGCACAATATCACAGGAATCCGCATCCCTATTTGAAAAAATTTTATCACCTCTAAAAGAGGACAGTCCAAGCTACCGATAGCCACAAAAATTTCGAATGAAACTTGAAAATCACTTCCGAAAAATCTTACCTATAGATTTTATTAATAGATTTCACAAAGAGGGACATGTGGTAGACCGAAGTCCAACCAGGCACTAGCACTGGTCGAGCATCAGTCCTTTAACCAAACCTCTCCCAGCGATTTTGGTAGCAACCACAGCCTCCACGTGATTAGCTCCCGAAGGAAACCTCACCAAGCAACCAGATACAGAATCATCCTTCCTGCAGAGGGTAAGACGAAGTCAGCCAGCGACATCATCCCAGATGATGTCGCTTAACGGCGAGCATCATCTCTTTATCCCTCTGGAAGGCTAGTTATCTGTGGGGCCACTGGTTCCCGTGGTACCAGTTTATGTTACTGATCAAGCCTCGAAAGAAAATCCCCTAGAGGTTAACTTTCTATCGACTTTGGTCTTGAGAGAGACCCTAGGTGCCTGTTCACCTCCTTACTGACTAGCGTAGGCAAGCCTACTTCCTTATATAAATATGTGCACGCCCGTTACTCGTCTGCAAGAGATTGGGTAGTGGTGATATTTTTCTTCATTACGATATTTGGATTTATTAAATTTAGTGATTTACAGTTACCATCAAAATCCAAGTTTTTGTATGAAAGTGAGCATTTCTATATCAAAATTTACGCAAAGCCTGGGGCTTACGTCTTTCAAATACTCGATGAAATAAACACCGTTCGCCTCGCCAGGCCTTGTGTATATTTTCGCCCCTCGTAATTTTAAATGAATTTTTTATTTTTGTTTGTTTTTATGTATGAATTACATGTTAAGTTTTGTTTCTATTGTTTAATTTTTGGACTTCAATTTGAAATATAGGGTTGATACATGTATCAAAATAAAAATTTGTTGCGGTTAATTTTTATATGATTAGTTCTTGGAATATATAAGCTTTTGTTGTACATTCGTTTGTGATATGTATTATAAATGTCCTGGTCGACGGGTTCAGAATTCTGGCAGCCCTAGCGTAGATATAATATTTATTAATAAATCGATAAAGCGGTCCATCCATTATATGTTATTGCATATGTTATTGTACATATTATTGCCGTTTTGACCTATACTATGCAATAAATGGCACAATATTTTCAAAGGAAATATTGCCCAGTTTTCCTGACAGTGCAAAAGTAAATATAACACTGAACAATGCTGCCACCACATTATAAAGGGTCCGCCAGATAACTTTTTTTTTGAAAATGGTATAAAAAAAACTACTGAATATTTTCTCAAATTTCTTTTTTTATTTGAAAGTACAATCCTTCCGGCTAATAATGAAAAATAATTTCATTCAAATGGCTGCCTCGGCTGGCCATGCAGTAGCCTACACGATCGGTCCAATTTTAAGCACATTATCGATTGTGTGCAGCTGTATTTCACCAATGGCTTCACGAATATTGTCCTTTAAAGCGTCAATTGTCTCTGGCTTGTCGGCGTAACACTTATCTTTGACGGCAACCCACAAATAATAGTCCAACGATGTCAAATCGCAGCTCGGAGGTGGCTAAACGACATTAGATCTGCGGCTGATAATGCGATCTTAAAAATCCGTACGCAATTTTCGCACACATTCTGCAACATTACCATGATTTTCAAAGTAATGTCGCAATATTTCCCAGCGTTGTTCAAGCGTATACACAACCATATTCGTTCAGCGGAAGGATAAAACTAATTATCTGTCAAATCAGACATGAGCTAAGTGTTACCATTCACGACATAAGCACTAGTGGAAAAAAAAGTTAGATGGCGGACCCTATACAATTGTCTTGATGGTACAATAAAAATCAAACGTATTTTTATGTTTGTCAATATATTGTGCCGCCTTCGAATATGACATATATACATTGCCGATATTATTGTACAATACGAAAAATTGCAAGTGTATGGCCCGCTTAAAAGCAAATTTTAATGTTTAAAGAAAAATACGGCGGTAGCTAATATTGGTTTGTTTTGAGACTCCGCTTGTAAGGTGTCTGGCAGGTGATCACAGTTGCCGCTGTGGACTTTCTGCGTTTGTTAATAATGGCGCAGTTTTAGTGGGGGAGTGCCGGGGCACTCCCAAGATTTTTGGTCCTACTTTTTTGCTTTGTTTCTTAACTTCTTTTTTTACATTTTTATTTTAGCTCTGGACAATTATACATCGTAATCAAACAATATCCAGCATATTGTGAGTATAAGAGTGAGAATACTCTCCAATTGGTGAGAGCATTTGGTCAAATTTAACGTATTTTATATCCCCTCTTCCTTGAAATATTGATCATGTGTAATTCTTTCTGAATATAACTTTGGATTAAGTCTTCCTCTATTACTTGCATAATTTTTTAATATGATCAGTAGTTTATATTTAATCCTTTTATTCCTAAGAAGAACATGCATAGGTCCATAATCAATAAATTTCATTGAACTCTATCTAAAACTAAAGTTTTGCATTCGCTTTCGTTTTGTACGTAAGTATATACTTTTAATGAACATTTTTAGACTTGGGCTAAATCGTTCCTTTTGTAGAAACATTCCGACCGATCCGAAATACTAAAGGAAGTAAGTCGTTCATCGTTCGGGTATTTGCTTGAACAGTGAATGAACGAGGAACGATAGAGTCTCCCTTATCGCGTTTGGAGATTTTGTGGCGAATATCAGGTGTTTTGCACTAGGTTAATGAAAAATTTTGTCTGTTTTCTTTAATCTACTACAAATTATCGAATTTGAAGTCGAAAACCGCCAACCACGATAAGGCCCAATGTCTCTGTCGCTCCTAAAAACGTCAACAAACATTTTTCATTGTTTATTTTCATTTTCTGACATAATAACAATAAAATAATTCTTTGTTTTCGTAAAATATTTGTAAAACAAACAATAGTCCACAACAAGCAATAAATTTTTTAAAATAAAATCTATCATAAACATAAATAATCATTCTCTATACAAAAAAGTGTACACAAATAAGTGCTTCGTTTGTCAAAGCAAATTAATTACTCCTCAAGATGGTTTGCAATTGCGGAACGAGGAACGATAAAAAAGGAACGTTTGGATCGGTCCGTTCCGTTCCATTTAGGCAATCGTTCCATGGAACTAGGTCGTTCCGGAATGACACAACTCTAAACATTTTATATGTTAAACTTTTTTAGGTTTTTACAGTATTACCGCATTAACACTTGTGTAAAGCTTAGTCTTCCATCCCAGCACACATACAGCTTGCTGCCACATTGAGACTTTTAGCAGAGTGCTGATTTCAACGAGGGTTGGAAAAGACAGCGATATAGCTTTGGGCCGAAGCACCACGTGCAAAATTTTAAATCGTGTGCTTATTGTTTTATAAAAGCATATTTCTCCTAGGTGGATTAAATTAACCATGACAGACGATAAGCGTAATAGGATGCGTTGACGGCACTAACGTGGAAATTACTAAGCCGCGCAATGATGGAAACCTGCTCTATAACAGAAAAGCTTACTACAGTGTAAATGCTATGAATGTGAGCATTTCCAAATTACTATAGAATAAAGCGCTATATTTATTTAGAACTATTAGTGTTGAAAAGGCACTGCGATTCCTTGCTCACATCCTTCCGTATCAGCCCCTAAAAGTAATTCCAATTATAAACGTATGCTGTGCACTACATAATATTTGCAGACATTTTAATGTACAAGATATGGAAGAAATAGACTTAAGAAATGAAAATGAGAACGATGATTTGTATGAACTAATAAATGATTCCGTAGCCGCCTCAATAAGAGATGATATACTCAATTCGATTTGGAAAAGTCTGAATTTGCTTTTTAGAAACCCGAGTTTGATTTGGAAGTGGACGAATTTGAAGTTAAGAACCTCCATACAAATAAGTAGTGTCCGACCGAACGTTCGCGTTCGGTGTCGGAGTTCGGCAAAAAGCAGTGTTCGATTGATGATCGGTGTTCGTTAAAATTTTCACCGAACACCGAACTTTGTAAAATTGTTTTTTTTATATTTATATATCATCAAAAATAAACAAGAATGTCCTACAAAATGTTATCAAAAAGTACTACGCACTTATTATTTGTTAATTTTGTATTATTAAATAAATAAGTTGTAGCTAAAAAAAAATTAAGTTAAAGTTCGGTATTGCATTCGGGTTCGGTTGTAAGATTTTAGCCGAAGTTCGGGTTCGGTCTGAAAAAAGTGCGTTCGGTCGGACACTACAAATAAGGCACACAACTATAAATCACATATATGCTCTATGATAATTGATCTTTAATTCCTCTAGTACTAATTTTCTTTTTTTTTTATTTTAATTTCCTCCTCTCTCAGCTGTTCCATTCGAAAATATTCCTCCATATTATGAATGGCGTCGTCGACGTCACATCAACACGACAGTAAAAAAGTGTCACCTGTCTACACGTTGTCGATAACAATTTACTACTGTTGACAGTCTCTTACTATTTTCTGATGCTTATTAAATTAGCCGTGCATATTAGCATGTCAATTGTTGTCGTCAAAAAGTGAAAATGTTTTGCTGTCGTGTTGATGTGACGTCGACGTCGCCATTCATAATAGATGGGAATGTTTCCCCTTTTCTTCGATGTGGTTTTGAATGATTTTTTTATTGCCTTCAGTTCACGATTAGTGTCCTTAAGCTCTCGTTTCAAATATTTTGTGCACTTTGTATGCTCTTTATCATTATACATTTCTTTGAGCTGTTGCGCAACTGACACCATAGCATCTGAGCTTTCATACACTCTTTCATAGTGTCATTCCAACTCGTGCCTGAAGTTTTGGAGTCGGAGTAGCAGCATTGCTGATGAAAGCAGCCTTACTGGTGGAAGCAACATTTTCGCTTAATATTTAATATAATAATTATCTACTATAACTTCTTCTTCTGTGTATATGCATCACCGAAATCCCGTGCGTTTTCAACGCCTTCGATAACAGTGAATATGTCACACAACTGGCCAACAGCTTCCTCCATTATTGTAAGCACACATTTATTAAATGGCTCTCCACCAGTCGCCCTACGAACTATTATGCGCGATTTTTTCGTCTCACTAATGCCGTCCAATCCATCCAAAGCTGTAAAGAAATCGTCAGTCACTAAAAAGGAGCTAATTTTATTTGAACAATGTAGGTTACCTTTTTCCAACCAGATGTATCCTTTGTTGTAGGACCGTTATTATTTAATTCAACAGTAAGTTCTTTCCACAACTCTTCTAATTTTATACGGTCTCCTTTTGCCAGGGGTCTAATTACGGCATTCGATATCGAGTACACTATCGTATCGAATAATCACCCTTATTCTATTTGGCGTTGGCAATATCGTCGTCAATTTTTAGTCAACATCACTTTAACACAACATCAATACTAATTTTGCATTCCCTAACAGTCTTATGACGACGTTGACTTATTTCTCGATAGTAGTAATGATTAATTTTGTTCACTATTTTCGGTAAGTGTTTTTGAGTAAATAAAAACTTTTTGCATGTATTAAAATAAAATGTTTTTTCTTTCCGATTCGTAATCCAGTGACGAAGAAAATAAAAATAATAATAATAGTGGAAGTCAGACGTCCATATTTAATTATATTTTGCACATTTTTTAAGACATATTTACTTTTACTAATTTTTATTTACTATTTGTTTTTTTAATTATTGTTTGCAAACAACAGAACACAATACCAAAAACACCGACGACAAAATTGAAGGCAACATCAACGTCAATTTTTCTTACAGAATACCGAACATATGCATGTTGCCAGTCACGTATAAATGGCAAGTAAGCAAATCACTCCCCATACGATATGAATCGAATAGTAATTTTCTAGCAAATTGTAATAGATTTACGAACATATGTTTTCGAAATGTAAACAAATGAAAAGAACCAAGCAACTAAACAGAAATTGTGTGCGAAAAAAAATATTTTTTATATAAAATTAAAGTGTTTTAAAAATGAATCGTTTAATTTTGTTTATTTATCTACATCAAACAAGGAATGTGATACGCATTAGGAAGGAAATAAGAGATAAAGTGACTATTTGTCTTTGCCGGCAGCAGCCGTACTTTTTTCCACATTATCATTTGGTTGAAGATTTTAAATAACATTTAGACTAATAAAGGATCATTTTGCCAGCTAAATTTAGGACATAACACAATTTGTTAAAATAATTTTGATAAACTTTGGATGCTGGGTCATAAATTCTGCCATTAGCTCCTTTTGCATTGTATTGTAGAAATATGTTGTCCAAACTACGTTTGGACACATAACATATTTTATTTTTTAAACTTCATTTATACATACTTTATGAATTTAAACAATATTTATTGTAAACCCTTTTTATTATTATTTAAATTCTAGTTAGCCAACACTGTTCTTATACCGAAAAGTTATGTTGAGATCACTAAAATTTAGTACGCGCTACAAAAATTGAATGTAGCTCACGATTTAATCGTTGGTAAGCCCATGATCGGTTTATTGCTTTTTCTTGTATACCTATTTTTTTGAATACTTACTTAATTTTCATCCTCTGAACTACTGACATCATTACTTTCCTAACGTTAACTTAAAAGTATATATTTAACCTTAATGTTATAACCCAAAAAAATCTAAAATTACCAAATTATAACTAAAATACCTTAAGACTAAGGCCCAAATTCACAGTCATTAATTAACTAATGACAATAGTTTAGCCAATGATATTTTATTCACACTTCTTTGTTTACAATTAGTTAAACCACCAAATGGTATTGGTTAACAATTAGTTAGATGCTTTGGAACATGGTATAATAAGTATACAGGTGGTAGCGTAACCTCAGCAGATATTTTTTGCTCTGGTAGTTTTGTACGTAAACCACATCCAGCACGTGTATTTTTTTGACAAGCATTATCTAGTTTTTTGTGGTATTTGTTGAACCTGTATACTTATTACACCATGCTTTGGAAATTATTATGCATATAGGCATACTTTTTGGAGCGAAAAAATAATATATGCTCCATTAGCTTTGTGTGTTTAAAAATCTTTTAATTGCCGCCTTGAGATGTGAAGTATTCTTTATTTTTGCTTGTTTATTGATATTTGATAGGGTTACCATTCTTTACCCATATTAAAATTATTAGCTAAACTAAACATTGTGAATATAAAGTTTTAGTTAAACAATGGTTATCATTTTAGTTTACTAAAGGCGCTTTCATATTGTAATACAAGTTTTGAGATTTTTATTAGATTTTGTAAGACGAAAATAAAATCAAAATCAGTCTGACTGTCAAAAAATCTTAAAGAAAATTTTCTCATTACATTTTGTTTCTACACTATCACATTCCAAATAAAACGTAACAAATCATTTGCAATAAAGCAAATTTTTTCGTTCTTCTTTTTCTTTATTTATGCCGGCAAACAAATACACACCTGTTTTTGTTATTCCTATGCTTGTTTGTGCAATAGACAACCCTGATAAAATGAAAAATGTGATTGTTTAGAAAATTTCCTAAAAATGACGAATACCATAATACTGTCAAGTTTCTTTACGTATTATTTGACAAATCATAACAATTTGTTTTCACACTGTTGGATTTTTACTTAAGATTTGAGTTTTTGACAAGTATTAATACTAAATATAATAGTCTGAAGGCCGCTTAATAATTAGCAAATGAGTGTAAATTTGGGCCTAAATATGTTAAATAAACTTAACCTGAATTCATTATTTGAAAAAACTAATTATCTGCACCGTCTTTTCTTATCATTGGATACCCTCTACCTTAAGAAACTTAACTCTAATGTCGACTTCTTTTATTCCCTTATCCCCTATTTATAATTACTTCTGTAATTATGAAATCAAATCTCAACAAATAGTGGTCCCTATAATAATTAAAAATTCTACTCTGCCACATCTGAGAGGAGATCAATAAACAAATTGTTCAATGTATTATTCATTTTATTTTACATACATATCCTATATTAATTAAAATTATATATTTCTGCCCTTTTTTATAAAAATAAACTTGTAAACTAGAAGTTTTTAGATATTTTTTTCTCAAAATATTATATTATTGTCTAAAGGTGGATTAAGACTATCTGTGTTTTACATCTGACTTGTCAGTTTTGAGACCCACATGTAACTTTGCGTGTCTGTTAAAATTGTCCATTTACAGACGATTTTTAATTTTTGCTTTGACACTAACATGTATAATCGCATCTGACATAACCTCTAAGTGACGCCAACACATACTTGTTAACTCAAAACAGCTGATTTCAGATGAAAATAGAACGCGTTCTAATTGAAAATTTTGTCGCCTGACTTTAGTTCTGTAAATTTCAGGTGGCAATGTTTCAAAAGGTTCACACGACATGTATAGCTTTTGCAGTGGGAAATTTGACAAGTCAGATGTAAAATACAGATAGTATAAAACCACCTTTAACGATAGACTCTTACCTATCGAATGACAACTCGATACAGAGGGCTGCACGAATATACTCTCAAGTACTCGTATGTATGTTTGTGTGTGTATGCATGCATGTTTTTCTGTATATGTATGTGTTGCACAAGTGTTAAGCTGAATTCACCCATGTTGTCCGAACAAAATTTTTGTCCGAACAAGATAGACGTCAAATTAAATATAAAATAAATTTTGTCCGGACAAAAATTTTGTTCGAACACAATGGGTGAATTCAGCTTTACGTCTTATGAACGCGACCATTGAAACGCACGCCATACCACAATTGTTGAAATTATCTCACACACATTCTTCACACAGACTCTTGTGCTCTAAATTTAGTCGTTAATTTTGTAGATTTTTTAGTCAATATAAGATTTGAAGATCTTTTTCCCTAAATGAAGATTTTTTTATTTTTTTATGATTTTACAAAATAAGCAATAGATTATTCAGTTAAATCGGCTCATAGTTTTGTAAAATGGAATAGAAAGAAGTCAGAATTTTTATACTTTTGGTACTAGAAATTTTGTTCTGCGCTGCAGTTTTACGACGATTTTGAAGAAGCTTCTTTGAAGTCAATAAAAAGAAAAAAACAAACAACCGACGACAAAATTTAAAAGTTGCGTTTAATGAGTCACAAATTCCTACCAAGTTGCATTCACTAAATCTAAAATGTAAAGATTTGAGTTCTTGCAATAATCGAGGTTGCACTCATTGAGGGTTGATTGAGAAATAAAGCCATTATGGCTCAATAGCATTTGAAGCATTAAGAAATAACGCCATATGGCGTTATTTCTCAATTGATTGAGAAATAAGGCTATATGGCCTTATTGCACATGGCTTTATTGCACTGCACCTGTTTGAAATCTACTGAAGCACCAATGAAATGCATATAGACAATGCTTTAACACCAGCAAATAAATTTCATCTAATATATTATAATTTTAATAAAAGTAACCTGTTTGAATTGAATTTTGGGTTTCGATGTTTACATATTAATTTCTGTTTTTATATACATACATATGTACATAGGTATATGTATAGCAACTTTATTATAAATAGCAATCATGAATTATATTTATATTACACGTAAAAATTTTTTTGACGATTTTTTTTTTCTAAAATGAATATTTTTTTTCGAAGCTTGAAGATTTTTCCCCGAAAATTTCTGGCACCACTGGTCGTCGATGAGACAGCGACGAAAGCACACACGGCGGATGCTTATACATTTCTTGTTATTTTTTTTATAAATTTTTTCATTAAGGGTTATCCAGAAAACACTCGTGTTTCATATCCAATTGTTGATATGCGAAAAATATTTTATTATAAACAATGCATTTGGTAACATACAACGAATTTTATGTTGTCAAATATTTAAATAAATATGTATATCATTCGAGTATGTTCTGTGTTTCATGTGGAATTAAAATGTGCGGAATTATCAAAGCATTGTCGTTATAAATATTTATTTGCAATAACAATGCTTTGATAATTCCGCACATTTTAATTCCACATGAAATACAGAACATACCCGGTTAAAAGACATTATGTAAGACAATGACCCAAAAATTTTGAACTTAAAACAACAACACAAATTATGGGGCTATTTTTCCTATTTTCGGCGACATTTTTTAATTTGGGGTTATTCACCCTATATATATTTTTGGCCCCCAAAATAGGAGAAATGGCCCCAAACTAAAAAATCAAAAATGGTCCCAAAAAAGGAAAAATGTCCCCAAACTAAAAAATATAAAATGAAAAATAACCACAAAATAATAAAAATGGTGCCAAACTAAAAATAGGCCAAAACAGAAAAAATGACCCACAAATATTTATTGCTGTTTTTAATGGAAAATGTTGGGGCCATTTTAAAAAAAAACGGTCCAAAAAAGGAAAAATGACCCCAAATTAAAAAATATAAAATAAATTACACGCGAAAAAATAATAATTGAAAATTTATCGATATTTTTGAGCCAAAAAATTAAACTCAAAGATATTAATTATATGCAGATTTTGGCAATAATTCCATTTTAAGAGTTTCAAAGATTGTATGAAAAATAAACAAAAGCGTTTCAACACAAAATTTTTCCATACAAATTACAAAATGAAAAAGCGTTTGCATATACAAAACCTGTCCCTTGCTTTACGATAAAAAAAAACTGAAAAATAATTCTCATTCGCAAGCAAAAAAAAGTTGGAAAATAACAAATTATAATTCATCATATTTCAAACGCTTGACTTTGTGTTTGCTGAGAAGACTCTCTTTCTTCACTAATACTAATATGCAGCAATACAATCACAATTTAAATTTTGCGCATCATTGCTCTAAAGCAGGGGTGTCAGAAATAAAACTATTATTGTATTGGTGACTAAACCAAATATAACACTGCAAGAAAAGTTGTCTTATCTAAAAGAAGTACTATCAAGTACACAGAAAAATAAATATTTTAACACATGTATGTATGTTTGAAGTTAACTCAGGCCTTATTTTAACTTTATTTATTTTCATAATAGGGGTTTTCACGAAACATTTGTTTATTCCTTGAATTAGTAGATTTTTTCCATATATTTTGTTGCTGCAAAATGTATCTAAAAATATTTTGACGACAAAATGTATGGCCAATTTTAATAATTTCACTAACAAACAGTTACCGAATGTTGTATTTGTTTGTATTTGCAGTGAACAAAATAGTTTAATTTTTACAAAAAAAAATATTATTTTCATTAAAAAGTTTTTTTCCTCTTGAATATTGCTTACCATAAAATATTTTTCGCATATTTTTTAGCACATATACATATTATGTTTGAACTTTAAGCTTGCTTAAAATTTTATTTGTTTCTATATTGAATTTGCTTAAATTATTTGTCTTTATTGAGAAAAATTTTTTAAACATTTTAAATAATAGTCCAGCCCCCTTATTCCGTAATTCGCTTAAGATAAAGCCAAATCTCGATCGCTAAAATGCTGAACAAATACAAAATTAAACATTTTTGGCGATGACATAAAACACTAACAGCAAGTTTATAGAACGCGTTGCAATCAAAACGTGCGCGAGTGACATATGGACGATTACGTAACAATATGCGTCTGTAGAAGACGTTCCTCATTTTTCGTCTCGACTTACGTAGTTTCGTGCATATAGAGTTACCCATCTACAATAAATTTTATTTGCTTACTTTTTCTCATACAAAATTATTGTTTTTTTGTTTAAATAGTGGTAACCCTTTTAATGGCGCACACTACTACAAGCTGTTACTTGTAAACAAAAGAAATAGATTTTAGCTAAAGATTTGTATTTTGCATATAAAGACAACTGTATGGTAAATAGCTCAACACAATCACCCCTATCGCGAATGTTATGGGAATAAGTTGTTTGGGAGTAAACGTGTATTCCCATCCCCAACAAATTGGTATCGCGAATTTTTTGAGAGTAAAAAGTCTATTGTGAATATCATGGGAGTAACAATTTCTATTTTGAATTGTTTGTTTTGATTTATAAATAGTTTGCGTGCTTATAAAAGAAAAGTCTATTTTGTGAAGAAAAGTGTTAATTTAAAACGAATAGTGTTTATTTGCGTTTCCTGATTTTGGAAGAAGAAAATCAATCCACGGAACGATTGCAGTGAAGACATATACGCGATGAATCAGATCCGCTATCGTTAACGGAGACAAGGTAAAAGTCCTAAAGATTTAAATGTGTTTGTCTCTAAATCAAATGTTTTTGACAGGTTTCAGGAATATTATAGAATTAACAAAGATGCTTTCCAATTCCTACTGAACGTGTTAGAAGAAAACTTGCCTCCTAGAGGTAAAATGTTCGCGGTACCCACCGTAGTGAAATTGGCTGGCACCTTAAGATTTTTGGCGGAAGGCAGCTACCAAAAGGGGGTGGGCAGACAAATCGATGTCGGCTTAGCACAATCTACATTTAGTGAAGTGCTAGCAGAAGTTTTAGTGACATTAGAAAAAGTTTTGTGCCCCCAGTGGATTGTGTGGCTATCTCTTGATGAAAAGAAAGAGATTTCACCATACTCTGGCTGCGCGGACATGGCTTCCACCAAGCAAGTACTTTGATCTTTATTAATACTCCTTCAATAAAATAAGTTTAATAAAGTTGGACATTTTAAAACAAATATGTAGCAACTTACATGTGTACTTCTTGTTCCCAATAAAAATTTTTGTGAATTAATTTTGTAAAATAGTTGTTGGGAGTAAATAATCGCGATGCCATATTTTTTATGTTTGTGAACGCATTCACAAAAAATTTCTATGGGAACATTCACGATAGCAAATCATAAAATTTGGGAGTTTTGTCTTGGGAACGTTCATTCGCGATAGGGGTGATTAAATGAAATAAAGTTGTTTAGCTCAAATAATGGTAGTTTTGCAGTTTTTGATGTGAAAGTGATGTTATTTTAACAATTAATTGTTAAGGCGAATGCAATTTTCTAATTGGCTGTTTTTGGCGTCAATGACGTCACTTTTCGTCTTCTAAATACCAAAAAAAAAATGAGAGGTGCTACGTGTTTTACAAATGGACAATGACATTGGCGATATACAACAGCAAACATGATTGACGTCAATATTTTTACGCGTATTTTCGACGTATTGGGTTCTGTAAACATGCTGTAAAACTTTGACGGATTCGATTTTTAAGACATTGCCTAATTTAGCAATACGCGTTGCAAAATCGTATTCGTAGCCAAATATCGATAAATCGACTTTATAGATTTTTAGCGATGGCAATTTAACTTTAGCGAGTTACAGAATCACCCCTATCGCGAATGTTATGGGAATGAGTTGTTTGGGAGCAAACCTATATTCCCATTCCCAACAAAACAGTATCGCGAATATTTTGGGAGTAAAATTGTCTATTGTGAATTATTTGGGAGTAATAGTTTCTATTGTAATTTATTTATCAGTGCTTTATAAATAATTTGTGTACATACTTGTAAAAGGAAAATATACAGAAATTAATAAAGTTTAACTGCGTTTTGTGGTGCTGGAAGAGATTGCAGCGAAGATACTACTGCTAGCAGCAAGATGTTTGCGGTACCACGCGTAGTGAAAATGGCTGGCACTTTGACTAGCGCACATCTCCTCCAACAGACAATTAATTTGCTATTTATTAACATTTGTGGTCTTTTAATAAAATAGAAAAGTAATTTAATACAGTCCGAAAAAAACGATTATTTTTAAAATTTAAACTATAAACATCAAGCTGAAAGAGAAGTGCTACGTGCATAAAGAATACACCAAAATAATCCTAGTTGCATGGACTACCTTTAGATGCATTAAATTTTATTTTAAGTTTTATTAAAAAACTTAACTTTACCGATTATTTTCTGAGTTTTATTTATTCCTCAGTAAATACAATTTATTTCTTTAGTTTTATTTCTTCCTCAGAAAATAAACGTTATTTCTTTATTTTTTTTATTTCTCAGAAAATTAAAGTATTTTTTCCTGTATTATTTATTCCTCACGATATAAAAGTTATTTTTTGACGGTTATTTTTTACTTAGGAAATAAAAATTACTACCTGAGTTTTATTTTTTAATTAAACAAAAACAGTTATTTTTGAGTTTTAATTTTTGCTTAGAAAATAAAAGATACTTTTTGAGTTTCATTTATATATATTTATATATTTATTTTTACAAAAACTGTTATTTGTTAAATTAAACAAATTTTTTATATTTTATTCAGTTTAAAAATTACTTTTTTAAGCAAAAAATAAATAAAATTAAAAAAGTAACCGTTATTTTCTAAGCAAAAAAAACTCAAAAAAAATTATTTTTATATCCTGAGGAATAAATAAAACTCAATAACTTATCTTCTGAGGAATAAATAAAACTCAAGAAATAACTTATTTTCTGAGAAATAAATAAAACTCAGAAAAAGCTTTTATGTTCTAAGCGAAAAAATAAAACTCAAGAAATAATGATTAAAAGGTAATTTTTAAAATAAAACTTATCACCGTTACAGTCACTGGAATTTAACTAAATTTTGCGTTGAACTTTTTTCCACATCAAACAACCATCCTCTTAGTTTTTCTAAAAAAAATATTATTTTTCATTAAAAAGCATGGCCCTTTCTTTTCCATTAAATTCATTACGAAAAGAATTAAAATGCCGTTTTAATAAATACTCATTTTTTCCTCTAATGTTTTGTAACATAAAACACATTGAATATTGCTAAAAGCATTTATCAGCATAAAATATTTTTCGCATATACATATTTCTTTTCTTTCAGTGGACTAATAAAAAATGTATTACAATCCCCCATGTATGTGCTATCGTCGCTGTCTCATTGACGACTAATGGAAAGAGAGTAAAAATGTGTGTGAGTATGGCTACCACAATTGTGCTATGAATCTGACTTCACTGCTCTAAAGGCACCTAGCAAAAGGATGTATATGTTCAAATATAACTGAACAAACAAACAATCACACACACACACTAGTACTTGTAATTTTCAATGATAATCAGCGTTGCCAGAAGCTTTTCGAATAAAATCATAATTTGACAAAATAAAAATCATATTTTGATATAAAAAATCATCACAAATTTGTATTACTAAGTTGAACAACAAGAATGTTTTTAATATTTGGCAACCAATATTAAAAAGACTTTTGTACATTTTAAAATTGTATGTAATCGTAAAAATTTGTGAAACAGTTTAAAAATCGGGAGCAATCAGCCAAGTATATAAAATATCGCCATGACTGTAAGAACATATGAAAATGCGACGAAATAACTTCCACCACGAAAATAAATTCGGAAAACACGACTATATGCACTCGTATGCAAAAAAAAAATTTTTTTGTGCCTTTAAATAAAAATATGTGTAATATACAAACTTTAATGCACAAATCCGTGCTGTTTATTTCCTATCACGTACAGATTTTTTAATGGGCATCGCTAATATTTTACCTAACTCGAGAATGGTTTGTCCAATTTGAAGAAATAATGCACCAAAATATACAGAATAAAATTACCTTTAAGTCATTCATATTTATTCTTTTATTTCCAACTGTTTTTGGTGTTATTCAGAAATCGTGTTTCATGCAAAATTAAACTCCTTTTCGTTTTGAAAAAGTCATGAAAAAATTAAGAGGGAAGCTACGTAGGTATATTAGGAATATAATAAACTAAAAACCTTTAAAATCGACAGAAAAATGTTGATTTTATTTACAATTAGGTGAGGGAACTAATGTACACACACATCGATCATGATTTATGGCTTATTTTATGTCTAGCTAGCTGTCAGAATAATGATACAAATTTTAAATGTTTGTAGTTTTAATTTCTTTTATGAGTTTTTAACAACAATAAAATTAATTATTATAAAAAAAATAAGCCGGTAATATCTGAATAACTCCGAAATAGTTGAAAATATAAAAAATTAATATGCATGACTTAAAGTGATCAAAACATCTACAAAACGTAAGGCATGATATCTTTCAATAACTATTTATATATGTATCATCACAGAAAATGCAGAAAGCCCTATCTAACATGTTATGAACAAGTGCTTTTTAATTTAACTATTCAAAACTTGATTACCTATTTACCCTTATTTTTAAATTTTTGATAATTTGAAGTTAACTTTGAAATTAATTTATTTGAAAAACTTCAGTTGGAAAAATATCTCATTGTAAAACTATTAATTTTTGAAGTTAATTATTTCAAAAATAAAAGAAAATCGAAACTGAAAATTTACTTTCGAACAAATAGTTTTATTTCCAACATAACATTTTAAATGAAAAATATATTGACAATTGGTGCAAAATTTCACAATAAATATATAAATTTGTTGTGGCCTTTTTTACTTATATTGTAAAATTTTGCAATAGTTGTAAATATACTTTTCATTTAAACAAGATTCATCCTTTTCTTGTAAAACTTTTAAAATATGAAATGGGGCGTTTGCATTTTCTGTGACGACATACATACATATGAAAAGTATAAAAAAATCATCATTTGCGAAAAAATAAATCATCATTTGGGGAATAAAATCATCAAATCATATTCTGGTTTGAAAATCATCAAAAATATGATAAAATCATCATTCTGGCAACGCTGATGATAATTCATCCTAGAATAGAGAAATAATAAAAAGAAGCTTAACACAAGACAAAGAAAAAACTGAATATCAATAACTATCAAGTGAAATACATCTCTAAGAGTGACAGTATGAATTGCTTAAACGTAGATGATATTCAGCTCTTGACTGCAAACACCCGACTTTGGTCGAGTGGTCTAAGCGGTAAAGAGCTCTGATAAGATTAACGGGAGCTATCGAAACGTCAGTTCAACCCTCCGCGCAGTCAAAAATTTTCTTATCCACATGCTTCACATTTATCTCTAAATAAAAATATAATTTAATTGAAAAATTAAATTAAAACCGAACTCAAGCCAAAATAATTAAATTTCTTTGGATATAAAAGCCCATACAGTTCGACTAAACTCATAACTAATTGTAAAATCATATTTTTCATTTGTTATTGTTTGTTTTTCAAACAGCTCACTGTTTTGAACTTTACACAATCTGCCCGAAGAAAAAATACGGGCTGTTTGGTGCAAGAATATTTTTCTCTCAAACTAAATCTCATTTAATTTAATTTTTAACGTGCTTTTTCCCAATTTAATATTTTACTTTCTATGTAAAATATTAAATTTTTATTAAAATACATTGAAATTGATTATGGCGGGGTATTAATTAGCTAGTTCCTATGGCCAATTGATTGGGGCTAATGCAAATCATCAGGGAACCTTTACCCGAAGATCTCATAGAAAAACTAACGATACACACAGAAAAATTTCCATGTAAAATCGTCGAAAACTAGGTTAACTTAACATTTTTCGGTAGTGATTTTGCTTCATAGGCGTTTCATGTTAAATGAACATGATTTACAATAATCTTGAAAGAAAAATTTTCCTTTTGAATTAACTATATTTCATGTTGATTTAATATTCCAGTACGGTTAAATCAAAATGAAGTTGATACTGAAATAATACGAAAAATCATATTGAATCAAAGTAATTTCGAGTTGAAGCAACGTGAATTTGATATTGGAACAACACGAAGAATCATGTTGAATCAAAGTTATTTCAAGTTGAAACAACGTGAATTTGATATTGGAACAACACGAAGAATCATGTTGAATCAAAGTTATTTCGAGTTGAAACAACGTGAATTTGATATTGGAACAACACGAAGAATCATTTTGAATTAAAGTTATATCAAGCTGAAACAACATGACTTTAATGTAGCTATTTTATTAATTATTTTACTTACGTGATAGGCATCAGGAAACTTTTCATTGCAGCTGACTGCCCCAGCCAAGATTTGAACTCGTGCCACCTGCATGATACTCCACGCGCTAACCACTGCAGCCACAACAGCTTCAAACTTTTCTTTACTTATACACTAAATAAATACCATCGTATCTAAAATGCATTTAATTTTAATTCAACATGATTTAAATTATTTAACATAAAACTTATTTGAAATTAAAGTTATAGTCATGTCGATTGAAAATTAAACTTAACGTTTATAACAAAATTGTTTTAACGGTGATTTAAAGTTAGATTAATTATTTTCCGTTTAAAATTAATATAAAACAATGGTAAATTTAAATAAATATTCACTGGTAATTCGTTTTTTGTCGTATACATAGACGACACATGTTAGAATAAACAAGAGCAAGTCACACAACTAAGCAGAACAGTGAATTGTAGCAATGAACAAAGCAAGTAAACACTAACACACTCAAACGACAAATTATTTCTTGTAAATTTAATATGATATGTGGATTTTACATTCCTTTTTTTTTGTGTGTATTATATTAAACTCCTAATCATAAGAATAAGAAGTTTATAATATCAAAGTTGAAACATGAGCTCCATAATCAATCATGTTTTTTTATTTTCTTTACTTGCGTACTACAACAGTTTGGTTTTTTTCCAACTCTAAGTTGTAGTTGTAAAGGCAGTTGAAAATAAATAAAAGCAACAACAGCTACAAATTGTTTTCGCAATGAGCTGTAACGCCAACATGTATTTTTTTGCGCGGGCACTCGCATATTTATAAAAAGTTCTTTTTTTTTGGGAATTATTAAATTACATTAATTTTAATTTTTAACGTGCTTTTTTCACAACTTAATATTTTACTTTCTAAGTAAAATATTAAATTTCATTTACCCAATCTTGCAGTACGGGAACAGTTTTCGTGCAAATTGGGATCCCGCGGGATCCCAATGTTGAGTACGGGATCGCACCTACTATTACATTTTGCGCTAGTATGGGTTTTTTGCAACTCTTACAACTTGGTCCGCAACATGGTCACGGAAGCAAATCTCGCTCGCATTCCAGTCATCATGGGAGCCGATGCAAATGCTCATCACTTGTTCTGGGGCAGCTCGGATACAAACATAAGAGGTGAGTGTATAGACGACTTTCTATTGAACTATAACTTAGTAGTAGCTAATAGAGGTTCAGAACCTACCTTTGTAGTTGCCAATAGGCAAGAGGTATTGGATATTACGCTAGTAACGGCAAATCATGCACATCTGAGTCAAGATTGGAAAGTTTCAAAGGACTGCTCCTTCTCTGATCATTGCTATCTTCAATTCCACATCAGTGGAAGAAATGAGATAGCTAAACCCTTCTGCAACACCAGAAAAACAAACTGGGAAACAGAAGGACATACTCTCATCAACCTACTACCGCCAGCCACTTATTGAGGCGATTGCGGACATTGATTCCACGGTGAATCAATTGACTAGCGCTTTCAACAACGCAATAACACAGTCATGTCCACCCTCTTTCGTCAGAGAGAACAAAAGACCTCATTGGTGGACTCCCACCCTCTTTGAATCGCGTAAGAAATGTAGAAAGCTATTAAACGAGGCAAAGAGTACTGGAAACTGGTCTCTTTACAAGTCTTCCTTGAATAAGTTTAAAAATGAGGTGAGGAGCGCTAAAAGAGCGTCTTGGAGGACCTTCTGTGGAAACGTAGAAAGTTCCTCCGAGACGAACCGATTGCGCAAAATCCTCGCTAAATCTCCATCCGTCCCTGGCTACATCCAGAAAACTTTAGCGAATGGGCTTCCAGTGGACAAGAATCACTGGATATACTCATAGATACCCATTTCCCGGGGTGTCAACCAGTAGCAGGAGGCAATGCTCAAACCTCCTGCTACAATATATCTAACTCATCTATCGTGGTGAATGAAGAAAGATTGCAATGGGCAATCAGCAGTTTGCAACCGTTCAAGTCTCCTGGACCGGACGGTATTATCCCTGCTGACTTACAACACAACGTTGCCATTATCACACCGTGGTTAATAAATATATATAAAGCTTGCCTTGAATGGGCATACGTCCCTCAACAATGGACCATTTGTGATGTAATCTTCATTCTAAAAGGGGGAAAAACATCGCACACCAAAGCCAAAGACTTCAGACCAATCAGTCTGTCGTCCTTCTTGCTAAAAACCCTGGAAAGAATTGTCGACATTCACATCAGAACGACGATCAACACCAGGCTTATCTCTCCTTCTCAACATGCTTATACGAAGGGCAAATCTGTTCAGACGGCACTACACTCATTAGTGGGCTACATTGAGAGATCACTTGAGTTCAAAAACTATACACTGGTGGCATTTCTAGATATAGAAGGTGCCTTCAATAACGTTAAGCCAGCAGCCATCAAGAAGGCACTTGTGGAAACTGGCATTGACAGTACTACGGTCGGATTCATATCGGACCTTCTTTCACGTAGAACTATAAAAGCTTCCATGGGATCGGCAACCTCAATCATGTCTACCAATAGAGGCACTCCGCAGGGTGGTGTACTGTCACCCACACTCTGGAACTTAACCATAAATGAGCTATTAAGGACTATGGACTCACTCGGCTTTAAAACTGTTACCTACGCAGATGACGTGGCGGTAGCAGTGTCGGGGACCCACCTTGATACAATCTCCCACAGGATGGAATATGCACTCAAAAAGCTCAGCTAGTGGACTGAGCGTAAATCCCACCAAAACGGAGCTAGTGCTTTTTACAGGCAAATATAAGACTCCAAACTTTAAATTGCCGATACTGAATGGGACAACCCTGTGTCTATCAGATAACTCTAAATATCTGGGAACAATTCTGGACAGCAAGCTGTCATAGAGACGCAACATAGAAACCAGAGCCAGGAAAGCGATGGCCGCGGAATACATTTGTAATAAAGATATAGGTACGTCGTGGGGTATTAAACCTCGCCATGGAAACAGCGTCCAACCGCCACAGGTTCGATTCTTGGGATAATCTGCCTGAGCTAATTGATTATACCTCCCCGAAACCATCATTCTCTAGGGGCTTCAGTTTCTCTATCTCGGAGGAAATGAGGTCCGCCGGAGGGTCTCCTCCCGTCGTGGAGCACTTCGATGTTTACACGGACGGCTCCAAGAGGGGTGACAGGGTTGGAGGAGGGGTCTACTTTGAACACCTGGAAGCCAAATTCTCCTTCAGACTTCCAGACAAATGTAGTATTTTACAGGCCGAGATATCGGCCATAAAGAAAGCGGCAAACTGGCTTCGGTATCATAGGATATTTGATAGAAATATCCGAATCTTCACCGGCAGCAAAGCCGCAATTAGGTCCCTAACAGGTGTATACCCAACATCTAACCTGGTCCAAGAATGCCGGGCATCCCTGAACGGGATGGCGAGACATTCAAATATCACCCTTATATGGGTACATGGACACGGCACCAGCGCAGGTAACTGCATCGCTGACGAACTAGCTAAAAGGGGGACGACACTGCCAGAGCCAGACATTGATGTCTTCTGCGGTATTCCTCTACATGCCTGCAAGCAGCAAATAGAAAACTTTTTCCACACCCTGGCACAGACCAGATGGTTCAATGAACCTACTTGTAGAATTTCCAGGCTGATCTGGCCAAGGCTGGATTCAAACCGCACTAGGAATCTATTAAGACTTCAGAAATCACACCTGAAAGACACCGTCGCAACTATCGCAGGTCACTGCAAATTCGGCAACCATGCAAAGCTAATGGGACTAACGTCCCACGACTTCTGGAAAACCAGCGGCTGACACAACTTGGTCAGCAATCCTTCGTCAATCTATCTGAGCTATCAACGACGAACCCTACTAAACTTAGCCTCTTCATAAGGCGCAGTGGATGGTTTCAGCCCTGAACCACCCCCTTCTGGCGAGTGATCGCCATAACTCTTCTCTCTTCCTTTCTCTTCTTCACACCTTCACTTGACCTCTTCCTTTCCTCTCACTTTTCCTCTATTTTGCAGGTAACATAAAGGGACCAACCATGGACCCAAGTGAGCGTAAGCTGCCTGTACAAACTAACCTACAAGTTTTTGTTAGTGTATGTCAAGCAATAGCAAGAAACATGCGATAACACAACCTGCTTGTTAGAATGTTCATGCGAAACTAATTTTAGTTAATACGTGAGAGTAAAAGAGTGTAGGCACATGTGCTATGTTTTGCCGGTTGATTCTCTACACTATTATTTTCCCAAAGAGGGTAACACATTAATTAATTATGCTGGCTTTATACGACATATTTTTTACATCTAAATAGTCAAATTTACCACTGCAAAAGATATACATGCCGTGTGAAACATATGAAACATTGTCAGATGACATTTACAGAAGCAAAGTCATATGAAAAATTTTCAATTAGAGCGTGTTATATTTTCATCTGACAAAGCATATGGTATCAGCTGTTTTGAATTAACAAAAGTGTGGTTTGGCTGAAAAAACATTAAAAAGCATAGAGCGCTTTATATATTTATGAAAATTGTGTACAAACCGCAGCTGTTGTGAACACTCAGAGGTTATCTCATATGTAATTGCACATGTACGTTTGAAAACAAAAATTATAAATCGTCTGTAAATTGCCAATTTTGACAAACATGCGCAGAAATTATTTTTTTTGTTCGAAAGGGTTGCCTGCAGTTTGTCCCATAATTTCTTTCGAATTTGGAGGGGGAAGTTTGCATTGAAGTCGGTTTTTTCAGAATTATTCCACATTAGCTTGGTTTACTTTTTTGTAGTAACCCAGCGACGAAAATTTCGATTACAGAAGCTATGATCTATGTAAATTGTCTTATTTTGAATATTGAAAATGAGCTAAAAAGGCCTAAAATTCTTCATGTAAATAAAACAAAATATTTTATTTCATTTTTCCCGACGTTTCGTCAATTATTTGTTGACTTTATCAAGGGTTGGCAAATCTATTTAATTGTGTAAAAACCTTTAATTACTTATTTACGTTTTTTATTATTTTGTATCGAAAGAAAAAATATTCGAATAAAATATTCTAAGCCTTGAAAACATTAAAAGGGGGTAAATAAGTCATCTTTCAGTACAATTTGTTTTTGAAATCGGCGCCGATTTCAAATCGAACGATTTCCATCACATACCACCTAGTATACATTTTCAAATGCATTGGCGCATTTGTGGAGTGAACGCCTTCCACCTGTACACAAAGTAAGCGGAATACTGAATTGTTCATCCAAGAAGACATTTTGAACACTCCTTCGAAGACATTGTAAGATGGCAGAAGGCAACTCGAATACAATCTCGCTTACTTTGTTAGCAGCTAGAAGACGTCCTCAACACTTCTTCGAACACATTGTAAGTTAGCAGTATGCTGCTCAAATACAATCTCGCTTACTTTGTGAGCAGCTAGAAGACGTCCTGAACCCTTCTTCTAACACATTGTAAGTTAGCAGTATGCAGCTCAAATACACAGGGGTGTCATAGAAACCAATCTTATCGGAATTGGATTTGAAACCGACAAAAAAAATACTTTGGTGTCATGGAATCCAATGTTATCGGTTTTGTTTTCGAACTTGAATTAATGTCGGTTTTAGGTGTCACAGAAATCAATGTTATAGGTTTTGTTATTGGAAATAAACCAATCAGCTTACATCAGTCGTTTTGTTTTTGCAAATAAATAAAACAAGATCAAAGCTCCATTTTTCATATTATTTTTTCAACAAAAAATGAGCACTAGCTCATTTTATTTATAGAAATTTAATTTTTTAATAGTTAAACAATAATTTTTTTATATTTTCAATAAATTCGTTCTATATTTTCACAAAACAATAAAATTACACATATGTAAAAACATACATATGTATATAAATAATACAACGATAGAATGTATTTGCCACTTCTTATTTTCTTTTCTATAACTTTTTTTTCATTAAAAACAGAAATTTTAACAACATTTTAGCACAAATACCAAACAAAAAAATTTCATTAAAAGTAGTAAATAAATGAGCAAGGTAGATTAACACCAGGTAGTCGCAAGGGAACCCGCCGTGGAGAATTTATGTTTGGGGTGTCAAAAAAGCTGATACGTAAACATAGTTGACAGTTCAAATACCAAAACCAATTCGAAATTAGCTAAGCTCTCAAAGCCACCTGGTATTAATTCGCCTTGCAAATAAAACAGCTGATTCGAATATCGGTTTTATTTGCATTCGAAAATAAAAAAACCCGACTTGTTTTCATGACACCAAATGAAACCAATATCTATTTGCAAAACCGACAATCAGCAAAACCGACTTGGATTCTATGACACCCATGACAATCTCGCTTACTTTATGAGAAGGTAAAATACAGCTTGATACAAAAGATGAACGAAATTCATTCTTGTGAATTCCATACACTACCGTCGTACACTTTGTAAGCTAGCATTCATTGTTCATAGAGCGGTTTTTTTGCTGTTTCCCCAAAGTTCATTATAATTGAGCCTTACTGTAATTTATTTACAATAATTGTGATCAGCTGTTTAAATTGAACGAAAAATTAAATGAAAAATTTAAAACAAGTTGGTATTCAATTTCAAAATGTTTGAGTGTTAGTAAAAAAGTATAACTTGAAAAAAAACTTGAAGCAAAACTTGAACGTGTAACCTCCAAGTTAAGGTAGCCAGCCATACACTTCGTTCTTTTTTGGCAGTTTTAACCGAACGGGCAAAACTGTGCGGGTAAACTGCCAGTGTGTGGCCAAAAACCGTCCTTCTTGAACGCGGTCAAAAATATCTGCTGCAACTTGATTTCAACCGTCCGTTTTCAAACATGTTCGTTCAAAACTGCTCGTGTGTGTGATTACGCAGTTAAAATGGACGGTTTTTGTCAGTGTTCAGTTCCAGGTGATGTTAGTATGCCAGCTGATTATGTTTTGCTCAAATTTTTTGTTTTATTTTAATTATGCGAACAAATTATACAATAATAGAAGTACATGCATTAACTAAAATTCTCGTCAGCTGTGTTTTGTATGTACGAATTTTGTTGTTACTCACTATGTAATTTTTGACAAGTCACATAAACATTTGACAACCTAGATGAGAAAAATCTTCTAATGCATGTAACTGTATTAATGTGCCTTGACTTGAACTGAAGTAAAAAACGCCTAGTGTATGGATGTAGTCGTTGTTCGTGTTTACCCGACAGTTTTACCCGTGCGGTTAAAACTGCCAAAAAAGAACGAAGTGTATCGCTACCTTTCCATCACCATGGATAGCTATATTGTCGTGATGTGGTGGCTTAAGTGCAAACAGTGGTGACTGTCCCGGCTTTCGGTAACCAAAGGACTCGTCATATGGGTACCTGAATCAAGGGCAGCGACCTTAAAGGTCTGCATACAAAAGGTTATCCAATTACAACAGGTGTCTGGTACGTGGTTATGACCATAGATAAAACGTATATTCAACTGGGCTCCTGTGAAAAAAAAATTGGACAACTCTCTTCACACCTATGGGTATTTTGTTATCCAATACACTGAGAGAAGCAACTCAACACTCATCAGAGAGCGTAATTTTTGCACTTGAAAGTGCAAAAATTAATTTTTTTTGCACACACAAACTATTTTATATTATTTGCCATATAACAAATTTTATGTTTTTTCTTGCTGTAATTTTAAAATATTTGTTTAATTTTGTTGACATTTGTGTGTTGAAATTTATCAAAGTTTTCAGCCGTTTTTTTCATCCAACAGTATTGCATTTTTTGATACTATTTGGGACAATTTTTTTTAGTGCCAAATAGAAGAAATGCAAAAAATGTTAGCGAATCAAAATTTTTTGAGCTCAATTGCATTAAAAATGATTCTAGATTCATATTTTCATTAATTAATGCAAAATTAATTGTATATAACAACTAAAAATTCGTGTTTAAAAAATATAAATTTTGTTAAATACTTTTTGTACAACTAAGTATGGTTTTGTAGCTGTGGGGAATATTTTATTCTAACCCAATACTAATACTAAATATTCTTCTAACACATTCTTAGACTTAGGTTTTTGACAGCAGACTTAGGTTTTTGGAGTTTTAGTTGGCTATCTAAGTATAATCTATGGTTATGACTACTAGTCGTATGGTACTAAGACATACTTTTTAAGGTCAAGGTGGTTGGGGGCTGTGCCGATGATCTGAATGGCTAATTTAGTGTATAAAGAAAATTAGTTCCTAACAGTCGCCCTCTCCAACACCTATGGCACGGGTTGGTTGTAGACCTCTTGCCTAGTCTGCGCACGCCGTCACTGCGCGGACGGTCTTTCTCGTTTACTGGCATACTCGTGGGAACAAAATAGACTTCATTTAAAAAATCTAAGGACGTTGACGTGGACTCTACGGACGATGCGTCGGGGGTGACAGGCTGCTGACTCTCGTGCACGAAAATATTCTCGGGCAGGAGTCAGCTAAGAAATGAACTGGAGGAGGTGGAATGACTCATCGGTCTGTCGGATGACTCATCTGCAGGGGCCATTCAGGGACTGGGAGATCTGTCTCTGGGTTCTGACAACGAGGCGGAGATCACAATGATTTCCGCTCGCCGTAGGGACTCAGCGGGGCAGCTCTCGGACCCTGGGGCTTAGCAGGGCAGTGACCCGACGGATGCGGGTGATCAACCATCTACCTCCAGTAAAATGATCCGACAGGACGCCTTACCAGGTAATGCGGGTAAGGATGTTCGGACAAAACTAGAGGGACAAGAATGGCATTGGGAGATCTCTTGACTTTCTGGAGAAGATGGCCAAGAGGGATCCTAAGCTGTTTACGGCAAAGGAGAGACATCTTGTCAGGACGTGAGAAAATTCGAACGAATTTATGGTCCTGTCAGTGTTCTCCTGGGGAGACCATCTCCTCTGGAGAAGAATGTGACGGTCGATACAACCCAGGAATAGGTCTAGCGGGAGCAGAGGAGGAGGAATTGCAATTCCATGGCGCGGACTGGACGAGAGGCGTCAAGCTGGTCAACTGCGGTAATAAGAAATCTTTTGATTTGGCAGGTGTGGCGACTTTCGGCCGGAGGCGAGACTGGAGGTGATTCTGGCTTCTGCTCTGCCTATTAGGACAGCGGTGACAGCATGGTTCCCACCACCCGTCAGATCGGTGGAAACCATTCTGTCAGTGCTGGCAGCTCAGAACTCACCTCTCAGGACAGACCAGTGGAAGCCCTTGGCTTCAATGGACTGTAAAGAGAGCGTGGGTAAAGATCTTCGGTTCGCCGTGGATCAGGAGTCTCTTAAGAGACTGCGGCTGTTGTGGGGCGTTGTGAAGTTCGGCTTGGGGACTGTCAGATTTAGATACCCTAAATCATGATCCCAAAAAGGCTGCAGGTGGTGCAGATAAACCTGCACCATAGCTAGGCAGCCTCGGCCGAGCTAACAGTATTCCTCAACAGATCGCAGGTAGACGTGACTCTTGTCCAGGAACCCTGGATTAATACAAATAGGGTTTGTGGACTAACAGGCTACATATTGTCTGTCCCGATCACGGAGCACAAGGTTAGGACTTGCGTTTTAGCAAGGAAGAAGCTAGATTTAACTTTTTTTAATTCTTTCAGCCATGGAGACCTTACGGTCGTCACTAGAGGGCCAGGGGGAAGCAGGGATTTGTGCTCGCCTCGGTCTACATGCCCTATGATGCTGTAGACCTGCCGGGGGCCGGCGTGCTGGAGCTGACGGAGTATACGAGGACAAGGGGTGTTGCACTCGTACTCGGCTGTGACGCAAATGCACACCATAGTCAGTGGGGAAGCAGCAACATTAACAAGAGGTGAGTCAGTGTTTGATTTTATTACTTCCTGCAATATGTTTATTTGTAACAGGGGCAATGTCCCCACGTTCAGGAATAGGGCAGAGGTTATAGACATAACACTGACTAACAAACATAGGAACCTTGTAGAGAACTGGAGGGTTGACTCTGACTGTACGTTTTCAGACCACAGTAGGATATCCTTCAGTTTAAACTTTGCAGGATCAAGGCGTGACCCATATAGGAATCCAAGAAGAACATATTGGGATACCTACAGGGCCACCGTTAACATTAGAGCAAGGGACACTCCGCGCGGTGTACAGACACAAAGGGGAGTTAAAAAGGAGGTGGAGAATTTCACTAAGAACTGCATAGAAAATTATGAGCTATCCTGTCCATTGGCTTATCCAGGTAATAGGGAGCAGCCTTCGTGGTGGACCAAGGATCTGAGGGATCTGCGGTCCTCGGTAAGGAGGTTGTTCAATAGGGCGAAACTCACGGATGGAGGACTGGAACAGCCATAAAATGTTGTACAACAAGTACAAGGGAGATCTAAAGAGGGCGAAAAGGCCCTCATGGAGGAAATACTGTGAGGAGATCGATTTCGTCAATGAGCTATCGAGGTTTCGGCGAGTACTGGCCAGGGACCCTAAGGCCCCTGGGCATATTCAAAGTGGATGGCTCATGGACGGAATCCAGCTCTGAGACCCTATCTGTGGTTATGGACACACACTTTCCTGGCTGTAGAGAAGTAAGGAACGAGGTAGCGGCTGGGGTTAGGTTCGACTCATTGGCGGTACCACAGTTAGGTGAGACAGTAGACGACATAGTGACATTGGAAAGGGCAGCATGGGCAATAAACACTTTGGGCCCTATAAGTCACCGGGAACCGATGGTGTTTTTCCGGCCATGCTGCAGAATGTCCCGGAGCGCGTACTAATGTCTCTGGTGAAAATCTTCAGGATATGCTTGTTTAGAAGGCTGGAGGGAGGTTAGGGTCATCTTCATACCCAAGGCGGGTAAAACGAGCCACTCAAAGCCGAAGGACTTCAGGCCGATCAGTTTTTCGTGTTTTCTTTTGAAGACACTGGAGCGAATGATCGACCTGCAACTTAGGAACACGATTGATACGGGCGTCACAGTGGTGCTCAGCATGCATATTTAAAAGGCAGGTCTGTGGAGAGCGCGCTTCATGATTATATGGTTAGTCTTATTGAGCGGGGATTGCTGCATAAAGATTATACCTTGGCTGCGTTCCTGGATATTGAAGGAGCCTTTAACAATATTAGTATAGAAGCTATTAGGGAGTCGTTAGAGCTGCTCGGTATTAGCAACTTTCTGGTGGAATGGATAACTCTCATGCTTAGCAGCAGAATTATCAACTCAGGTATGGGAGGCGTGAACCTGAGGAAATTGGCGACTAGGGGCACGCAACAAGGAGGAGTTCTATCACCCCTACTGTGGCTGCTGGCGATGAATGAAATTCTTAGGCGTTTCAACAGGAGCGGCCGGAAGATAGTCGCCTATGCGGACGACGTGGTTTTAATGGTAACGGGAAAATTTCTTCCTATTATCAGTGAAGTCATGCAGTCGGCGCTTGACGAACTATCTTCCTGGGCTAGTAGTAAAGGACTGGGGGTCAACACTGAGAAGGCTGAGTTAGTCCTCTTTACCTGGAAATACAAAGTAGACATTTTTGTACTGCCTAGGATTGAAGGAGTAGAGCTAGGGCTAGCAAAGGAGGCCAAATACTTGGGTGTCATCTTGGATAGTAAACTTTCATGGATGAGGAGCACTCAAGGCTAAAGAAAGGTTTAAATGCCTACTGCGCATGCAGGAACTCCGTTGGAAGGAACTGGGGTCTGCAACCGAAGGTGGTAAACTGGATTTACACAACTGTTGTCAGGCCGGTTGTTTCCTATGGCTGTGTGGTGTGGTGGGAGGCGTTGAGGAAAGAGAGTCATAGGAGATTACTTGCTAAGATGCAGAGGTGCGCGCGCCTCTCTGGGCATCACAGGAGCCCAGAGGAGCATACCTCAAGCTGGCTTGGATGTCATTCTTCATCTGCTTCCCATAGAGGATTTTGTAATGAGAACGGCAGCAAGGAGTCTCCTAAGACTATTAGAGGCCAGGGTTGGTAAGGACAGGAGTAACAGGTCACACAGCAATCCTAAATGAGATCAGTGTCCCGATAACTCATGGGTTCACGGACTCTTAAGGTTGCTGAAATTGATTTTGGGAGGACACCCTCATTAGTGATTCCGGATAGGGACTTTTGGGTCGAATCTGATAGGCTTTATGAGGGTTGTGCGGTTTTCACGGACGGGTCCAAAATGGGAACAGGCACGGGAGCTGGTGTCTATATTTTGGGGACGGACATTCGTAGGTATTTTAGGCTTCCGAACGAGTGTAGCGTTTTCCAAGCTGAGATCCTGGCGATCCTCAGAGCCACGGAGATAGTGGCCACAGATATGAATGAGGGCAAGGAGGTGACCTTCTACGTCGAGTCAGGCGGCGCTAAAAGCATTGAAGGGACACTGTGTCAGATCGAAGCTAGTTAGTGACTGCAAGAGAGCACTCAACTTGCTCATGGACAAATATAGTGTTAGATTATGTTGGGTTCCTGTCCACTGCAATGTTGAGGGAAATGAGACAGCTGATGAGCTGGCAAGATTAGGGTCAGCGTTAGATGTGGAATTGTGTGATAGATCGGCTAAAGTACCGATCTGTCATTACTATAGGGAGCTCAGTCACTGGGTGTCGAATAGGGCCAACCGTTCATGGGGGAGCAGGGTGGATTGTAGTCTCGAGGGTCATGTGGCCAAAGCTTAACTTAGGCAGATCCGAACTGTTCCTGAGTATGAATAGGAAGGTGATAGGGGTCTTAATAGGCGCATTGGCTGGTCACTGCTCGGCCAGCATTTGGGAGATTGGCACTCCAGATTTTTGTAGGATGTGCGATGATGAGGAGGAACCAGAAACTATTGAGCATGTTATCTGCCATTGCCCGAGGCTGCAACGACACAGGCTTAGGTGGCTTGGCAGGCGTTTTCATGAGAGCATTAGTAATATCGCGAAGTGTGAACTTGATAATATCAGGGGCTTCATTATGGGAATAAGATGGTTGAATGGCGGATAGCAGGATGCTCCTTTTCTGGGTTTTCATAGCGGGTATGAATAGAAGGGAATCACAATGGATCCAACTGGGTCTCCGAGTGGATGTGCGGCATAGCACTACCCTTCCTAACCTAACCTAACCATGGCTACCTTTAGATCAAGAATTCATGGGGCAAATTACGGCATTCGATATCGATCGAAATTTGCATTTAAATTGTATTGAAATTTCGATCGATATCGAATGTCGCAATTTGCCCACAGAAATACATTACCGAGAAAGCATAAAAAAAGCTTAAACTTGGGCTGTCTTCCTAAACGTCTGTATGCAACGTCAAAGCCGTGTTTAAATCAAGCAATTATAAATTACAGCACTGCAAATCAAATGGATTGTCAATAAAAAGCATTGTCAATTTATGGGTCGATTATCGATGGCAACCGAACTTCAGTTGGGTTTGCCAGTTGCCAAAAATCATATTACGGATGGCGACTGAGAGCTGTCAATTTCAGTTGCTTTTTAGTGCTTTTCTAGCAACCACAAATTTTCAGTTGCCGGATGGCAACGCAACTGAAGTTCGGTTGCCATCCATAATCGACCCATTAAATAGTGCACTAGTTGCCTTTATTTGCATTCCAGCTGCAAAACAGACGACTTTAGGAATGCAATATTTTGTCAAATTTCGCACGGTTGCGTTTGGGAATACATGACATTGTTGAACTGCAAAGCAATATGCGTTTAGGAAGACAGCCACATATTGCTTCGGTCTCTATTTAATGTATTTCAAGGAACTACAATTAGGGAGTTCACAACAGCGTTCTAAAATGTGTCAACATAACGACGTTTTAGTCTTTTATTATAGGTTGGCAAGTTTATTGTTTTTGTTTTGCATGTAAATGAAATTTACTACCAGATGACAATTTTAAACGTCCAAGAAGCATGCTTTTTCAATGCAACTATATTTTAAATAAACACTTTGTGTGTGGTTTAAGTGTGTTGGTGTTTCTTTGGCATGTTGATAGGTACCAAGCACTATCGGGATTGTGTTGTTGTTTTGCTGGTTGTGTATTTTGAGTTCGTGTTCTATACATGTAAATAATGAGAAATATTCGGCAAACTTCGTCGTTACTTTTATTACTTTAATATGCAGTGCTTTGTATCGTTGCTCACAATGAAATTTTAAGGTGTAACGATATTGCTATTTCCAAATTTTAAGATTTACATTGTGAATTCCATAAATATTTAAAATGTATCAATCATTTTGGGCACATAGTGAACAGATACATTTTTTTCTAAAAAGGAAAAAATAATATTTGACATAATTTTAATATTTAAATTTGTTGTAAAAGAGAAACTTTGTAGTAAAAGAGAAAATATTTTTCTCTTAAATTCGTTACTACTTTTACTTTGGAGTAAAAGTAGTAAAATATGGTAAATATCATAGATAAATACGTAGATTTCCAACTATCGGCCTGTCCATGATACAATAATACAAGGTAAAACTGTCAGCGCAGCTTAAGTTGTGAATTTATATTTCCTAAATGTCAAATTCGCTTTACCAGAGAAACAACCTTATGAAAAAGCTACGGTGGCGGCGAAACAAAAAAAATTAACTACAAGCCGCCTGCTACGAATAAATTTGTATATGAACATTTGTATATGAAACATAAATTCTCTGCTGTAAATAAAAATTTTATATCACAATAAGTAAATTAAAATACACAAATAATTTTTCACAAACTAATGGTAGAATTAGTCGAATCGTATTGTGAGGTTAAGGGTAAACTGCCAAAATCTGTTACATTAATAAAACATGTTATTGTTTATTCAATATGTATCGTAACTTTTATGAGGTAGAAATCTATAGAAAATAGATTTTTACGTGAGAACGTCAAACAGAAGTAAATGCCAAAAACAAAAAGCAAAGAAAACTAAAAAACAAAGGTAAATAATTAGAATAAATAAAATCAAATACGAATAGAAAGTAAATAAATTATGGTACATTTATATATTTAATACGAGGAAATTATGAAATAAGTCAAATAATTTTTTTCCAAAGCTACGTTTTCAAAAACTAAGACACATAGTAGAATGATACGGAAAGAAGTAAAGTAACACGATACGAATTGACTAACTCTACCATAACTACCATAGATAAATACGTAGATTTCCAACTCTCTGCCTGTCTATAAAAAATTGTCAACTCTCTTACACATATAGGTCTTGTACAGTGTGGCCATATTAGCTCTTTTGGAGCTAAATTTAGCTTTCTTTTTTAATGTTTAGCTCGAAATATTTCATTTAGCTCTTAGCTTTTTTCAACAATGCATTTAGCTTTTTCTAACTTTTCCTTTAATTTCAATTTCGTGTAATTAATTTCTATATCAAAATAAATAAAACAGTTTATCAGAATAAATGTATGTGCCGTAACCATATAAAGTAGTTAAAAAATTATAATAATAATCTGGCAGTGCAGAAACATTCATTGTGGCAGATTTGATCGGTATCATGGTGTAATAAGTATACAATGGTTGGAATTAGAAACTCACTTTCAACTTGCATCTATTTCAGAATCCTGATATCAAGCTAGTCTTGAAAAATTTGTATAGTGAAAAATATTTACTCTATTTGAAGTTTTTAAAGCCATTACTTTCTGATGTTTAAAAAATAAATAAAATGTTCGAAAGTAACGACGTGAACCCCATGCTATTGTTTTCAGAACTTCACTTGCTTCTGAAAAATCTTTGTAATCAAATCGTTTTGAAGTCCGAAATTTTTGGCCGCTTAAAATCTAAATTTGATTTTAATGGTTTTCTAATTCCAACTCCGTATTTTAACTATAAGTTTGAACAATATCTGATTTCAAAAAAAGACAATAGATTCTGGAACAGAACAAGAAATTAGATACACTTGCCGAAATTTTATTAAACAATTAATATACCAACTACGATAACGTTTGCCAAATAACTTTTCAACTTTACAAATCACAAACATATTTCTTAGACTGTTTTCTAGTCTAAGCAATACAAAAGTAAATTGTATGAAAATTAAAAAAAAGAAAAGTCAAATTATAGCGTAGGTGATATTACTGTTTTGGAATTACAGTGGCAAATGTCGCTTGTGAGTTTAAAATCGCGAATCTCACTTTTGCATGTGCTAAGGGTCGCGCGTTCTGTTTATTTTTCGAAATAATCTTCGAAAAAGATTCTTATCAATGCTCTATGTTTTTTGAAACCATAGTATCCAACACAGAATTTTTCAACTATATCTCTTACTATTTTTGCTTCATATTATATGTTTTATGCATGTTTTTAAAGTAAACAAAAGTAACACAATAGTCGAAATAAAGCAACATACTTTTTAATTTAGTATTTTGTATTAAAATTTATAAAAATTTTATTTTTTTTTATGATATTAGATAGAAAGAGTTTAACTTTTACTGGAATGCTTTTATTTTTGCAATTTGATACCAAATTTTTTTAAAGAGGAAAGTTCACTTAGATTTCACTTTTGTCTTTGCTTGCGAATTGAAATAGCTAGGTTTTTTGTGGCTGCGATTTCCAACACACCAGTTTAGTGACTTCGAATCGAAATCGTATTTATTTTGCGAAATGCTATTTTCAGCACTTGAGTGGTTGTTATTGATTGAATGTTTTTCATTTAAATGAGCCAAAGATATATTTTCATATTATTTATACCTACATAAACACCATTTAAACTATAAAAAATTTTTAAATAATGAAAAGTTACTATTGCAAAGCTGTAAAAAAATTTTACTTTATTTTTTGGCTTTAAAAATCCTTCTATAGCTCTTTTTAGCTCTATTTAAAACCTGATTTAGCTTTATATTATCTTAAAATCTGGTCACACTGGTCTTGTGTATTCAACCATAGATAAATACGTGAATTTCCAACTCTCGGACTGTCTATAAAAAATTGACAACTCTCTTACACTTATAGGTCTTGTGTATTCAACAAAATTGAGAGAGGCAATTCAACACACATCACAGAGCGTAATTTTTGCACTTGAAAACGCGGTAAAATGTATCTTCTTTGCACACACAAACACTTTTTTCATTTTATTTAATTTTTTTATTTGTTTTTATATAAATTTTATGTTTCCTCTTGCTGTAATTTTAGATTATTTTTTAATTTTGTTGACATTTGTGTGTTGAAATTTATCGAAGTTTTCAACATAGATTATGCGTATAGTCAACTGGGCTCCTGTCAAAAAAAAAATTGACAACTCTCTTCACACCTATGGGTATTTTGTTATCCAACACACTGAGAGAGACAACTCAACACTCATCAGAGAGCGTAATTTTTGCACTTGAAAATACACTAAAATTTATTTTTTTTGCACACACAAACACTAGTTTATATTATAAAATTTTTTTATTTGCCATATAACAAATTTTATGTTTCTTCTTGTTGTAATTTTAAAATATTTGTTTAATTTTGCTGACATTTGTGTGTTGAAATTTATCAGTGTTTTCAACCGTTTTTTTTCATTGAACAGTATTGCATTTTTTATACTATTTGGGAAAAATTTTTTAGTGCCAAATAGAAAAAATGCAAATAAAAAGGTTAGCGAATCAAAATTTTTTTAGCTGAATTGCATTAAAAATGATTCTAGATTCATACTTTCATTAATTAATGCAAAATTAATTGTATAACAACTAAAAAATTCGTTTTTAAGAAATATCAATTTTGTTAAATACTTTTTGTACAACTAAAGCTGACTTTAGACGACATGTTTTTTACATATGGCTTGTTAGGTGTGAGACATATGTAACTTCGCATGTTTGTCAAAATTGTCAATTTACAGACGGTTTATAATATTTGATTTCACACGTACATGTGCAATTACATCTGACATAACCTCTGAGTGTTCACAACAGCTTAGTTTTTGCACAATTTTCGTAAATATATAAAGCGCTCTGCTTTTTAATGTTTTTTCAGCCAAACCACACTTTTGATAATTTAATACAGCTGATGTCAGATGCCTTGTCAGATGAAAATAGAACACGCTCTAATTGAAAATTTTTCATCTGACTTTTCTTCTGTAAATGTCATCTGACAATGTTTTATATGTTTCACACGGCATGTATCACTTTTGCAGTGGGAAATTTGACAAGTCAGATGTAAAATACATGTCGTCTAAAGTCAGCATAAGTATGGTTTTGTAGCTGTGGGGAATATTTTATTCTAAACCAATACTAATACAAAATGTTCTACTAACACATTCTTAGACTTGGGTTTTTGACAGCAGACTTAGGTTTTTGAAGTTTTAGTTGACTATCTACGTATAATCTATGGTTTTCAACCCTTTTTCATTCAACAGTATTGTATTTTTGTTCCTATTTGGGATAAATATTTTTAGTACCAAATAGAAAAATTGCAAAAAATGTTTAGCAAATATCAAATTGCAAAAATAAAAGCATTCCAGTAAAATTTAAACTCTATCTATTTAATATCATTTAAAAAAAAAGAAAGTTTTATAAATTTTAATGCAAAATACTAAATTAAAAAGTATGTTGCTTTATTTCGACTATTGTGTTACTTTTTTTTTACTTTAAAAACAGATGCATAAAACATATAATATGAAGCAAAAATAGTAAGGGAGAAATCTAAAAATAGTTGAAAAATTCTGTGTTGGATACTATTGCCCATGTTCTGAAAAACGCCTATCGCTTAAAAAAGCAGGTGTTCTGACAAACGAAAACGCTAGAAATTTGGCGTTTTCAAACCGCTAGTGTATACTGAAGCAGTCTGGTCTATTTTATTTAATCTGCACCTTAAAGAGAAAATAAAATGTAGCACAATTTAAATTTAATATGTTTTCTTTTTATTTTAAGAAAAACTTGTAACGTTTTTTCATGATTTTAGTTAAAATCCTGCAATTTAAAAATTTGCTTTGAGTTTGTCAATTGTCTGCCTCAACTGTCTACTTATGAACTGGCGATGATTATAGTTTTTTTTAAGCCAGTATAGCAAGCAGGAACGCTGTAGGTATTTTAATTTAAAGTTTATCTGTTTGTTTATGTTTTTTTATAATAACAAGACATACTGCCTGGCTCACGATGTCGACAAATCGAGTTCTTTCTCATATTTATATTGAAAACAAAAACAAATTTAGTTTTTTTATTATTGTTCTCAATATAAATATGAGAACGAACTCGACTTGACTACATCGTGAGCCAGGCAGATAAATTTAAAAAATCAAAAACCCGACTGCGTAACAAATAAAAGAAACAACTTTAAACCATCACAGATCTTAAATGGTCATTCGAAATTGAAAATCCTAACCTAAAGATGATTTTCAAATACCTGTCAATTGATACCCCTTTTGATATAGTTCGCCGACTTTTTTATTTTTTCGTATAAACAAAATGGTGTCTGTTGGTCGCCATATTGAATTTTGACTACTGTCATATCTTTAGTGACACTTCCCGAATTAAGACGAATTGATCGACATAAGAAACGTGAAAACCGGTCTACGCGTTCGGTTTATATAGTGCCGCAAAGGAACACACATACATATCGCACCTGTTCATCAAAAGTAACACAACTCAAAAAATTCTATTTTCCACTTTTTTTGAAGGAAACAGTGTATGATTACCATATCTAACCACTGTAAAAATGTTGGTATTGTATTATTTTATTGAAATATTGAGTTTCCTTTACAACGGTATATTTGTTTATAACAATAATTCCATTATATTGGCGCAATTAGTTTTTTGTCTCTACTGAAAACTTGTAAATTTTGAGTTGTGTTACTTTTGATGAACAGGTGCGATATGTACATACATAGGCTGATAAACACAATACCCTTCTTTGCGTCGCGCAGTCGGGTAAAAAATATATTTCATTGCTCAAACACAACTTCGGAAAATAGAAAAAGGCTAGCAAATCGCCCGGTTTTCAGAACATGCCGAAATGCGTTTTGCGTAAGCGATTTGAAAACGCTGCTTTTTTCAGAACATTGGCGATAATACAAAAAAATAGTTGAGCTGGGGCGTAACATTGAAAACTCAACTTAGTTAACTAGTGAATCATATTGGGGGCCTAAATTAAATTTTCCGTTCGACTACACACACTGATTGCAAAGTACACCGTACACTCAGTTGGATGTCTGTCCCTAATACAGTTCTCCAGATATATGTACATACATACGACAATTTGCCATTACTTTGCATGGGATGTGACCCTGCCCATAAATTTTTTCTGGACTACGTACACTGACTATAAAGTAATTCACACCATGAGGGTTACTCTGTAATGCGATGCGAAAGGAATACTGTTCGCATTTGTATGTTATTTACATTGCAATGCGAAAGCATTTCTTTCGCTTCGAATTACAGAGTAACCCCCCAGGTTTGAGGGCTCTTTTGATACAGTATTTCAGATGTAAGTTAATTATTAATTACTTTTTAATGGAAAGGAGTTTTCAAAGTCGTCTGACATGAACAACAATTAAGTAGATTTTAATCAAATTTTGCATCTTTCATGCTTGATTTACGCGGCTAGAAAGAATTATTTCCCATCTCGTATAGTATATGTATAAGAATAAGTAAAGAAAATATAGGGGTTCAGAAAACACCGCAAGTCTGCCGACGACGGGCTTTTAGACATCATATTAAACCTCTTCTGGGAAAAATATCGGAAGCCTAATTATTATTAGTCAGTAAAGCATGATATTAAGCTCTTCAATTTGATTTCATTTTTTACTTTAATAAATTTTATTGAGACTTATTTAAGTTTTTTAAGTCCCATTGCATTGAAGCTTTTCATTGGGACTTATTTAATTGGGATATATATCATTTTGCATAGTCTTACTTCTAATTTTCCGCAAAGTTCCAATCAGTTGCTTTGTTTACTGCAATAATTGAAGCATCGCATTGAATGATGTACAAATCTAGAACGTATTGTAGTTCAGATTTTCATAACAATAAACACAAAATACTTATTTTTTAGTTATATTTATGTATAACTTAAGTTTATATATACGTATATTATGCGGAGCTTAATAAAAGGAATATATTTTCATTAGATTCTGATAATTGGGCCTGTTCTGTATTTCATTCGAAATGAAAACTTTTCTATGAATTTATTTTAGAATTGTCGTTACAAATACTTTTTTATAACAACAATGATGTGAAAATTTACTTTCTTTTCGAATGAAATACTGAATAGCGCTCAATGTGTATTTCACATTTAAAATTAAATTAATTATATTTAAATTAAAGTTTTATCAGAAATTAAACTTTTAAATCTAATGTCTGATTGCGTTTGTGTGATTCTTAAATTATATGTGGATATAGTAAGTGTGTACATATTCATTTTATTATGTATGTAATTATGTTGTTAATACTAGTATAAATTGATGCGCTGTTTCTGTATTTCCAACAAGCAAATCGTCTAGAAAATTATTATGGAAATCAAGCAGATACAGAAACAACATATAAGAGACTACACAGTAAAAATATTAAATTAAAACTAAAATATTTCACGCCTAAGCGATGAAACCTTTTAAAATCAAACGTAGCGTGTAAAAGATTTCGATTTTTTTCTGGAATAATGTAATTTTATGTGTATGAATTAAAAGTTCTTAATTTTGTTCGTGATGAAAAATGTGCGTTTGGGAAAAGGTTGGTGTTTCAATATAAATAATTAAAAATAATAAAATAAAAGTTAAAGAATTAACAAGATTAAATAATGTTTTTTTAGTTTTTCCCGTTATGCTAAAAATTTAATTTTTATGGAAACCAAAAACGGACAGTTTAAAAACAAACTTAGAACGATGAAAAATAAAAAGCTGTATGACAGACAAGTTAAGGTGTGTGTATGGGGTATTCAATAAATTTAACTCCATGTTTTGGGTAAACTGAAGGGACCATACCGCTGATGACAATCGACAGCGCGTACTGCAAAGTAATAGCGTTGACCCTCTTGGAACTGAGTGAGAGTGACAGCCATAGGCAGAAGCATGGCCTTAACATCTCCAACGTGACGCCAAGAATCTACCATTGGTGGACCAGAAGTCTCCTGGTAGGCATAAATTTGATAACTTACACATTCTGCATGGCGATCCATAGATTCCTCCATAGTCCAAGAGATAACAATACCGTTGTCAAGATTACTTATGCGTATTGTTGGACGGGGAGGTGGTAGTTTCCACAAAGGATTAAAAGCTTGGGG
>OY101450.1:95856163-95956163 GCA_956483635.1 Panzeria rudis | reverse complement strand
GTTGAATGTTTGCTTGTTCAGTTTATTGGAACATGTATGTACATCATTTTGCTAGGTGCCTATAGAGTTTAACAATTAAGTTATAGAGTTTAGTCGAACTGTATGGGTTTATATCCGTTCAAGCCTCCATGCAGTAAAAAATTTTCTTGTCTACGTGTTTCACATTTATCTCTAAATAAATATATAAAAAATAAATATATAAAAAAAAAAATTATCTGGCAATAAATTATTCTGCGGCTGCAATTTTTTTCAAGAAAATTAATGGAAATTTAATTGGTGGTTAAAATCTATCTACTGTGGAATACTAATTAGACTGTGCTTTAGCCAATTTTGTTAATTTTATCTTCAATTTTATAATTGCTGCAAATTTCTGTTTAATTTTGACAAATCCGGACTGCTGCTATATTTAGTCGCCATCTTTCTTTCTTTTTGTGTAAAACTACATTTATTGCATTTTTAATTTTAATTCTAAAATGAACGGCAAAAGGAATAGTATATTTGTCCGGTATGCAATAAAAATGCTAATAAAAGTGCAAAAAGTATAAGTTGTGGGAGCTGCAACAAATACTTTCATCCGGACTGTGATGGTGTCTCTGAAGCACAAATGAAAGTATTGTCTGAAAACAAAATGTTTAAGTATTGTTGTAAAAGCTGCCTAGTAAATCCAAAAAAGCTATGATACTGAACCTTCTTCGTGGAAATACAGCTTAAACAGGGATTGGATGAAATCTGTAAAAAGATGGATCATATGTTTCTGAGCCAGAAAGACCAGATGGAGCAACAAATGAAAGCGTTGGTATTAGTCTTTGAGAATAAATTTGAAAAGGTGCTTAGCGATGTGTGTTCAGACATAAGTTCGGTTAAATCCGATGTAAAAGCCTGTCAAGCAAGAGTTCAAAATGTGGAGGTTGCAGTAGACGAGAAGGTGAAAAAGTGGTCCACGTTTAACAGTGTGTTACAGAGGCGTTTAAATCGGGCGGACATTCTAATCCGTGGACTGCCGCGTGCTATTAAACACCTGAGGGAGCCAATTACGAAGATAGCGAAATTTTATGATGTTTCTTTACAACACCCAGATATTCAGCATTGTTGTTACATCTTTGGTGGTAAAATAGTTTTAGTAAAACTTAATACCATTTATATTAGAGATACAATTATGGCCAATTATTTTAAATCGAATGCTGAGAAAAAGAATTTATTTTTAAAAGATATTTTGACTCATAGGGATGGTAATGTAGTGGACATTGATGAACGTATTACCCTTAGTGATCATCTTACTCGTGAGGCTAATGCACTTATCAGTTTATGTAGAAAACTAAAACTCAATAAAAGAATTCTAAAATTTACTCACATTAATACTGATGTACCCAAGGTCAAAATAACTTTGAATGATAATACTGTTAAAGTGTGGGATTATGAACAATGTAATGAATTTTTGCAAAATCTGGACAGTGAGGTTTAAATTTTATCCGATTTGTATTATTTCTGGTAATTTTGTAGTAGTATGTACATAACATTTTATTTCTAATATTAATTTTTCTTGGTAAATTGCAGCTACTCAGATAACTAGTTAAATACTTTTTTTGATTACTTATAAATATAATATACATTTTTCTTCACTGAATTCAATTTATAATATTTACTGTTCTAAATTTCACCTATATTGATTGTTAATATGTCTATGAACTTTAATTTAGGCCCGATTGTGCACGATAATTCTTTTTTGCGTACAAAAGTGGGCACCTCTTCAAATGATATAAAGATTGGTCATTTTAATGTGCGAAGTTTTGCAACATCTACTAATAAGATAAATGAGATAAGGCATATTCTAAAGGATTGTTTATTGGATATAGTTGGTGTTAGTGAAACTTGGCTGACATCTAACATATCTTCTAATGTTGTGGATGTTCCAGGATATAAGTTTTACAGACAAGATAGACCAGATCGCAGGGGTGGTGGAGTTGGATTTTTTGTATCAAATAAAATTAAGGTTAGGGTGGTTTTTACGTCAGAAGACTTTGGCAATTTTGAATCAATTTTTATAGAAACTCGTGCATTTAATTCAACACTATTGATTGGAGTAGTTTACCTTCCACATAGAAACCCGGTGAATATTGACATCATGGAGGAACGGATTGGTCAACTTCTGGTTAAATATTCTAACATCATTATTATGGGTGATTTTAATTTTAATCTATTTGATATTGACTCATCTCGTCTGATCAGGACTGATTGCATAAGAATGGGTCTTTCCTGCCTGCATAACAATTTGCCAACACACTTTGATTCTGCAAATTCATCCACTTCATTATTAGATTTTTTTAATTAGTCCGTCTTTTGATGTTGGGCTGTCTGATCAAATGCAATGTCCATCTATTTCGGATCATTCATTTATCTTTATGATGACTTCAATGATGGTACACAGGGTGGATCAATATGTGGAATATAAGGATTTTAACAATGTAAATGTGACCGCTTTTGAAGACACAGTTAATCAGTATGATTTTTCAGATTTATATAGCAGCACTGATGTCAATACTCAACTTGCTTCTTTGATGGGTTGTGTGAATATTTTGTATTCACTGGTCCCATTGAAGAGATTTGTATCTCGAGCCTTAGGAGACGAATGGTTTAACACGGATGAGATAATTTTCCACCTTTCCCTTAGGGATTTGGCTTATAGAGCGTATGCTAGAAACCCTTCTGATCGTAATCGTAGGGTTTATTGCAAAACGAGGAATAAATGTAAGAAAGTTATTCGCAATATCAAGAGGAATTATTTTTTGGCGAAGTTTAGAAATCACAATACGAAAGATATGTGGAATATGATTAGATCAAATGGCGGTATTGAGTCCAGACAGGATGTGGGCAATTTCAACTCGGATGAGCTTAACAATGAATTTTTATCTTATAGAACTACTGATACGAGGAATCCCTTTAATTCTGATCTCGACTTTAATAATGAGTATGGTTTTTCATTTCGTGCTATTGATTTTAATGAGTTATGTATTGCTTTGAATTGTATAAAGTCTAATGCATGTGGTCCTGATGGTCTACATTTAAAGTTCATCAAGTTGATATTTCCAATAATATATAGGCAATTGCTTTTTCTTGTTAGCAACATTTTGACATGTTCTATTTTCCCTAACGAATGGAAAGTGGCAAAGGTCGTGCCGATTTGAAAAAGAAATTCTATTAATAGCATGGATGACTTGAGACCTATTTCCATGCTCCCCATTTTATCGAAAATTGTGGAACATATTGTTAAAAGTCAAATTATGGAATATTTGGATAGTAATGGTCTTATAAGCCCGTATCAATCTGGTTTTCGGAAAGGTTACAATACATCCTCACTACTATTGGGGCTTACTGATAATATCAGAAGAAGTTTAAATAGTGGGCATGTGAGCGTTTTGGTTTCGTTGGACTTATCTAAGGCATTTGACGTTTATTCTTACCTAACTGGCCGACGCCAGTTCGTGACTGTAAATAATAATTCCTCTGAGTGTATGACGGTTACTAGTGGGGTACCACAAGGTTCGGTTTTGGGTCCATTATTATTTATTTTATATACTAATGATATTTTTTCCGTTATTGAAGGGTCTTCTTTGCAAAGCTTTTGCCTTTGCGGATGACATTCAACTACTTCTCTCAGCTGAACCTAGATTTGTGGATGTTTTGGAAAAATCCATTAACACTGTATTATTGAATATTGTTAACTGGATGTCAAATTCAAATCTATGCATCAACCCTTCGAAAACAAAAGCTATGTTGTTTAAACCACCTAGGTCCATGTATAGCATTTCGGTTGCCATTCAAGGTACTTCGATTGAGTTTGTTGAAAAAACTAAGTGCCTGGGATTGATAATTGACGTGAACCTTAATTTTGGTGACCACATCAATTTTATAAGCTCTAAAATTAATTTTACCTTAAGACGATTGTATTCGTTAAACCTTTATCTACCTCTGTTTGTTAGGAAGCGTATGGCCTATGTCATGAATAAATACCAACTTCTTATGCACAAAATAGTTCGTTTTGTTTATTGCTTGAAGGTACGCACTCATATTACAAGTTATGTAATAGACTTCTTGGGTTGTGGTTTCAAGAATTTTATTCATATTCGTTTGCTTTTACAATTTTATAAGATAATAAAAAACAATAATCCTCAGTATTTACGTGATTTTTTTCCTTTTTCGCGCTCTGTGAGGAATCCTCAGTTATTATTTCCGCGCATTAGAAATTGTATTCTAGATTTTTCGTTCCAAGTTAGGATAGCGAGAATTTGGAATAATTTGCCACAGGATTTAAAAACGTTTCTATTTTCTACCGTCGTTTTTAGGAACAAACTTTTGGAATATGCTTGTCATAACAATATTTAGTGCTTTTGATACATGAGTTTTCTTTCTATTGCATTCGACATATCGACAGCTTATTATTATTATAATTAGTTCAAAGTTGAAACGGTTAACTCTACTCTCTTTACTGTATATACTTGATCGGATATATTCTATTCTAGAACATCAATTTTATACTTATATACATAAATTTTGTTCTATCATGTAAATATAATATATCTTTGATATTAGTGAGATTTATACATTAATTTAAGTTATCTTTTATTAAGCAATATTGTTAGCCTACTAACCATATACGGCCTTCATGGGCTCGGTTAGTTAAATGAATTTTTAAATAAAAAAATAAATAAATAAATAAATGAAATACAGCTCTAAGAGTGACAGTATGAATTGATTAAAAGTAGATGATATTCAACTCTTGACAGCAAACCACCGACTTTGGTCCAGTAGTTTAAGCGGAAAAGAGTTCTGAAGAGATTAGCGGGGGCTATCGAAACGTCAGTTCAAACCTCCGTGCAGACAAAAAAAATTTTTGGTCTATATGCTTCACATTTATCTCTAAATAAAAATATAATTTAATTGAAAAATTAAATTAAAACCGAACTTAAGCCAAAATAATTAAATTTCTTTGGATATAAATTTTTAGACTTTAATATGTATCATGATCAGCAAAGCAAGATCATTTCAGTGACTACGTTTTGTGAGCTAACCTTACATGATCTCATTATATATTCCTGTTTAAGTCGAACGTTGTTCTCAATGCTTGGGAAAGTTTAAATTTAATTCAGACAAAAAGTATCATTTCTACGAGTGGAAGGACGAATAAGGATATTTTCCAGAACATACAAACATTATTAATCGTACCAAACAAGCCATTGATGTAGCATTGTATATTTAAAATTCGATTTGTACCAAAAATTATACAATTGTACCAATTTGGCCATCCCTGGTGTTTATCAAATTAAATGAAAAAATATGGTGGAAAACGTTAAAAGCCAAAAATTAATAATGTTTACCTGCAAACTTTTGCGATCTTTTCACTTCACTACCCAGCAAAAAATAAATGAACGCGTTCAAAATGAAATAGTGTTTCGTGATTTCTTGAGCACTTGTTATACCATCGTAAATCGTAAATAAAGCTCTAGTTTTTGAACTGATTAAGACCCACCGAAAAAAGCATGCAAAAACGAAGTTAAATAAATCGTCACATTGACACATTTTCATAAAACAAGTTTTAGTCCAACAGAAAATAAGAAGACAATAGCTCAGTGCTAGAGAGCATGTCTTTCAGAAGAGCATGGTATCCCAGCTGCGGCAAATATTTTTTTATTTTAATTTTTTATATTAAGCCTGCGTTTATCGACGAAAGAGAAATTTGTATTCATTTCTCTGTCTTTCTCACAGCTGAATTAAAAGTGTGTTAGTAGAAAAGTTTGAGTGTATTGCGTTTTTCGAACTTGCACTCGTCAGTAGACTTCAAAAACAATTTTGAACAGTTACCAACACTTTATCTTATGTACAAAACTTTCTACTGACTGTCTACTGACGACTTGGCAAAGCAGCAATGAAATGCATATAGACAATACTTAAACTCCAGCAAATAAATGTCATTTAAAATCAAATTATGACAATCAGGTATGTGATGGAAATCGATTTCAAAAACGAAGCCATTTTAAAAGGTGTTTTTTAATAATATTTCTTATTAAAAAGTGCTTTACCACAAATTTTATATAAATATTTCTTTATTAAGAAGAATTTTATCACAAAAATTATAAAAATTGGATGAAAAGTGTATTAAAAATGGCATTTAAAATTGCTTCGTTTTCAAAATCGATTTCCATCACATACCTGAATATGTCAAATAATAAATTTCTTAAAGGTTAATTTTTTATATATCGCTAGCTTAGAGTGCAAAGGCGCCAACTGCACTTTTTTACAAAATTGAGATTTTAATGCAGAACCAAAAAGAATAAAAAAATACATCGTTAAAAAAAAAAAAGGTTGGTAACTTTTTTTTCCATATGGTTTCGTATTGATGCGCAAAAGTGCCATGTACATAGCTGTCAAAAAGCGCGCGCTAAGTTCATTAAACACATGTGATTGTTGCTAAATTGTGCTGGTTGTTCGTTCGTGCTCCGCAAAAATTAGTTTATTGCTGTTTCTAACAAAATTGCAAGTGCACAACTTAGTTTTCTATAATTTGATAAATCATAAAGGTTACTGCTTTATTTGGAATGAGGTTGAAGGTGGCGTGTCTGCGGAAGAATTCGCAAGCATTTGGGTATATTTTGTTGAACAAAAAATTCTTCCTTACCTCAGTGACACAGAAATCTCGGCAAAAATTATATTTTACAGCGACGGATGCTCATACCAAAACAGAAATGTGACTATGAGTAATGCTTTATTAAATGCAGCTGTTAAACATCAAATAACAATAGAACAAAAAATTTTAGAAACTGGACACACGCAAATGGAGGCTGACAGCGTTCACTCACTCATCGAGCGCGCGTTGAAGCGTCGGACTATAGACGTACCTGCAGAATATATTGCTATTTGTAAAGATGCTCGAAAGAACCCAGAACCTTATGAAGTGGAATATTTGGATCATACTTTTTTTAAAACATTTAGAGACCTTCAATTCGTGAAAAGCATTCGTCCTGGCCGGGAAAAAGGTGATACCAAAGTCACTGATATTCGTGCGATAAGATATACAGCAGAAAAAGAAATGTTTTATAAATTGAGATTCCCAAATTCATGGCAACAACATCCTCAAAGAATAAATAAAACTATTTCTCCGGGTCTGATTTACCACAACTTCACAGTGAGAGAAAAAAAATTACAACTAGGAAATATGACGATTTGCAATATTTAAAAATGACCTTGCCAAAAGATCACCACAAGTTTTATGACGACCTACCTCACGAGTAATATACATATATCTTTAATGTAGGTGCTACATATTTTTTTATTTTATTTTATATAAGCAGCAATGAAGTAAGACTGCTAACTTGATTTCATGTGATAAAAACCTAAGAAATAAATTTTTTTATAATTAAATTTAAGTCACAGCAAGACTGTATACAATGCAAATGTTTTTTACAATAAATATTAAATGCTATCGGCATTAAAAACACAAATTAATTCATATTATTTATATCAAATAAGAAAAATTTTCATATTATTTTTTTATAGAAAAGGTGCTAAATGATATGCACAAATCAAAAACTAGCAACAGAAAGGGTGCTAAATGACAAAAACTCTTTTAAATCAAAGATACTATTTTTTTTAAATTTTTTACTTACTGTATATGTATGTAACAACAAAGCAAATAAAATTCCATTAAAAAAAATTTACAATATATTGGGTGTTTTTTATTGAGGTATAGAACTTTAAGTTGGCATCACTTTTTTAACTGGCGGCCATTTTGTCAGCTGTCAAGTGATTAATATTTAGTTTGGTTTGCCATTTCATCATGAACAGGTTGACAAAAGAACAACGCTTGCAAATCGTGCAAATTTATTTCGAAAATAATGGTTCAGTTCGCGAAGTTTACCGCAAGCTCCGTCCATTTTATGGTCGACATAATCGTCCATCAGAGCAATTAATTCGGTTAACCATGGATCGTTTTCGCACTACGTTTACTCTATGTGATAATACGCATCCGCAGAGACGTCGAACAGTGCGCACCGAAGAAACAATTGCCGCTGTAGAGCAAAGTGTTGAAGAGGACCCGAATGAATCGATTCGCCACCGTGCACAGCAATTGGAGCTTTGTCCATCAACTTTATGGAAGATTTTGTTCCCGAATTGGATGGCATGAATGTGGATGAGTTGTGGTTCCAACAAGACGGCGCTACATGCCACACAGCGCACGTCACAATCGATTTATTGAAGGAAACATTCGATGAGCGCATAATTTCGCGGAATGGACCTGTCAATTGGCCACCAAGATCGTGTGATTTGACACCATTGGATTATTTTCTTTGGGGATATGTGAAGTCGCTCGTCTACGCCAACAAACCAGAAACGTTAGGGGACTTGGAAGCCAACATTCGTGGCGTTATTGCCAACATACGGCCCCATATGCTCGAAAAAGTGGTTGAAAATTGGACCTGTAGAATTGGCTTTATTCGAGCCAGCCGCGGCGGCCACATGCCCGAAATCATATTTAAACATTAATGGCATAAAATTATCCTTCCAATAAAGCCAAATTGATGGACATTAAAACGATTTTCTTGTGTTTTATTTCAATTCGAAGTTCTATACCTCTAAAAAAAACACCCTGTATAATGTAAATTTTTTTATACAGTTTTTTGTATCTCCTGAAAAATTTCAAAAAGTGCAGTTGGCGCCTTTGCACTCTAAGCTAGCGATATGAGTTTCACGAGCCCATGCAAAAAACGTAACCGAATCATCGAACTTGCATTGGTTCTAAGCACTCATTTCAATGATGAGTAGTTTTGTTAAATGTGAACCTACGCACGTCAATGACATGCCTGTGTTAAAATCATGCGTTCTGCACCTAAATTGAACCAGTTAATTTTCAGTAGAACCCATGCACTAACTATTTCTTTTGCATGCCTTTTTTTGCTGGGTAATGAATTGCCATCCTAGTTCATCATCAATAGAAAGAATTTATTCATCTTATGGTTTAATATGGTGTAACCTTAGAAATCGTCTTCGATTGGAAAAAGTATTAGCATTTAAAATCTGAGCCACCAGAGTGGTAACTGATCTAAAGTAACTTTATGTACGTGTTTGATCTACTATTTTTATGAATTTTGTAATTATTTTCTTATATTTTTTGATATAATACATACACTGAAAATAATCCATGCAACATTTTACGCAAAAAACTTTCGTAGTTACTTTTTTCGTATTATATAAGAAACTTTCGTACATTCCACGAAAAAAGTTTTAGTCTAGAATTTTATTATTTCACGAATGTAACGAAAACCATTCGTATTTACTTTTTTCGAAACTTTCGTACATATTACGAATAAGGTTGAGTACAGAATTTTATTATTTAACGAAAGTAACGAAAACTTTTCGTAGTTATTTTTTTTTTGTTAAATATACGAAACCTTCGTACATATTACGGAATAAATTTTTACAGCAGAATTTTATAGTTTTACGAAAATAACGAAAACATTTACCAGTACGTTTTTTCGTAAATTATACTAAAATTTCGTACATATTACGAAATCAATTATGGACTATATAAGTTGTTCTTAAAGTTATTGAGTCATATAAAATTGGGCGCTAAGTGACCCGTATACATATAAGTTGTAGACAGCGTTACCGTTGAAATTTTTCAAAACGGGGCACAAAAAGTGGATTTTGATAATAAAACGGGCACAAAAATGGGATTTCTGAGAAAAGAATGGGCAACATTAATAACAAGAAAAATGTTTAAAAAAGTTGTTTAATTTTTTCGTAAAACACAAAAAATATTTAGTAATATTCTCTAAATATTACCTTAAACTATGGAAGTATTTCGTAAAATGTAAAACTTTTTTTCTCTTTTCTACGAAACTCTTTCGTATTATATAAAAAATTATTTCTTAAAACACAAAAACATACTTCGTAAAATAAACACAAAAATTTCGTTCGTTTCGTACATTTTACGAAAGAATTTCGTGGTGCGAAATTACAAAATATTTCGTAAAATATACGAACGATTTCGTTCATATGTTGCATGGTTTTTTTTCAGTGCATATATGGTTAGGTTATGTTGAACAGGCTGCCGGTTTCTATCAGCCGGCCCACTTGGGTCCTTTGGTCCCTTTGTGATGCTTGGGATGGATAGTAAGGAAGTTCAAAGAGGTGTCCCTCCTATCCCAGAGGTTGGGTCGGTGTTAAACCAACCCGAGTATCGTATGAATGAATTTATTCCCCTAATGTCGCATTCCCCAGGTCTGCTAGTTCGGGTAGTGACGGATTTCGCAAGTATGACGCCCTACTTCTAAATAGTGCTGGACATCGACAGAGGTATTTGACAGTTTCTTCCTCCTCCTCGTTCTGATAACTTCTACAGAAATCGTTAAAAGGAAGATTTAATCTTCTGGCATGGACACCAATAAGACGGTGCGCTGTTATGACAGCTACGACTATACGCAGCTGTTGACGAGGGAGCCCCAGTATGGTTGCAGATCTTGCGAAGTTATACTGGGACCAGATGGATCTGGAAACCTCACAGTGCATATATACTATGGGGCTATTCACATATTACGTAACGCCGTTGGGGGTGGGGTTAAAGATTTGTTACAGATTAGATACTTTATACTGAAAATTTTGTAAAAAGTGTTACGAAGGGGGGGAAATAGCGTTACGTAATATGTGAATAGGCCCTATGTACCTAGCTTTGTTTAAATTAATAAATACAGAAAAACCACTAGGGTTAAATGCACATACACACAAATGGGCATATAAATCATAGTCGCTCATACTGGCACCAGAGTTCCGAACATTATTCGGCTCGTATATGTATACAGCCGAATGAAAGTCAATGTACACACTAAAAAGTAAAAATAAACAGCAACTTCATTCAGTTGCATGAAAGTTTATTGTTTTTACATTGCTGTTTTTCTTTTTAATAGGCACACAATGGAATACTACTAACACATACTCATAAGCACTAATACTTAATTAAAAACTCATTTCTCTCGATGGCCAGCACTGATATAAATACATGTGTATGTATTTGTGTTATTCGTTTCTATGGCGCAAACTCATAGTCAGAAACAAATTATACTTTAGGAAAGTATACTTTAGGAATTTAAAACTAGTATTGCCATAGAAAATACTGGTTTTAAATTTCAAAAGTACATTTTGTTTTGACTATGAGTATGAGCCTATGAATTTTATAGTTATTGGCGCATAATCATAGTCCCTAACAAAGTATACTTTAGGAATTTAGAACCAGTATTGCCATACAAAATACTGGTTTAAGCTCCTAAAGTATACTTTGTTTTGACTATGACTATGCGCCATTTTCTTTTATTTTTCTGTAAATTAAACGTCAATACTATACCATCTTTGTTTAAATGAATATAACGTAAAAACCCCACTTGGGTTTTTTTTAAACAAAATAACCATAAAAACCCTGGTGGGTTTTTTGGGTTACCATGCAAGCAGCCAACCCTGAGTTTAGCGGCCAATGTTGGTGGTTTAATCCTAGTCTATTTAACATCAACTTTAATCTCGTTCTTAAAAACCAATTCTTACTGAAGCAAATCTTAAAATGTAAACAACTTACCTATTAGTTGGTATATTGGGCGTTCTTGATATTTGTTGTTGTGTCGTCATACGCTGACCGTCTTGATTTGAACCCAAATATCGTGGCCTTTGAATAGCCGTGGAATTCGCTGAAGTAGTAGCATTTTTGTTTAGTATTCGCGGCTGTGTTGCCGCCGATAGATTTGGAGTATTACGATAAGCAGACGAAGCGACTGACGTAGGCCCAACTGATGCTGATTGGGGGGTTGATCCAGGAACTGGACGAATTGGTGTAATTTTTTGTACACAACCTCTACGAACATTACCAGTATTTCCGACCCCACTGGAAGCTGTGCCCACCGGTCGTTGTTGTTGTCCCTCCGTTTGTGAAGACAGGTATTGTCTTTGCGCCGGAGTTAAAGAAGTGCTAGAGGTGGAAGAAGTTTGTGACGCAATGGGACGTTGTGGTGAAGATGGTATATTTGGAACAGTAGTGCTAGAAGTGGCTTCTGCGAGAGACTTTTTATTGGGTATGTAGACTTGAAGGCCGACAGCTCGTGTAATTTTTACCGGCATTATGAATTGTGCATTACGCTGCTCTATGTCTTTAACGACACGATTGTGAACCATTTCAAGATCGCGAAACTGTTTTGAAAGTTCGGAAATTTTAGTTCTGTGAGCATTAATTAATTTTTCCTGCTTTTCTATTAATTCGCGCATTTCCGAAAATTCACTTCTGTGAATAATAGCTTCAACAACTTTTTGCAACACCAATTCTTCAAGGTCTTGTTTGGTCATATTGTCAAAAGACTTACGGAATTTCTTTAAAAAATCTAACCTCATTGGGAATTTTGAGTTTAAAACTCCAAATTCAGGAGCAGGATACAGACGTATAGGTTCATAAGACGGAACTGCTTTTATACTCTTTTTGCCATCGTCCACACATTTCATATCCTCAGACTGTATGTCATCAATGATTTCTTCTATTTTGTCCGATAGTATTACGTCGTCTTTTGAAATATCAGTTTTTGGTTTTTTGTTAATTCCTTCTTTTGAATCATTTGATTTTTCGTCAGCTTCAACTTCAATAACATCATGAGAGCGCTTAAGGGTTGAGTGTGTCGTTACAGAGCTCTTCTCCTCTTCGAAGTTTTCTTGAGAGTCTTGCTTCTTTTCGGCAGCATTTAACGATTCAACTTCACCGGATACGTCACATAACTGATTTTTTAACACATCTTCATCATCTTCACTTAAGCGTAGGCGTTTTGCTGGTGGTGTTAATTCACAATCTTCTACTTTTTCTAAAGATTCCGTATCTTTTAAGTCTCCTATGATTAGCTCAACATCGCCATCGTCGTCGTCTTCTTCATTTTCAGCTTCTTCAGGAGTTGGCTCATCTGCAACTGTTTTGAGGGATTTAGCTTCCTGTAAAAGATTACTGCTACTACTGCAGTTACTATTTGTTTCATCAGGTGTTTGAGTAACTTCTTCTGTTTTGACCATTTCCTTTTCTTTTTCATTTGAGTTTTCGGTAGCAAAGTCATCGCGCGCATTATCCGAATTGTCAGTTATAATATTTTTTTCTTTCGCTTCAGTACTTGCATCATTAGAAAGGATGCCTGATTCGCTTTGCCCGCCTTGATGCTTTGTGGAAATCTCTTTTTCATTTGGTTCTTCCTTTTTAATATGGGAAACTTCCTCATCATCGTCATCCAGCAATAGAACAATATCGTTATCTTCCTGAGATGTTTTCTTTGCTATAGGAGGCGATTCCTTATTTAATATAGGAGCTTCTGTTTTTTCCATTCCTATATCCAAAGATTTTGTTTCCGTTTCTTTGGATTTTTCTATTTCTGAAGGTTGATCAACGTAAAACACAATTTCATCATCAGATTCATCATTTCCAGCACTACCGGAAGTAATTGTTTGCTCGTTTGGAGCTTTATCATTAGTTAGAGTTGGTGTTTTGTCCATAGTTGCTTCCGATTCTTCATCATTTTGTGGTTTTTTATTTATTTCAATACTATCCAATACTTTTGGACTGGACATTTCACCATTAACAACTGCCGTAGGATCTGGGATTTTAACATTTTCAGAAATCTCATTGCTATTTGATGTTATTTTATTATCTTGAACTATTTCAGCACTTGCTTTATCAGTCTTTTCTTGATTAATATTTTTTTCTGTTGTATTATCAATACTATTTGATTGAGTGTTGACTTTATCATCATTAACCTCTGTTTCAGTCACAGGTGCATCGTGTTCGTCACTAAGTGATTTATGATTTTCATCATTTGCCACCCCCTTCACATTGTTTGAATTTTCATGTGCAACTATCGGTAAATCAGAGGCAGTCGTAGTGTCTTTTTCAATTAGATTTTCGCTTTCTTCACTTATCTCGAATTTTTTATTGATATCATCGATAGCCTGTTCTGGTTTTTCTTCTTCTATCAAATTTGAGTCATCAATCACATTTTCCTCTTCAGCAATCACAACACTTTCGTTTATATTACTTTTTTCTTGACTTTCTAGCTTTTTGTCATTGGCTTTATCCAACTTTATCACATTACTAACTGTATTTTGACATTCTTTCTCAATACAATCTTCAACAATATCATTTATTTTTGATAACAAAGTATCCAAATCATCACCTGGATCGCGAACATTTGAACTTGTTGTTGAATTGGAGGTTTCTGCTTTTTCTGCTAAAATGTCATCAGTAGCCGATAATGTTTGTTCAATCTCTTGAGTATTTGGGACTTCTGGTAAAACATCATCTTCTTCTAATAGGGCATCTTCTAATTCTGAATTAACAGTGTTATTCAATTCCTCACCAACATTATCACCAACATCATCACCAACGTCATCACCAATATCATCGCCAACATCATCTCCAACATCGTCACCAACATCGTCACCAACATCATCACCAACATCATCGCCAACATCATCACCAACATTATCCCCAACATCCTTAATAAGGGATGTTATTCCAGTATCCCCATTTTCTATTTCTGTAATCTCGATTTCATCTGTAAGTTTCGTCCGTGATAAAACAAGAAAATTTTTAATATTTCAAACATACCATTTTGTTTTATTAATTCACAGTTTACTAAACTATGAGAAGTTCTATCTGATAAATCCGACATAACGGCATCGTCAACTTCGTCCTCAACGTTATTTTTTGATGACGTCAACAACTCGTTTAAGTCAACTGCAGTATTTTGCTTAACCTCCATCATCTTTTTATATTTGTTTATTTATTTAGTTGAACTTTCTCGTCTAATTATTTTGTCTGCATTAAGAATATAATCTGAAAATTTTAAATTTCTTAATTAATTTTTTTAATTATTGTGACATATGATTTTTTATAGAAGTAAACTTAATTATAATTTTAACAATTACAAGTAACATTCGAATAACTCTTTTATATTTTAACATCACCAAGAAATTGTGTTGTGCCTTTTGTGCTTGGGTTCGTTTGTTTTTGTTTTATTTCACTTTCACTGAACATACAACCTTAATTAAACAACAAACATCTGTGTACCACACGCTATTAGAGATGTTGAAAAAATACGATTATTTTATAACAAAACGGAATGAAGTGAAGCAGTATGAATGAATTCGACTTCGGCATACATAATCGAGATGAATGTTTAATACATACATATGTATGTATGTATATACATACATACATATGTATGTATGTATATACAATAGGGTGGAGCGTGAGAATTTTGAATTTACACTAATTCAAAATATTGAACTAGAAAGCCGAAATAATAAAAAAAATGTAGGATTGTCATTGCAATCGTTTTGAAATCATTTTTATTTTTTTAAGTCATTGATTGCAATCAAATTTTGTTGAAATCATGTGATTTCAATAAATTTCCCTGAAATCAATACTTAGTGTAAGTTCAACAAAATAAAATAACACTTGGAATATACCGGCTTCGACTAGAATCTGGTGTAAACCTCCAAATTTTCGGTGGAAACCACCAGATTTTAGTGGAAACCAAAAAAATTTTGGTGACAACCATCAGATTCTAGTGAAAACATCAGCTTATACTTGACCAGAAATATAAAAATAAAAAATAATTATTATTAATATGAAAATACTCAGTAAATTTCGACGGATAGTGGTCTTTTTCACAATGTACGATTCAAACTTAAAGTGGACTTTAACGGGAAGTTCGGCATACAAAACTTGCCGTTAAAGTTCACTTAACTTTTAATCGTACGTTGTGAAAAGGGCCGTAAGTAAATATTATTTACTAAATAATAAAAAACAATAACTGAACAAAGATTTTGATTCTGATTTCATTTTGATTGCAATCACTGGATTTGATTGCAATCAATTGATTTCAATCATTTGATTGCAATCAAATTTGATTGCAATCAATTAATATAGAAATTAATTTAAAAAAATTGATTGCAATCATTGATTTCATGATTTCAAATTAAAATCATGAAATCAAATTTACGATTTTGATTGCAATCAAAAACTTGAAATCATTAACATGAAATCATGTGATTGCAATTAAACTGATTGCAATCTTTCGCAGCTCTGCTATGTAGGTATTTTAATAAGTAATTGAAGATATCACGTTCGGTATGTCGTTATTTATTTAAATTAATCTATTAAAGGCTACCTTTCCTGGCAAATTTTACAACTAAATTATCTTTATTTATTAATGGAAAATTATTGATCAATTGATAAAATTGCCAGGTCTATAACTTTTTATAGTTGCATATTTTTCCATATTTTAATGGTATGTGCATATTTTGGCAATAAATGCATATTTTCTGAACTTTTTTTATTTTGGCGAAAAAGGTCAAAATAAATCTGACAAGCCCGGAACTAAGGACAAGTGAAAAAAATCAACGTGTGAATTGCGTGTTATTGCTGAAATTTCTTTATTTTGCATTACACTACTTCTATACATACCTGATATATTTTTATCATGACAAATGTAAAATTTCATATAGGAAAAAACAGCTAACATAAAACAAATTATTTTTCAATATAAAGTTTGACTTTGACATGATAAAAATGTATCAGGTTAAAGTATACACAATGTGAATGAATGTGTGCGTTTTTACATTAAGAATGAGAAAGCAAAACGAGTTTCAAGAGTACATGCTGGTATGTACTCATTTCTTTTCCACTGTCCCTCTCGCCGATAAACTGATAAGCTTATCAATAATTCTTGTATAGTGTGAATTGGCACTAAGTGTGAAAGGTCTAGGTAAATTCAAAAGGGGATGAGAAAAATATTGTAAAAGAAGACAAACTTGTTTTAGTTCGAAAGTACTCGAGTATGTCGGTATTCGATTATTTACTTTAGTACATCACTTGTAAAGAGACAAAAATACATATTTGTATCAATTAATAAATATACATATGCAAACATACTTACATATGCATGTGTAAATACATACTTATATACTAGGTACATACATACATACATATGTATGTGCATCAATTCTTCAAGAAACTTAATTTTTTTCGCAACAATAATGTTAAATGGTTATGTAATATTTACATTTATATGTATGTACATAACTACATATGTATGTATGTAGGTACTTATGTATGTTATTGTTCAGACAAGATTCATACATATGTACATAAGTATGTATATACATACTTATGTATACATATTTTATTATTTAACTTGGACACATGCCGTCGGCAATTTTAGTGCCATAAAGTAGATATGGATGTATGTACATATGTATATACTATGTACGTACATCGGATAAAAACAAATGATATACATACGTACCTATGTGCATACATACATACATATTTACGTACATATATACATATGTACCTACATAAGTAGATTTTTTACAAAACTGTAGTATTTTTAACTATCAAAGCTCGGCTTAATAAGTAAGTATTGCCTACTTAGATAGCAGAAAATAGTGATTAAGTGTTGCACTTTTTCATTATCGTTCCCTAAGTAAATACATATGTATTAACAATTGTTTGTTGGTATGTGTTTTTCATAAGAGAAGGAACGAAAAGCAAATCAAAAACTAATTTAAAAATTAAATGGAATGAAAAACAGAATTAAGTACAAGAATTACATACATATGTATGTACTTAAAATATTACTTCTCAAAAATCAAGATGGCGGAACGTTAGAGTAAAGAGAAGAGACCACAAGGAGGAAAATGAAAATACAAAATTATAAGGTTTTCATAAAAAAATAACTTAAATACCTATTTCTGTATCTTACCAGGATTTTACAAATTCTGTTTTTAACCAAAATAAGTATTTTATAGGTTAAAGACTTACACAAAATATACACTCAAAGTGTGAATATGTATAATGAAACGCAACCGTTCGTTTACACGTGAAACAGAGAACTGAACAACAACTATACAAAGCAAAAATGAAAGATATTTACTTGCACAAAACGACTTTGGCATGTTCGTATATTCGTTCGGGTTATAGATTTATTTCAGACTGTACAATTGATAAATGTCAAAATTATATATTTTATGAAAGAAAGGAAATACCTCCTAATTGGAATAGGTCCGGGAGTTGAGGTAAATTTTAGCATAAGGCAGGTAACACTTACATACATATACACATGTATGTATGTATGGCATGCAATTAAAAAAACACAAAACTAAATCTATATACTTATGTACTTATATACTTAAGTACTTATATACTTATGTAAATATACCTATTATAAATTTATTACATTTGTTTAAAACGTTTTACTTTTTAAATCACTAACGCAGATATTACTAACTAAAGTCTTGCTATACCTATAAAAATCTATACATATGCTATGTGCACAACAAAATCACAAACAAGATGATGCCGCCATGACACAAGCAACACTAACAAATGAAAACAAAACAAACTGGATAGTTAGATGGGTTGTTAAGGGGAGAAGAGGAAAGGAAACTAAAGCGGGCTACTGGTATGTATTTTTCTTTTTTTTAAGGGATTTCATTATTTGTAAAACTAAATACCTATTTATGTACATCGGTATTTAATTATTCCTACATGTATATAAAAATCTATTTTTATCAGAAATACATATGTATGTATGTATACACATACATACATACATATGTGTCTATATGTTTTAGTACATAATAAAGATTTAAGTGTGGAATCAATAAAAATATACCTAGGTAATTTTTTATTTTATTACATATTTATATACATACCTACATAGGTACATTTACTAAAAAATATTTTAATTCCCTAGAACACTATTATAGGATTTTTTAATGTATATTTTTCGCTGTCATAACCACAAAATTAAAAGCTGTTTTTGCAACAAAATAACAACATACCTACAAAGAGCTTTCGGTACATAGTAATAAAACCAAATTAATAGAAAAATACCTATACCTACCTACCAATTTTTTATAAATATATATATATATATATATATATATATATATATATATATATATATATATATATATATATATATATATATATATATATATATATATATATATATATATATATATATATATATATATATATATATATATATATATATATATATATATATATATATATATATATATATATATATATATATATATATATATATATATATATATATATATATATATATATATATATATATATATATATATATATATATATATATATATATATACATCTATATAGGTACATAGATACATATTTTTTAATAATAATTTAATTTTTTCACATTCTGAGTACCTATAATGTTGTTTTACCAGCAGCAAACAAGGCAAAAAATAAGTCATGGGCGTATTTTTGATTTTAATGGATACATACACAAATTAAACGAAAACTTGCTCATAACAAAACGAAAAATACTTACAACTACATAATATAAGGACCAATTAAAATTTTACGGATTAAAACTAAATAAACCATGTACTTATAAACTTATGTTGTGTTTTTAGTATTACTTAGATGTAGGCATATATGTATATACATTAATATACATACATATGTGCATATGTATCTACATACTTACTTCTGTGGTCACATTTTTTATACATATATTTAAAGATAATGTTCCAAATGTACGAGGGCCCGAGAAATTTCAAAAACAGAGTGAAGAGAGAGGAAGGTTGAAACGAGACTTCTTTGAAAGAAAAATAAAAAAGAATATTCTAGTTGTAGGTAAATACCTACTTGGAAAAATATACAAGCGACAAAATATTTTAGGTATGTACCTACTATAAAATAACAAAAATGCAACTGGCAGATACATTTACACACATACATACATACGTATGTATTTAGCAGTTTGCTTGCCTTCACCACTTATGACGCCGCTTTTTTAACGAACAAAGCTCTACAAAATGAGTAAGTTGGAATGTAGATACATATATGCATAATACATACTTACGTATGTATGTATGTAGATATGTACATATAAATATTTAATTATCTATAAAAATTTTAATTTTTATTCCAGAATCTAATATATGTAGTTACATACATATGTATATATATGTATATGTACATACTTAATTAAAGTTAAAGTGAAGTGTTATGCCTATCTACATAGGTACCCAATTTAAAAAAGTTTTTACTCCAATACGTATTAAAAATTTTGGCACTATCTCAATATGTACCTATACATATATGTATATAGTATATGCACATGCAATACGTAAGTAGGCCTGTTGGCATGTTTATATGACATACAATATGTATGTAAATATGTACATACATACATACATACATATATAAAATACGCCAACAATAAAACATTACGAATATCGTATACCTAATATCAGATTGAAAATACCTAGAACTTCTAAAATGTAGGTAAGTATTATATGTATGTATGTATGTATGTACGATAAGACATGTAGGTGCACTATTGTAAATATGTACATATGTATACACATTACTCGATACATATGTATGTGTATGTACATTATGTGATATATAGGTATATACACACTTATGTTTGTGAGTAGATATATATGTAAACACATATCATATATGTTATATACATAGATACTGGCAAACATATGTATATACTATGTATACATATGTATGTAAGTACATATGGATGGGTAATTTGCAATAGGCAAGACACTTACATACATACATATTTCTAACAAAAACTTATAAAATTATATTAAAAGCAATTCAACGAATTTTCTTTAAAGACATATGTTCATAAATAAAGTTTCAGAACCGATCTATACCTGTACCTATAATATAAAATATTAAAAAGTCCGAATGCCATTTTCAGTTAAAAGAAAAAACTTGCAGAGAAAGTCAATAATAGAAAAAAAAAAAACAAAAAAAAAAGAGACAGAACTCATATAAAAGTGAGAAACAGAGACAAATCGCTCATAAACACATGCATTAAATGGGGTCTTCAATAAGCAAATAAAAATACAAAATAAATATAACAAAAAGCTTGTATGTACTTACAACGTATGTATGTAGTATAACTAATAAAACTGTATCTGACAAATATCTACCTACATATTTATGTATCTAAGTATATGCATATGCATATAAAAATATACTACATACATACATATGTACAAGTATAGTATGTACATGTGTATGTACATACATATGTGTGCATGAAATTTCCCAAACTCGTTTACGCGGCAGCCATATTGTACCTATTACGTAAGAAATTTTATGCATAGAAACTTTAGCCCTAATAATTCTTAAACGTTTTTTGTTTAATTTGCGTAGTGGAAATCGCCATTTTGTATTAGGTTCATAAGAGCGGAATCCGCAAACAGCATTAAATTTTTGAGATTATGTTATTCGACAAACGCATGAAATCAAAACGAAAATAACACAAAATTATCGTGCATAACCTATAAAATATACATAATTTTTTAGCAAATGTAATTTTGAATCAATAATTCAGTATTCATTATCTTAGCAGGCACTAAATTTCTAGGGTTACCCTGTCTTAATTATTATAACATTACAAAGGATAAACATAAATTCACCAAAATACCCAATAGACTACAACCAAATTTATTCAGCGAACAGTTTGTCCAGCTATATAAGAACTAGTGAATGACATGCAAAGTTAATATTAGATTTTTGATTATTCGACCAGTCTTAATGCGATTATTTAGTCGATTAAGTTGTGCTTACAAGTCGGTTGCAATCAGTTATGCCATATTTTTTCTCGCAAGTCTTCTAAATGCATGCATGTTTTGCTTTCAATTTCTCTTTCAAGTTGAGTGTTTCAATTTACGTTCAAGAAAACATCTGATTACAATTTTCTTGTACAAATATTCTGCCGCCATAGTTTTTTGTTTTGTTTTTTACAACATTACTTTCAAGTTGCGTGCAGCCTACGTCACAGCTATCAATAAAAACGAATTTTGGCAAGCAGTGTGTGTGAAAAACTTGAAAAGAAAACTTGATCGTGTGGCTGCAGAGTTAGATAGAAATAAATTAAAATTAAATTAAATCGCTCAAGCCCTACAAAACATTTTAGCAGCTAAGGTTGTTTTTTATACTATTCCTATATTTTTGTTTAGAAGTTTACCAGTTTCTTGTCATTTTTATTATTCTTGATTATATAATTATGATTAATTGTCACCAAAAGTAGATCACATTGTACAGTTGACTGCGTAATCGATCACAAAATAATAGTTTTTCGCGACATCAATCGATTATCAACCAAAATTGCCATTCACTAATAACAACTTATCGTTTTGATATACATATGTAGTTAAAGCTTGTCTGTCTATATGGACAAGCAAGAATGGATTAAAGTAAAATTATAAATTTCGCAGTGAATATTTATAAAATACACAAAAAAATAAAAAAAAATTTTGTTTGAACTTTTAAAAAAAGATTTCTAGCAGCAAAACAACACATATTGGTGTCCTTCGTATTCATAAAACAGATTTAAATTAAATGCTATTGGCCATGATATGCTTCCTATAAAATTTATTAAGCTAGTTTATTTTATTGTCTTATTTCAAATTTATTATTACACTTACAGGCATTTTCTGAGAATCACATGGCTTTAAATCACATGTGATTTTAAAATCAATAGCGGTCCTGCAGACGTTTTTAAAATCATACACGATAATTTTCTTTCCAAAATGATATTTGATGCTCTATACAATAGAAAAATAAAAGAAAATGAAAAAATATCTGCATGCCCATTATTGATTTTAAAATCACATGTGATTTAAAACCATGTGATTTTCAGAACATCATTGTTAATTAGCACAATTTCTAGATTTTGCAAGTTGACGAGAGTTGTGCCTCTTCTCAAGGAATGCATTTATAACACGAGGGTTACGTTCCACCAAGGCGAATTCACTACAGGTGAACTTGTAAACACAGCTGTTAACTTTTTTTACATTTTCTTCAAGGTCGGATGTCAAAATACATTATTTGCTTTGTGAGTTTGAGTACGAACAATTATTTTACAAAAACAAAATGCTTGTGGTTTTTGTTACATGTTGTACTTATTTTATTAGTGAGATTACCTGGTATGAATTTGCCTTGCGTTCCACGAAAATGTTGTGTTAAACCAAGCGAGACAAGAAACCAGAGCAAAAAGAAGATTTAATTTCAGTCATATATTTCACTCGCTTTTAGTTTTAAATATTATGTATATGTATTTATATAGCATAACATTCCATTTTTTCATTAAATCATTAAATTTATACTTTATCACTGCATATTATTTTTTTCATTAAAAAAATTTTATTTTTGTTCATAAGTGTATAAGTATACATAGTGTAAGTATACAAGTGGCCGCATAAGGGCAACAAATACAACAAAAAACTATATAATGCTTGTCAAAAAATACACGTGCTGGACGTGGCTTATGCACAAAACTACAAGAGCAAAAAACAATCAGCTGACGTTATACTACCACCTGTATACTTATTAGACCATGGTATGTACTTTAAAGTTACATACATAAGTGAAAAACTGTTTATAGAAACCGTATAAAAAGGAGGCTTTTCCGTGTTAAAGAAGAATGTAGCACAAAATATGAATCGTGTTAAACTGAGGGCGCGTCAATCTATGCCCACACGAGTCAACTCTTGCTGTGCAACTTTCGAGTTTATGGGAGAGAGGTGAGAATATTGGGAAGGGCTACACTGCAGTGAACTGTAACAAGTATCAAACTTTCGAGTATACCCAATCATATATTCTTATTTTTTGTGATGCAATGGTTTTTGTTTAACAGCAAGTAATGATTGTAAACGCAATAGCTCATATCAAACACTCAGTTTTAAGCACTCGTACTCACAATGAACGTGAATGTTTGTGATTGGTTTTTTTGTATGATTGTAACCGCACCGGATCGAAACAAACATGCTGTTCGTTCATTCTTGTAAAACTCTTTATGGCGGCTCGAGCCACTTGTTTTAATACACAATACATACACATACACACACATGCTATAAAATCTTCGTGCTATTGTAGTTGTTGCCTACAATCCTCATTCGTGTTGTTTCTTCTTTACAAAGTGGCATAACAAAGCCTACATACATACACACATATGTATGTATATTTGCAAATACTTTGCCAAACACAAAAATATAATTGTAGATTAACTTGAGTGTTGTTGTTTCGATCACCATCAAATCATGCACATAAACAGCCGAGCTACAATTGAGCAATTGTTCGTAAGTAAGTCGCATAATTTGTAAACTAATCAATGCAAGTATAATGTTGCGAACAAGACATACTTGTTGCTGATTTTTTTGGTTCGTCTATTATACTTGAATGTGAACATAACTGCCAAAGGCTTGATTGGCTTGTACTTGTTATTTAGCGCTAGTGAATAAGACGGCTTGATCACACTTGTTGCAGCTCTCTGGTACACTGCTTCATGTACACGCAACTCTCTTTTGTTTTCTTCTTCGGTGATATTAAGCAACACTGAATTCTATTTAAAAAACAAATGCTGCGCAACAAGAATTTCATTTATATGGACACGAATGCAACTTCAAAAGAAAATTTAAGAAAGTTGCAGAAGCAAAAGTTGACTCGTATGGACATGGATAATGAGTATTGTGTCGCCGAAGTATTCAAAGCCGTTATTTATATCCATCGTTTTATAATAACATCTTAAGTCGAGTTAAGTCAAAACCGAGGTAAAATCATATTCTGTTTCGTCTTCTTACAATCTTCATTTCCAATCCGATTTCAAATACTCCAATCTTCGAGAAAGTTATCACGGTTCTTTTTTAACTTTTTAGAACACCAACACAACCGAGTACCAAAGCGTATTAATAACAAGTGGCCGCATTAGAGCAACAACAGTCTGTCATGTTAAATGCATACATAAAAAGATGTTTAGTTTTTTTACATAGAGTTTGACACTTTGGGGTAGTCAGCTGATGATCATTTTTACTATTAGGGCCACCTGGTGTCAATTCGCCTTGCCGAGTACTTGACACTTCGTTTAAACAATTTGCTTTTTTGTTATGGGTTTTTGAAGGCGGATTTAGGTTTCAATCCGACTTGGTTTTTTATAAGAGGCTCAAGTCGCAAGGGACATCACCCTTATTTTAAATCAGCGCTAACATTTTCATCATTCAGTACAAAATGTACATCAAAAAATAAATTTACTGTTTTTGCACATATTGTTCGGTTTACAAACAGTTGCCTCCATACTCACTAATTCAATTACTTGGTAACCCTAATGACAAACATAAACAATCTACATTTGTCAGGAAAATATGTAGCAGTGAACCAGGCCGATAAAATTTGATCGGCGTCGGTGCCGCAATCAAAATTGATTCACGGCGGCGGCACGTTATAAGTTAGTTGTTATAACCTTTTATTTTTGAGGAAAATTGTAAGATTTAAATTACTATGCTTAATGCTGGCCACACACGTACGATTTGTGCGAGTGATTTGTTCCCAAACCATTTCGACGAACAAATCAAATTAAACTCAAACGTCAAGAAGTACACGCGAATTGCGAAGCGGATGTAGCAATTGTTTTTTTTAGTTAGTTATTTATTTTTTATGTTATTTATGTTTTTATCTTTATATTTATCACTTTTACTTTGCGAAATTACATTTTCTTCTCTAGTTTCAATAAATTCTATGAAAAGTTGCTTTCGTAGTATAAAAAAAACATTCAAATGTTCGCGCAGAAGCCTACTAACACATCGAACACATCACAAAAAATTTTAAATTTTCAATTACATACTTGTAATTTGCGCGCACATCCTCATTAACGGGTAACAAGACATCGAGCATGAACTAATCTCACGCTCAAATCATATGTGTGGGAGCAGTTTAAGCAAGAGTATGCTTAAACCAAATAGATCAATAAGGGCATCTGTTCATTTAACAACATAAACAAAATTTTTTATTTGTTTGTTTGACAGCTAAAAAAATGCAAATTCTTTTGTTGTGAGGTTACCTTGTTTCATCTACATTGGTTTAAGCAACTTATATATATAGCTATTGCAAAAAATAAAGAGCATGTTTAAAATCCGAGACAGACAGGTCCGAAATAAAAAATAAAATAAATAAATTTAAAAAATTATATTATATCAAAGACCTACTTTGATATGAAATAAAAATTTTCCAAGTGGAAATAAAAATGACTAGTTCCATGATATAAAATATATACTTATACCATGACTAGTTCTGTAAATGTCATAGTCATAGCAAGAGTAAAAAATTCATCAACTTCTTTGGTGTGGTGAATACGTGCGATGTCCGTATTCTGCCTTGTGAATGTATTTTGTGGTAGTGCATTGGAATTTTTAGCAAGATGGATCAAGATGGAATTTTTATTTATTTTATTTATTAGTCCATTTATAATACAGTTAGCCTCTTGGCCAATAAAATTTTGCATTATAACTACAACAGCGAATATATGTAACACTCAATTTACACCGTGATTTTTAAGACAAGTCTTTCTTTTAATTCTCTTTTAAAGTTGCTACCAAAAACTTTTTGCGTTTATACAATGATTTTTCATTTCATGTCTTTTATGTACATTACACTCAAAATTTGCTTTATTTACTCGTTCATAACAACAAAAACCGTAAAACAATCACATAAGAGAGAGAGAAAATGCAAATGGAACTAAAGAAATATATGAAAAAATCTCGAAAACAGAAATCTTGTCTTTTTTCTACCCCACTTTCTTCTCTACCCCACTCACTATCCAACAAAATAAGACGTGATTCAAAGACAAGTGAAAAAATCACCGTATAAATTGCGTGTAACAAATAAAAAAATACCATATTTACACTATGCAACTTTGTTGCATGCAACTTCTGTTTTTCAGTGAGAAAGACAGAGAAGATATACAAAATGTATACATTTCTATTTCAACACTCTCACTTAAAATTAAAATTGCATGCAACAAAGTTGCATAGGGTAAATATGGTAAAAGTCTCTATATATTTCAAAGTATAATCAAAAAGTCCGAACATCTCATCACCAGTATTCCACAACACCACCAAATAAGAGGAAATTAAATAATATAAAGTAGAAAATTTTTGAGCCCTTTAATAGTAAGTGACTAATACTGGAGAAGAAATCCATGTTTCCGTTTAAATTTTTTCGGAGAAATTGCAAAACACCTCAAATATATAGGCAAAACACCTCAAATATATAGGCAAAACATTCCTTAAGCGCGCCGATCGAACTACAAAAGAAAGCTCGTAGGTTGAGTAATACACATTTGGTGATTTCTAATAGACCTAGTAAAAGAGATCAATTGTAGAATGTTCCGCGGCCTTTGAAACTTTATCATATCAAAAAGGTATATGAGTAGGTGAAATTTGAGGTAGCTATCAAACGACATATTTACCTTCAAGGTATGTAGTGATAAGAGCTCTTAAACTGAGCCCATATACATATCTAACAATCTTATGCACTATGGATTTCATCTTCGTCCTATTGCCAATATTGCATCCAAAGACAGTTTGAATGCAGTAATTTAATTGACATTAGCAGAGTGTGCCCCAAAGTTTTTCTGACATAAAGAGGCAAGAACAGATTCCCATGATATAACCTGCGTAGAAGGAAACTACCTTAGAGCAAATGTTATTTATATGGGGTTCAAATGACAGTCTGTCATCGATAATAAAACCTAAACATTTCATATCGTCCACAAATTCAATACAGAGATCACAGATTATTAAATCAAGGACAATTCGAGAGAGACATCCAATTATTTAGAATTTTTCAGATTTACAATTTTCGGGAAAAATTTATTAAAACCTAATCCAGTGAATTCGGCGGCGGCGGGAATGCCCAAATGTAACCGCCGGCGATTTTGAACCGTTCGGCTCGGTTTACAGATTTGTAGTTTACGATACACATCTTGCACATAAAAATGCAATATTTAATAACATAACTTACCTATAATTTCATTTATTTACTAGAACTAAACCGGTTTATTTTAAAAAAGAATTTAGTTTATATTTAAAACACTTCTAGAATAAATATTTCTATTTTTATTCAGTTTGTAACCAGAAATTCAAATAAATCCATCCGTCACCGAAACGCCGTACTTTTCACACACAAACAAAAAAATTAGATCTGTACAGCAAGGTTGCCGGGCATACAAAATTTATTAAAGTAAAAGATGATGCCACAGTGAAAAACTAACTGAAAAGATACCAGATGCGGCCGCTGTTTTTAATATTACCAGACTAATTACAAAGTACGATATCCGCCACGCATGTCTCCACGTAGCAATTGTATTGCTGAACACAAGCAGCAGAATAATGTCATATATTATAATTGTTGCTTGAAGCCTGGTACTATGTTCAAATATGTGAAAAATGTTGGGCAACATTGATTATTTCATGAGAAAAATTTGACATGTACGTTTGTTATAATCCCATGCGAAAAAAATGCCACTCATAGTGCATTTACACCAGATCGAAATCTAGTACTTACGAGATTTTGAACTATATCTAGTCGCTTTTTACTAGATTTCCCATACGAAACAAAATCTATTACGCCACTAGATTTTGACAAAATCTGCCAATATCTAGTAGTACTTAGCTATGCAACCGTGGTTTTTCTCATATAGTACTAAAAAATACTACACTGTTCCAGAATTATTACTTTATAACGTGTGACAGTAGTTGTTGTGCATTTGACGGATATTTTTTTCTATGCAGTTTGATATTTCAAAATAAAAAAGGTCAAGCAACTATCTCTGGGATGGAAACGAAATCTTGATAAATGTAAAAAAAGCCTTGTGCAAGGCATATTCATTACAGGTACCACCACAACTAAAACAAATAGAACACCAAAAAACACATGTATATTGTTGGTAGAAATATGTCAAATCCATTATCTGTGAGTCGCACACATTCATAAGCTCTCTCAAATTTACTAACACATGCCCGTTGTTGATAGAAGACTCCCGAACATGTGTCAAAATCTATTGTCTGTGTGACGCACACATTCTCAAATTTACTATAAGAGCTGTTCTTGTAGTGGTACCTGTTCAATATACCTTGGGCTTGTGTAAACGGTATAGATTTCGACATAGATTTCAATTGAAATCATAGTGTAATAAGCATACAGGTGGCCGCATAAGGGAAACAAATACAACAAAAAACTAGATGATGCATGTCAAAAAAATGTACGTGCTGGACGTGGCTTATGCACAAAACTAGCAGAGCAAAAAATAATCAGCTGACGTTATTCTGCCACCTGTATACTTATTTCACCATGATTGAAATCTACTAGATTTCGCTCTGGTGTAAATGTAGTATCATATTATTTCGCTTGAAAACTTAATATCTTGCCAATACCTCTCATATGTTTTCCTTAACACCCCCGTCTTCACGAGACATTTGATATATCTTATGCTGACTTTAGACGACATGTATTTTACATCTGACTTGTCAAATTTCGCACTGCAAAAGTGATACATGCCGTGTGAAACATATGAAACATTGTCAGATGACATTTACAGAAGCAAAGTCAGATGAAAAATTTTCAATTAGAGCGTGTTCTATTTTCATCTGACATCAGCTGTATTAAATTATCAAAAGTGTGGTTTGGCTGAAAAAACATTAAAAAGCAGAGCGCTTTATATATTTACGAAAATTGTGCAAAAACTCAGCTGTTGTGAACACTCAGAGCTTATGTCAGATGTAATTGCACATGTACGTGTGAAATCAAATATTATAAACCGTCTGTAAATTGACAATTTTGACAAACATGCGAAGTTACATATGTCTCACACACCTAACAAGCCATATTTAAAAAACATGTCGTCTAAAGTCAGCATTAATACAAAGGCTAATTCAGTACCAGGTAGCCTTATCAACACAGATGGTCATCAGCTGATTACACCCCAGATCGCTTTACCGAAGATACACAAGCCAAACACGCCAATGAGACCCATAATTAATTACAAATCTGCTCCGAGCTACAGACTATCGAAATACTTAAAAACAATACTGAAAGATGCCTTGGATCTAGAGAACAAATACACAATAGCCAACACCACGGAATTAGTTAACAAAAATTGATGGTGCTGTTGGCTGAGTAGTTAGCGCGTTTGACTACAAACCCTGAGGTCTTGAGTTCAAGACTAGTTTCAGGCAAGCCAACAATATCATGCATTTTCCTCATGTGCAATGGTGTGTTATTGTGTTGGTTGTTGTTGGACTTTTAAAGTGATGAAGGCATAGCACTGATCACTTTGACAGTACCGGCAGTGATTAATACTAACATATCCTAATGCACTGCACAGCACCCTCCTTCGTCGGTATTGTAGCAGAACCGTCGGCGAAGTAAAATAACTAATAAAATGGCTACGCAGCTTAAACAATTCTGCTCTACAAAAAAGAACGCGCAATAGCAGGGTTGAATTAAGCTTTCTATCTCTCTCCCACTTCACCACCTGTTCTCTCTACACTATCCCTTTCCCAAAGAAGGTAACACATTAATTAATTAACTGGTAGGCATTAATTGCCTGATTGTGTTACTTCTCTTTAAAAAAAAGATAGGGAGCATACAGATAACGGAAAATACTAAACTAGTCTCATTTGATATAAAAGACTTATATCCATCAATCCCAACAACAGAGACAATAAACATTCTACATAAATCACTACTCAATAAAACAGAAGACGTGGAATTTTCAATGCAACTCGCAAAGACAGTAAAAGCCACATTGGAGCAAAATTACTTCAAATTCAACAATAGCATATATAGGCAAGCCAACGGACTAGGAATGGGAAATCCAACATCAGTAATACTCATGGAAGTATTTATGCAAAAAATAAGAAGTAAAATACGTAGAGGACTTTAAAACGGATTTTGGTGTAACATTCTATGCCAGATACGTGGACGATATTATATATGTACTAGAAGGAAATATGGAGGAGCAAATTCTGGATCTACTGAACAAGCAACACAAAAACATAAAATTTACAATGCAAGTGGAAGAGAACGAAAGGATAAATTACCTAGACCTAATGTTTAGGGCAAACAAGAGCTTAAATAGAATGGAATACGAAAGATACAGAAAACCAACTGCTACAGATACAATAATACACAATTCATCAAGCCATCCTCAACAACATAAAAACACAGCAACTAACACATGAGGCCTATATGAAAGTGATAGGAATAATATATATACTGTTACGTTTTTAGTCCTTTACATAAAAATGGTTTTATTATTTTCACAGGATTCGTTGAATTGCAATAAAATAAAACACGGATATTTATTTTACAAATAAATTCTCAGTAACACTTTATTTATTACTTTAAAAACACGTACAACTAAACGCGATGTACACACTAACTATTCTTGGCGATGTTTACTCGTCTAAGTTTAAAAACACACTTCTCCATGTCGTCTGGCAGCCTCCCCTTATATAGTAAATTATAAAACCTTCTGGTAACTTCGCTAACTTTCTGGAATGTAGTTGTCTCTTTTTATCTTTAAGTATACGGCATGATCATTTGGTCTTGCTATAGTGTAGTGTATGTGCGTGTGTAGATGCATGAGATTATTCTTCTGTTTGTTTATCTTCGCACACACACATACTCTAATGCTTGCAACTTAACAAATTACGCTGTCATCAAGTCTACATCTCTTGCAGTTTAAGTTTAATGTCACTGTTTGTAATTGCGATTAAGCAGTCTCGAATAATCTTGAAAGTTCTAGCTACCGTTTCCTGAAGATTCCGGAAACTTCCATTTTCCGTTATTTTGAATTCTATTGGCAGTTGTCGAGTGATGCCAAGTTTAATTGTGGTACTTGGTTGCCAGGTTTTGATTTTATTACAGTGATTTAGGGGTATAAAGCAGATAATGATCGGGTTGTCAGTTTGTGTCGTTACATTTGAATCTGCATTTTCATTTCGTAACACTGCCGCCCACTTAAGCCTGTTCGTCCCGAATAGGCACACAATCACCTTTTCCATAGTGCGCCAGTGGTTCAAACTTAATTTTTGTCTTCCGTCCAATGTACTGCTCTATCATGTGTACGACGTCATTCATCCTTTCGATGATACCACGGATCTCTGCTTCCAACTTGTAGTTATCCCATGACAGTCTCTTTTCCGTGCTATAAGCGTGTGTACCACATCCACTGGGTACTGATCGATTATAATTATTAGCTGAGTACATGTGACTATTTCTGTTGTAATCTGTTCCTTTGCCGGTAGATGAACTGAAGACTTCTTTACTTGTACCGGGCGAAGTGTAGCTGTAACTACTTCCTTGATGCGCAGATCTTGCAGAGGCTGGAGTGGCATCAAATCTCATCGGAGAGCGTATATCGTCATACCCTGGGCCTTTATTACCTTTACGTTCATTAATACTGCACTCATTGGCACCACGTTGTCTTATACCTTTTATGAAACCATCACGCGCCGCAGAAATTTGCATTTGTTGACGTTTAATTTCTCGAAGCTCTATTTCTAGCTTCTCACGCTCTAATTTTTGGCGCTCCCGTTCCAAGCGTAATGATTCAGCCTCTCGTTGCAAACGTTTTCGTTCCACAGCCAATTTCGTACGCTCCTCAGCTAGTTGGGCTTCCTTCAGGCGCAGACGCTCTCTTATTTCTTTATGCCGTCTGTCTTCGTTACGTGCTTCAGGTTGATGACACTGCTCCTGTTGTCGCTCTTGATAACAGTCATCACAACGAGACTTTTGATGACTCTTCCATTTATTATTCCATGATGGCGAGACAGATTTTGTTTGCTTTCTTGTTGCGTTGCAGTTGCGCTGGATATGGCCTTTCTCTCCGCAGCTATAGCATTTTATTCGCACTTTGTTTTTATTTAAAGCCAATGCTTGCACTACTGCCTCTTTGATGTCCTTTTCCCAATTAGCTTCTTTCTCGGTAATCACCTCCAGATTTCGGACCATATACGCTTGCGGCTTAGAAATTATCCTTGCGGTCTCCTGTGCTAAAGCATATGTCACAGTTTCTATAAAAGTAGGCTTCGGTGTCGCATATACTGCATACCTCACGTCAGGATCACTAATGCCACGCAATAAGGAATCAATTTTCAGCTGCTCCAGCAATGGGTGATTTTCGCCAGGATAAGATAGTTGCACCAACCGCTCAATTTCCATTGCGAAATCTTGTAGAGACTCATTGGGCTTTTGTCCTCTACATCGCAATTCCATGCGGTATATATCTCGCTTATGTTCGCCACCATATTTCCGCTGCAGTGCCGCCATTATGTCATCAAAATTATTTCTGCAGCTCCCTGGTACGGTTTCAAGTACTTCTGCTGCGGCTCCTTTTAAGGCCAAAATCAGCTCTATGGCCTTTTCTTCACTGTTCCAACCATTTTTGCTGGCAACTGTTTCGAACTGGAACTTGAAGATGTTCAAAGGTGCGCTGCCATCGAAACAAGGCGTCTTTACTCTGCTGGAAGCCTCTGGAATAACTCTCACTGGCCCTCCTTGACACTGAAGATTAACAATTTTTGCTTCCAAGTCATGCAATTTCTCGTCCACATCTTTTACATGCACTTCGACGCCACCAATTTCTAGGCTATGAAGTTTATTCTCTAGTTCTGAGAGTTTCTCGTCAAATTTGATGACTTGTACCTCAATGCCATCTACTCTTCTATTTATGACCTCAGAAATTTCCACTAGCTTCTCATTTGTGGCCTTAGATATTTCCTGAACTTCAGCCTTAACTTCAGCTAGCAGTCGCTCGTTGTTAGCTCTAGATGTTTCTTGAACTTCAGCCAGCATTCTCTCATTGTTCACTCTAGATGTTTCTTCAAATTTCTCATTTGTGGTTTTAGATGTTTCTTCAAATTTTTGCATCATAGCGGCGAACATTGTACTTAAGTCCATGCTGCTTGTCGTGGCACGAGTACGTACCTCTATTTCCTCTTTATCCTCAAATTCGTATGTCCCGATGTCGATGCCACGCTGCTTGAACTCATCTATCAGCCTCTTCTGAAGTTCCACTTTATTGCCTGTTGTTGGCAGTTCCAACTTACTCAGCTCTTTTTTTAGCTGCTCAACTTTTAGCTCTTCAAACTTCATGGCTTCTATTTTTTTAATGTCCTTTTGTAATTTTTATTTTAATTAATAATGTTTTTTTTTTTTTTTTATTAATGTCCTTTTTATTATTATTAATGTCCTTTTTATTAATTAATAATGTCCTTTTTTTATTTTATTAATTAATAATGTCCTTTTTATTTTGCAATTTTACTTCTGACACCAATTGTTACGTTTTTAGTCCTTTACATAAAAACGGTTTTATTATTTTCACAGGATTCGTTGAATTGCAATAAAATAAGACACGGATATTTATTTTACAAATAAATTCTCAGTAACACTTTATTTATTACTTTAAAAACACGTACAACTAAACGCGATGTACACACTAACTATTCTTGGCGATGTTTACTCGTCTAAGTTTAAAAACACACTTCTCCATGTCGTCTGGCAGCCTCCCCTTATATAGTAAATTATAAAACCTTCTGGTAACTTCGCTAACTTTCTGGAATGTAGTTGTCTCTTTTTATCTTTAAGTATACGGCATGATCATTTGGTCTTGCTATAGTGTAGTGTATGTGCGTGTGTAGATGCATGAGATTATTCTTCTGTTTGTTTATCTTCGCACACACACATACTCTAATGCTTGCAACTTAACAAATTACGCTGTCATCAAGTCTACATCTCTTGCAGTTTAAGTTTAATGTCACTGTTTGTAATTGCGATTAAGCAGTCTCGAATAATCTTGAAAGTTCTAGCTACCGTTTCCTGAAGATTCCGGAAACTTCCATTTTCCGTTATTTTGAATTCTATTGGCAGTTGTCGAGTGATGCCAAGTTTAATTGTGGTACTTGGTTGCCAGGTTTTGATTTTATTACAGTGATTTAGGGGTATAAAGCAGATAATGATCGGGTTGTCAGTTTGTGTCGTTACATTTGAATCTGCATTTTCATTTCGTAACAATACTTTAATATATTCCGTTTAATTATTTTATAAATCACCCTGCAAAAATCGGGATGACTATTATAATTGTTAAATTTTTCTCGATGCGAGAACTTCTCACAAGTTACAGAACATGGGCACAGGTAACGTAGTAGAAAATGAACAATACAAAAGGATTACAAACAAAATATTATAAACAAAATATTAAACACAAACATAATAGTAAGACGAAAGTAAGAGAAGCAGTTAGAGGCATACAAAAGCATATAGAGTCGAGAGAGAAATAGGGAGCAGAATACAAAGGGATCAAGGAAGGAAGGAAGGAAGTTAGGTATACAAACCAATTATAAAAAAAAACAACGGACAACAGAAAATCGATTTAATATTCAATAGAACACTGAAGATGGCACATAGCCGAAACCGGTCTGTTTACAAACAAAATTTGACGTGGGATGACGGAAAATCCTTCCAAATTCTTTTATTTTCCTTTTTGCTTAAAGAAAAGATGTGTGCAGTGCTGCCAATATAAAGAAGTCTCTGACAATGACGCCATTGAAAAATGTTTGACAATGGCAACGCGATGCGTTCACACGATTGTGAGATGTCTGACAATTTGTTGTCAGCAGGTAGTATTAAAATCGACTGACAATGCTTTTTCTGCAACGTTGTCAGGCAAAAATGTTCAGTTCACACGATTGTAAGGAATTTTTAGGACATTTTACTTATAATAATGTAAGATCTGACAATTGCCTGTTCATAGCTTAACTTCAACACACAAAAAATAATAATAAGAGGTAATATTGATTAAGCTTCCATAGGTAATTTGTTTTATATGAAAATAGAAAACATTGGTATTATTAAATATTCCTTTAGGTAATTTGTACAATGCACTTTATCTAAAACCCATGTTAATATAACTATTACATTTATGTATCTTCTTCGAAACTATTTTTGTTGAATTGTTTTTGTTTCATTGTCAAATGGAAATAATAATTGAAAAAAGAGGTATGTACATGAATTTTTCAAAATTAGTAAATTGATGTAAATAAAATTTTTTTATTATAGGTAAAATTATCTAAATAGACCTATCTACTGCAAGAAAATCGCCAACCAGACAGACGATGGAACTGGTGCAAAGGAATAGGGGATCAGAAAGAAGAGATAAAGGTATACTGTTTTTTTTTGTGAACTCATATTCTTATCACCGTAAATATATATATAATTATTTTAGCAAGTATACGCTCAGTCTGACCATACCATAACCCATTAGACTGGTCCGAAAATATATGAAATTTGCAGCTTCTATTTTGTTCTATCTCATAAACTTGTCTCTGCTCCATTCACCAAAAGATGTTGATTTTCCAAAAATTGGAGTAACATACTTTCATAAATGTAGGTTCTTAAATATGGAGCCCATGATATGAAAGGTTTTCCATTTTTGACCAGTCTAATAATATGTATTATTAGAATGTACATGATACAGCAAACAATCCAGTTTGAAATACCAATCAAATTCTATAACAGCCGTAACAGCATTATGTATAATGAAAAATTGGCATGGATTTAACATAAGTGACTAAATTGAACATGGTCTTATCGAGTTTTGCTATACAATTTGACGTTGCAAATCACGCTATGATGTAATCGTGGGTTAAACCTAAACTATGCGGCGAATTTTCAAATTGTATGGAAGAACTCGTTAACACCAAGTTCAATTTCGTCACTTATGCTAACTTCATGCCAATGTTTCATTATACATAATGATGTAATTATTTAATTACATTTTGATATAATTTTTAACAATCTATGTATTATTTTGCATCTTTATTTTCAGAGCAGTTGGTTTAGTGGTTGGAGCCAAGTAGCACACAAACAACAGGTGGTATATCCACGCACTGTCAAACCTACTTTAGGAATAGTTAGTATCAATCATTTATTACACATTATATATATACATAATCCTATTTATTTGCAAATAAATTTTAAAACATATAAAACGTTTTTGCTGTTTTTAGACTATTATACAAGCTGTTCGACTTCTGCACAAAATGCTACCCTGATATAATGTGTTGTTATTGATTTTTTAAAACGTTCCATAAGCTCAGTAGATCAGGGTTGCATTTTCTACAGAAGTCGAACGGCTAGTGAGATAGTGTAAAACAGCTTATTCGGCTCCAGCCAGCTGACAGCCGCCGCCGACTAATTTCTAGCTAAGCCGCCGCCGATTATTGTATATCGACTTCGCGCTCTGAACCTGTAGTCTAGAGTTGTAAAATTTCGAGACTTGAATACTCGATACTTATTAAATATTTACTAAGGGCATTCACGATTGGTAGTGCAAATGTGTGCAAAAATGCACACACTAACTTATACGTATTTGCAATTTGCTTCATTTTACTTCGTTTGCACTAAAAAGAACCTTGAGCAAAAATGGTTGTCCATATTTGCTTAGTTGCAAATAAATCAGCCGCCATATTGTTTATTTGTTAATGGAAAAACTATGCATTTATACAATGATTTTAAAACTTTATATAGTAATTTGCATTTAATAATTTTTTACGCATAATTTAATAATTAATTGGTGGTTTGTGTGTTAAAATACTCAAAAGTGAAAATATAACTTTTGACAACAAATGCCATTGCTGCCAGATTTATTACAGCAAATTAGCAGTTTGTAGTACCCCCAGACTATTATTTTTAGTATATGAGCGTTAAAAGCTTAAATGCAACAGAATTAAAAAAGTCTTTCACGATCTACTATAATATGCACAGCGAATTTGCAAAATGCAAACTTGCACAATTGCCATTGTGAAAACACTTTATATATTTACAAATAAAAACATAGTGCTGCCAAATATGTATTTTTATTGTAACCGAGTCAACTTTTGCTTCTGCAACTTTCTTAAATTTTCTTTTGAAGTTGCATTCGTGTTCATATAATGAAATTCTTGTTGCGCAGCTTTTGTTTTTTTAATAGATTTTGTTGTTGCTTAATATTACGAAGAAGAAAACAAAAGAGAGTTGCATGTACATGAAGCAGTGTAGCCCTTCCCAATCTTCTCACCTCGCTCTCCCATAAACTCAAAAGTTGCGCAGCAAAAGTTGACTCGTATGGACATAGACTTAGTGCTTTTCATTTTATGAGAAAACTAAAATTGTTATTCCCTTTTATGAAAGCACACAACAACAATGCCGACGAATTGTGTCAGCTAAAATGAAATATTGTTATAGTGTGACCACACATGTATATATGCGTGAAAACAGAAACAAATAAAGTCAGGCATATTTTTAATTTCTTTTTCTTTTTTCATAATTAAAATCACCCCTTTTTATGTTTTTCTGCTCATTCTAAAAAATATAATATGTATATATGTATGTATGTTTGTATTTTATTATGTAGAAAACCAAAAAAAAAGGCTTAAGAAATATGTGTGCTTAAAGTCTTGTGAAATGATGATTGCATTAACAGGATTTTTATTGTAAAGTTGACACAAGTGTCGATTCGACTTTTGTACAATAAATTTATGCATTATTGTTTCATTGTTCTCTATATTTGATTTACACTCAATTGGAATTACAACTACAAACAATAATGTACATTTTTAATGGCAACGCGCACGCGTTTAGTATGTATGTATATTAGTGCAAATTTAGTGAAAAAAGTTCGTATTATGCTTTCCAATCTAATGTATCGTGTAACAAATGAAATTCGAATGTATGTGGTTTGAAGTAGTAAAAATATTATTTTATAATAAAATAAAAGATTATTACTACGTTATCAGTATGTAAATTCACTAAACGAAGATCATTATAATGACAGGCTAACATCACATTTGTGTCATTTCATGTCATTATCTGATGTACCTAAGTGCGAAATTATGAGTCATATATGAGTCAACTATGAGTCATTTCTTATGTAAAGTATGACCTTTCATGATATCATGCTGACGTCAGAATGACATCAATGTGTTCACTGGGTATGGACATAGACTAACAGACCAACCTAAACTACTGGGGGTCTACATTAGGCATCAACATGGTGTGAACATCATGTCGGACATCCCATATGGCTAATGTAGACCGCTCATGTCAATGTTTCGTCCATGCTCTGACATCGATGCCCGAAAAGAGAAAAGAAAAGAGATAGTACAACATTTGTTAAATATTCCATCTCTATTGCACTAATACAAAATGCATTGACAAGGCAGAACATGGACATCGCACGTATTCACCACACAAAGAAGTTGATGAATTTTTTACAGTTGCTCTTCCGGCGTTATGTTCTTGTCATGTTCAAGTCGATGGCTCGTGAAGACGTAGGGTTACGACGCAAAGTGCAACGTAATCACAAAATATACAGAAATCACAAAAGTGACAGATAAAAACGCTACAATCAGGTTTATCAGTTGTTTTTAAGGCTCTGTTAAAAAGAGACAAAAATGGTAGCGAACAGAAGAAAATCAACGAAAACAAAAAAATGTAAAAAGTTTACTGACTGAATAACGCGCTAAAAATGTTTAAATTCTAATAAATTTAAAGAATTATGCCTTATTATTAATAATATATTGTGAAAAGGGTGCCTCGGTAGGGTAGTGGGTAGTGTGCTAGCCTATCAGTGTGGAGGTTGTGGGTTCGATTCCCACCATAGACTCGGGTCTGTTTCACTACAACGAGTGAAGGTCTTTGTTACTATTCTCGTTTAAATTATGTTATGATATAATTTGTAATTGTATTTGTAACATTAGTAAATAAATAAATAAATATATTGTGAAAAAAGAATTGGGTGTGTATAAAAGTGTCGTAAATTTGTTTTTTTAATGTTCGGGTTTTTGCTATTACTTTGTGATGGTGGTTTTTGTTTTATACAGCGTGTGTTAACTAACACATATACACATGATTGATTATTTGTAAGATTTTGCAGTAATTATAAAGATAACATGTAAAAGATGTATAAAAATGAACATAATTAATTAATAAATAATATTGTTACGAAATGAAAATGCAGATTCAAATGTAACGACACAAACTGACAACCCGATCATTATCTGCTTTATACCCCTAAATCACTGTAATAAAATCAAAACCTGGCAACCAAGTACCACAATTAAACTTGGCATCACTCGACAACTGCCAATAGAATTCAAAATAACGGAAAATGGAAGTTTCCGGAATCTTCAGGAAACGGTAGCTAGAACTTTCAAGATTATTCGAGACTGCTTAATCGCAATTACAAACAGTGACATTAAACTTAAACTGCAAGAGATGTAGACTTGATGACAGCGTAATTTGTTAAGTTGCAAGCATTAGAGTATGTGTGTGTGCGAAGATAAACAAACAGAAGAATAATCTCATGCATCTACACACGCACATACATTGCACCATAGCAAGACCAAAATGATCATGCCGTACACTTAAAGATGAAAAGAGACCTGAATTACAGTACAGTTAAAGATAAAGAGAGACGGCTGTATTCCAGAAAGTTAGCGAAGTTACCAGAAGGTTTTATAATTGACTATATAAGGGGAGGCTGCCAGACGACAAGGAAGAAGTGTGTTTTTAAACTTAGACGAGTAAACATCGCCAAGAATAGTTAGTGTGTACATCGCGTTTAGTTGTACGTGTTTTTAAAGTAATAAATAAAGTGTTACTGAGAATTTATTTGTAAAATAAATATCTGTGTTTTATTTTATTGCAATTCAACGAATCCTGTGAAAATAATAAAACCGTTTTTATGTAAAGGACTAAAAACGTAACAATTGGTGTCAGAAGTAAAATTGCAAAATAAAATAAAAAGGACATTATTAATTAATAAAAAAAAAGGACATTATTAATTAATAAAAAGGACATTAATAATAATAAAAAGGACATTAATAAAAAAAAAACATTATTAATTAAAATAAAAATTACAAAAGGACATTAAAAAAAAATAGAAGCCATGAAGTTTGAAGAGCTAAAAGTTGAGCAGCTAAAAAAAGAGCTGAGTAAGCTGGAACTGCCAACAACAGGCAATAAAGTGGAACTTCAGAAGAGGCTGATAGATGAGTTCAAGCAGCGTGGCATCGACATCGGGACATACGAATTTGAGGATAAAGAGGAAATAGAGGTATGTACTCGTGCCACGACAAGCAGCATGGACTTAAGTACAATGTTCGCCGCTATGATGCAAAAATTTGAAGAAACATCTAAAACCACAAATGAGAAATTTGAAGAAACATCTAGAGTGAACAATGAGAGAATGCTGGCTGAAGTTCAAGAAACATCTAGAGCCAACAATGAGAGAATGCTTGCTGAAGTTCAAGAAACATCTAGAGCTAACAATGAGAGGGTGCTAGCTGAAGTTAAAGCCACAAATGAGAAACTTCAAGAAACATCTAAGGCCACAAATGAGAAACTTCAAGAAATTTCTGAGGCCATAAATAGAAGAGTAGATGGCATTGAAGTACAAGTCAACAAATTTGACGGGAAACTCTCAGACTTAGAAAGAGATGTAAATGAGAAACTCCACGAGCTACAAATAACAGTGAGTAATCTCCAGTGCCAAGGCGGACCAGTGCGATTTATTCCAGAGGCTTCCAGCAGAGTAAAGACGCCTTGTTTCGATGGCAGCGCACCTTTGAACATCTTCAAGTTCCAGTTCGAAACAGTTGCCAGCAAAAATGGTTGGAACAGTGAAGAAAAGGCCATAGAGCTGATTTTGGCCTTAAAAGGAGCCGCAGCAGAAGTACTTGAAACCGTACCAGGGAGCTGCAGAAATAATTTTGATGACATAATGGCGGCACTGCAGCGGAAATATGGTGGCGAACATAAGCGAGATATATACCGCATGGAATTGCGATGTAGAGGACAAAAGCCCAATGAGTCTCTACAAGATTTCGCAATGGAAATTGAGCGGTTAGTGCAGCTTACGTATCCAGGTGAAAACCACCCATTCCTGGATCATGTCAAAACAGAGGCGTTTGTTAATGGCATCCGTGATCCTGACATCAAGCTTGCAGTGTGTGCTACACAAAAGGCTACATTCGCAGAAATGGTTTCATTTGCACTAGCTCAGGAGACTGCTAGGGTGATTTGGAAGCCACAGGTGTGCAAGGTGCGGAACGTGGAGGTCATTGCCGAAAATGAGAGTGATCTAGTCTCTAGCATCAAGGAGGCAGTGAGACAAGCATTGGCGGAGAAGGACGGCAAAGTAAAAGCTAAGTGTTATAACTGCGGCAAAATTGGCCACTTCCAGCGCAACTGCAAGGCGCCAAGAAAAAGAGCCAGATCTGTTTCGCCACCAAGGAATAGTAAACGGGTGAACCAACAAACAACACAAGAGTCCCCGTTAAACTAAAACGAGCTAGCACTAAGGGGCAAGAGCTAGCTCCCACAAACGACGGCCCCACAATCTCCATATCAGTAATGCAGCAGAAAAATAGCAACCTTACTGCATGTGGATACATCAACGGCGAAAAGCACATCTTCACCATAGACACAGGAGCGTCGCAGTCCATAATCAGGCCCGATATAGTGAAGGGGAAGTGTGAACCTTTAAGGAATATAAGACTACGTACAGCTACTGGGGAGCCTGCCACTGTCTACGGTAAGACTGAAGCGAAGGTGACTATAGCCAATATAAGCGTGAAACATGTGTTTATCGTTGCCGATATTGTTGACGAGGTTATTATTGGAGCCGATTTTATGATAAACCATGGCATAAACCTGCATATGGGGCAAAAGGTGATGATTTGGCGTAATGTTGAAATACCGCTTGATGTTGGATATGACAATCAAACGCACGTAAGGAAACTAGTTGCTATTGAAAACCAGACTATACCACCGCAGTCTGAATCAGTAATATGGGCACGCATGGAGGGAGATTGTGAGGACAATCGGTTGTGGGTAGTAGAACCAACAGAAATTAAGAGCGAGCTATTAACAGCAAAAGCCCTCGTAAAAACTTGCAAAGGAGGAAAGATCCCTATAAGAGTACTTAATTTATCAGGCAACAAAAAAGTCGTCAGCGGAAATTCTGCTATAGGCCAATGTACTCCACCAGAGGCAATAATAAACTGCGAGCGAAAGCCTGAACCAGCCAATATGTCCGCAAAAGAGCGTGAACAATTTGAAGAACACGTGGGGAAATGGGTAGCAGAATTAGCAGCTCCTGATAGAAATAAAGCTAAACAGCTGCTAAAAAGGCACACCAGCGTCTTCGCCTTGAAAGATCAAAGCCAAGGGAGAACGGCAATAGTGAAACATGAAATAAATACAGGCGAAGCGAGGCCGATCAAACAGCCACCCAGAAGTGTACCCCTAGCAAAACGGAATGAGGTAAAAGAACTTGTTCATGAAATGGAGCGGAGTGGTGTAATCGAGCCATCTTCAAGTCCTTGGAGTTCGCCCGTTGTCTTAGTCAAAAAGAAGGATGGCAGTACGAGATTCTGCGTTGACTACAGAAAGCTCAATGACGTTACTAAGAAGGACAGTTATCCACTACCAAGAATTGACGACACCTTAGACACGCTGGCTGGAACGAAATGGTTCTCCACGTTAGACCTACAAAGCGGATATTGGCAGGTGGAGATTGCAGAGAAAGATAAGGAGAAAACTGCTTTTAGCGCGAGCGATGGATTATGGCAGTTTAAAGTTATGCCATTCGGGCTCTGCAATGCTCCAGCTACTTTTGAACGCCTAATGGAACGAGTGCTGAAGGGGCTTCACTGGAAGACTTGCTTGGTGTACCTTGATGACATCGTCGTGATGGGAAAGACTTTTGATGAGCACCTCAAAAATTTGGCAGAAGTTCTTCAACGCATATCATCAGCTGGCTTAAAACTTAGCGTGAAGAAATGTGCATTGTTCCAGAAAGAAGTAAATTATTTGGGCCATCGAGTTACGGCAGACGGAATCTCAACGGATGAAGATAAAATACGAGCAGTAAAGGACTGGCCTCGTCCGAAAAATCTTCATGAACTGCGCAGCTTTCTGGGCCTTTGTACCTACTACAGACGCTTTGTACCAAATTTTGCCAACGTCGCTGCAAGCTTACATGAGCTGACCAAGAAGTCGAGGCCGTATCACTGGGGCGAACAGCAGGAGAATGCGTTCCAGACACTGAAGGATTTACTGAGTACGTCACCAGTACTAGCCTACCCCATAGCTGGAGAAAAATTTTTGCTTGATACCGATGCGAGCGGCTATGGCATAGGAGGTGTGTTGTCGCAAGTTGTCAATGGTACAGAAAAAGTGATAGGCTATTATAGCCGTATACTCTCAAAGCCTGAGAGAAACTACTGTGTGACACGACGTGAGCTTTTGGCAGTGTTGGAGTGCATAAAACACTACCATAAGTACCTGTATGGCCAACACTTTACGCTGAGGACCGACCATTCTGCATTGAGATGGCTGTTGCAGTTTAAAAATCCTGAAGGGCAGCTAGCGCGCTGGATTGAACGTCTTCAAAGCTACGACTTCAGCATAGAGCATAGAAGGGGCGTAAAGCATAACAATGCAGATGCTTTATCGCGACGGCCCTGCAGCTTGGAGTGCAGACATTGTGTTAAGGCCGAAAAGAAGGAATGTGTTATTGATGTTCGGCTAACGCACATCGATTCCGATGAGGACTGGTCAGGGGCACAGAGAAACGACACCATATTGGCGACAATTATAGCAGCCAAAGAGGAAAATAGAAGACCTGCTCGCAATGTAATATCAGCTGAAAGCCCACTTGTGAAATGTTATTGGGCTCAGTGGAATAGCCTGAAGCTGATAAACGGGTGCTTGTACCGCGTATGGGAAAGTGCAGATGGTAAAATGGCTTCCAACCTAATAGTTGTGCCATCCTCCAAGGTGAATAAAGTTTTGCACGAGTTCCACAATGGTCCTAGTGGCGGTCATCTGGGAGTGACAAAAACGCTGGAGAAGCTAAAACAGCGTTTTTATTGGGTTGGGTGTCAACAAGCCGTAGCCGACTGGATAGCAAACTGCCCACAGTGCATCGCAGCAAAAGGACCAGCAAGAAAAAGTCGAGGACAGCTGCAACAGTACAACTCAGGTGCACCATTTGAGCGGATAGCAATGGATATAGCAGGTCCTTTTCCCGTCAGCGACGCCGGGAATCGCTATGTTCTTGTGGTGATGGACTATTTTAGTAAATGGCCAGAAGTATATGCCATACCCAATCAAGAAGCAAGGACAGTTGTGAATGTATTTGTCAACAACTGGGTATGTCGCTATGGTGTTCCAATAGAATTACATTCTGACCAAGGTAGAAACTTCGAGTCTGCTATATTCCGGGAAATGTGCGAATTATATGGGATAAAGAAAACAAGAACGACGCCGCTGCACCCACAGTCCGATGGCATGGTAGAAAGATTTAATCGCACTCTAGAGGAGTACCTGCGAAAAGTGGTAAGCGCGCATCAAAGGGACTGGGACGAGCACATTCCCAAATTTTTGTTGGCATATAGGTCAGCTGTACATGACTCGACATCACGAACACCTGCTAAAATTGTCTTCGGGACGGAATTAAAATTGCCTGGTGATTTGGAATTTGGCGTTAAGCCTACACCAACAAGTGAAGAAGGCACCAGCTTTTCCCAAGAGCAAGAAAATTTAAATGAGCTACATGAATTTGTACGCAACCGAATTAGAATGGCCAGTGACAAGATGAAGGCTAGATATGACCGAGCTGCAAATTCTGAGGGATTCAATGAGGGTCAATTGGTTCTACTTTACAACCCACAACGAAAGAAGGGATTGTCTCCAAAATTGCAGACTCATTGGGATGGACCGTATAAGGTTATTAAAAGGTTGAACGATGTCGTCTATAGGATACAGAAGTACAACAGCCCAAGGTCCAAAATGAAAATCGTACACCTGGAACGACTGGCGCACTATGGAAAAGGTGATTGTGTGCCTATTCGGGACGAACAGGCTTAAGTGGGCGGCAGTGTTACGAAATGAAAATGCAGATTCAAATGTAACGACACAAACTGACAACCCGATCATTATCTGCTTTATACCCCTAAATCACTGTAATAAAATCAAAACCTGGCAACCAAGTACCACAATTAAACTTGGCATCACTCGACAACTGCCAATAGAATTCAAAATAACGGAAAATGGAAGTTTCCGGAATCTTCAGGAAACGGTAGCTAGAACTTTCAAGATTATTCGAGACTGCTTAATCGCAATTACAAACAGTGACATTAAACTTAAACTGCAAGAGATGTAGACTTGATGACAGCGTAATTTGTTAAGTTGCAAGCATTAGAGTATGTGTGTGTGCGAAGATAAACAAACAGAAGAATAATCTCATGCATCTACACACGCACATACATTGCACCATAGCAAGACCAAAATGATCATGCCGTACACTTAAAGATGAAAAGAGACCTGAATTACAGTACAGTTAAAGATAAAGAGAGACGGCTGTATTCCAGAAAGTTAGCGAAGTTACCAGAAGGTTTTATAATTGACTATATAAGGGGAGGCTGCCAGACGACAAGGAAGAAGTGTGTTTTTAAACTTAGACGAGTAAACATCGCCAAGAATAGTTAGTGTGTACATCGCGTTTAGTTGTACGTGTTTTTAAAGTAATAAATAAAGTGTTACTGAGAATTTATTTGTAAAATAAATATCTGTGTTTTATTTTATTGCAATTCAACGAATCCTGTGAAAATAATAAAACCGTTTTTATGTAAAGGACTAAAAACGTAACAATATTTTGAATGTGAATTGTGGATATATATGCATATATATTTACTTTTATTCATAACAAAATTAATTCTGGTAGAAAGACGCCGCAAAAGAAATGAAAAACGCATTACGTTAAAGATTTTCGTTGCAGAATAAATTAAAAATTATAATTAATTAGTACACTAAAACATAAGTAATGCAATACAATAAATAAATTAAAATTTAATTCATATAATAAAATTAATACAAATATTTAAACAGGCAAAAAGGTTTTTAAGTTAAATAATTTTTTTAAGTTAAATATAAATCTTTTAAAACTATTAGATGAATGAATGGATGAATAAAATCAAATAAAATTTTAAAAACTACCATCTTATTCGTGAAAACTGTAGTTTATTAACTTTTCAACATGGAGACACACATTTTTATTATCCTTTACTAGGCTTATTTTAAGTAAAAGTTATATTACTAATTCAGTTAATTTAATTTATAATTTCTTATACTTTATACTTTAAATTTTTTTTATAAGTTTCATACATACTTTACAATCTATTTTGCTGGAAAACTGTACTCTGAAAGTATTGATTAACTACTAACGGTCTGCATCGGATTTATTAAAAGGCGTTTGAATACATACACATGTTTTCAACTACGCAATGGATTTCATTCCATGTTGAAAAATCAAATGAATGAATACACAAAGCAAAAGACACGCAAAAGCAACTTGAATCGAAAAGAAAAAATACTACAACACTCAAATAAACATAATAGAGTAAAATGTGTTAAGTACTCGATTATACTCGAGTATAAAATTATTTGAATGTTTACTCAAATAAGTGAGTTTATTTAAAGTGCTACTTTTTTGCATTTATTTGTTTGTTTTTGGTTTTGCAAAGACACGCAAAAGCAACTTGAATCGAAAAGAAAAAAATACTACAACACTCAAATAAATATAATAGAGTAAAATGTGTTAAGTACTCGATTATACTCGAAAGTAACAACATAGCACAAAGCCATTTGCCTCCACTGAAAGTATGAAATTACTCCTTCATGTATTCAAACACTCAAATAATATTTGAATGTTTTGTGTATGAATATAATTGCGACCGAACATTGCTATGGTTTGGTATTTTCAAATGAGTTTTATAAATATTCGAAACAAACTTGTAAGCCATATGCGTCGTGCGTAGCATTACATTCACTCTTGTGTTTTACGACATTAATAACCCAATTCAGTATCTCGATAAAACGTTACGTCTACAGACGGAAAGCACTCACTAATGAAATTCAGTAAATCGTTATTATTTTTTCATTTGAGTTTCGGGGTTCTTGTCTTGCCTAGAACAAAATTGGAAATAAGGTACTTCCAAATAAAAAACCATAATAGTTTAAAAAATTATTTGGCCTGAAGTTTTTGTTCAACTTATAATTGTTCTAATGTGGCAATTCAAACAATTATTTTATTGGACGCAATAATTTTTCATTTTCAAAGACAACGACCTAAATATGTTCTAAACTATTTAGCGAATACAAATCAAAGAAATTAGTCAGAAACTAGTCGGAAAACGTGTAAAATCGGCATAGTGAATTGGGCTGTAATTATCGTCGTTCTATTTGAGTGTTTATTAATTGAATGTTGTTTTCTTTCTGCGCAGCCAAACAAATGAATGCACTCTTGCTGATCTTTAGTAACTACTTTTAAGTATCGAGTACTCTAAAAACGGCCTTTATTGAAGACTCAATACCCAAATACTCAATAATTTTACAACTCTACTGTAGTCTATATAAATAAGAAAAGGTACTATTTTGGAATACACGTGTTGTATCTTTGGAAAATAAATATAGAGAAATATGTATTTAATGTACACTTTAAACGAAAACGGTGAACGTGTTTATACATTAAAGGTAAAGTTATTACATAAAAAAAATTCAACTCCGCAACAGCTGTACAAACTGGAAGTTTTTTCCGCAGGAATAAACTCCCGGCAACAGCAGCAGAGCTGCTACAACAACAACAACTAATTTCTACTTTCTCCTAGAAACGAACCGAGGACGGAAGGCCAACAACTTCAGCTCACCCTGCTCATTTTTCACCCGAAGATAAATACTCCAGACAACGTCTTACCATTAAAAAACGTTTTGGTTTGCTTTTGACTCAAAAACCTGAGCCAGTTTACTAAATGAAGAATGATTACCGCATAGTTTGTAATGTTCTCTTTGTAAGAACTTTCTTATAGACAGCTTTTTAACAATAAATTTCAGGAAGGAACTAGTTTAGCTAAGCTGGTCCAAATGATAGAAATATGTAAGAACATACGCCCCTGTTCTATAAATCACGAGAGTCAAATCACGATGATTTAAAAAAACTAGCAAGTGTAAATTTATTACTTTTTAAGTAAAATATTAAATTTTTATTAAAATACATTGAAATTGATTATGGAGGGGTATTAGCTAGTTCCTATGGCCATTTCATTGGGGCGAATGCAAATCGTCAGGTAACCTTTACCCAAAGATCTCAGAAAAGCTGAAGATATATTAAACTCCTAATCATAAGAATAAGAAGTTTATAATATCAAAGTTGAAACATGAGCTCCATAATCAATCATGTTTTTTATTTTCTTTACTTGCGTACTTACTACAACAGGTTGGTTTTTTCCCAACTCTAAATTGTTGTAAAGGCAGTTGAAAATAAATAAAAGCAACAACAGCTACAAATTGTTTTCCCAATGAGCTGTGATGCCAACATGTATTTTTTTTTGCGCGGGCACTCGCATATTTATAATTAAAAAGTTTTTTTTGGGAATTATTAAATTAATTTGAATTTTTAACGTTCTTATTCCCAAATTAATATTTTACTTTTAAGTTAAATATTAAATTTTTATTAAAATACATTGAAATTGATTATGGAGGGGTATTAGCTAGTTCCTATGGCCATTTCATTGGGGCTAATAGAAATCGTTAGGTAACCTTTACCCAAAGATCTCATAGAAAAACTAAAGATATATTAAACTCCTAATCATAAGAAGTTTATAATATCAAAGTTGAAACGAGCTCCATAATCCCACTTCTCGAAAACGGCTCCGCAGATTTCTTGCACGAATTTCTCATTTTGTGCATTAAGGTGTCTACTTTTATATTCCATAGGTCGTTAGACCAGCAGAACTACCCTGCTCCTGGGAAAAAGCGTCGATTTTTTGGCCATTTTGGATGAACCCAATTTTCTCGGAAACGGCTCCGCAGATTTCTTGCACGAATGTCTCATTTTGTGCATTAAGGTGTCTACTTTCATATTCCATGGGTCGTTAGGCCAGCAGAACTACCCTGCCACTGGGAAAAAATCAGCGTCGATTTTTTTTGGCCATTTTGGATGAACCCACTTTTCTCGGAAACGGCTCCGCAGATTTCTTGCACGAATGTCAATTTGTGCATTAAGGTGTCTACTTTCATATTCCATAGGTCGTTAGCCCAGCAGAACTACCCTGCTCCTGGGTAAATCATCGTCGATTTTTTTGGCCATTTTGGATGAACCCACTTTTCTCGGAAACGGCTCCGCAGATCTCTTGCACGAATGTCTCATTTTGTGCATTAAGGTGTCTACTTTCATATTCCATGGGTCGTTAGGCCAGCAGAACTACCCTGCTACTGGGAAAAATCAGCGTCGATTTTTTTGGCCATTTTGGATGAACCCACTTTTCTCGGAAACGGCTCCGCAGATTTCTTGCACGAATGTCAATTTGTGCATTAAGGTGTCTACTTTCATATTCCATAGGTCGTTAGCCCAGCAGAACTACCCTCCTCCTGGAAAAAATCAGCGTCGATTTTTTTTGCAATTTTTCCCAAAATCGACGTTATTTTTTTTTTGGTCACAGAGAAAATACCCATTTTTTCCCGGTTTTTGAAATCCCAAAATCGACGCTATCTTGGCCCACGTTAAAAATTTTACTATCAAAAACGCAACAAATTCTTTTTCTCTCAACTTTTTATGCCCATTTTTCACTCTCGTTGCTAGTTTTTCGAGTACGTGACCACTTTCTAGTAAAAACTAGTAACAACTTTCAGATATTGAACGGACCTACTTTGTCAGCTACATACATGGGATTATATTCTCCATTATATTTTATTTATTTTTATAAATATTGTTACTTGTTTTCTAGTTTGTTGCCCAGATATGTAAGTATGTATGATATGAATTTATAATTGTAGTCCACCAACTATATACATATGGCCCAAAGGGCTCGGTTGGTGATGGTAATGAATAAATAAATAAATATTCGGAACGATTTTCCGTCATCCCACGTCAAATTTGGTTTGTAAACAGACCGGTTTCGGCTATGTGCCATCTTCAGTGTTCTATGGAGAACTCAATTAAGAAAGTAAAATGCTGCCAAATACTTTTATATTGTCATTTATTAAATCACAGAATATTTATCTGAGTGTTGTGTTTTTCTTCCGACGGGGTTTTTTTGAATTTGGAACGATTTTCCGTCATCCCACGTCAAATTTGGTTTGTAAACAGACCGGCTTCGGCTATGTGACATCTTCAGTGTTCTATGGAGAACTCAATAGAACACTGAAGATGGCACATAGCCGAAACCGGCCTGTTTACAAACCAAATTTGACGTGGGATGGCGGAAAATCGTTCCAAATTCAAAAAACCCCGTCGGAAGAAAAACAACATTCAGATAAATATTCTGTGATTTAATAAATGACAATAAAAAAGTATTTGGCAGCATTTTACTTTCTTAATTGCAAATAAGCCCTGCGTATAAACGTAGTAAGAGAAAGCAACACAGTTTTTGTCTTCCTCCCAGCTGAGTTTTTAATAGTAGCTCAACAAAAATTGTTCTTTGCGAACCGTCTTAGGTAACAGGGAGTAGGGAAAAAATTCCAGGGGAATTGTTATTCATAATTGGGCTGATAGTGATTGTTATTATATCAAATAAAAGCTTAGACGTGGTTCACACAGGCCAATTTTTGTTGTGCAACTTTTAAAAATTCAGCCGCGAGAAAGATAAAGAATGCAACAGTTTTTCTGTCTTTCTCCCAGCTGAATTAAAAGTTGCGCAACAAAAATTTTCCTGTTTGAGCCCCGTCTTAGAAAAAGAAACAAGATCCGCACATAAATATGAAAATAAGGCAAAGTTCCTATCCAAAAATTTCTGAGAACAAAGTTGGCGATAGGTACAATACCATCTCATTTCTAGACAACCTGTTAGCTTGGCAATATTTGTTAACTTTCTAATATAGAAAAAAATTTGCCAAGCTAGCAGGCTGCCTAGAGATGAGATGGCATTGTACTGGCCAAGGTAGCTTAAATTAATCTACCTTGGTTCCATTTAGAGCTCAGTACTTTTTACGGCCGAAATTTTTGGATAGGAACTTGACCTTATTTTCACATTACATTTTTGTGCGGATATGAATACATATACAAAAAATATCTGCTGAATGCGAATCATTTAATTTTATATTTGTTTTTTTTTTTAATAATTTAAACCTATTCTTTTAATGAAACTAATTTTTATGACAAAAATTACTATTTTAGAACGAACAACCGGCTAACAGTGAGTTTTATGTTTTCATTTTAAGAACATTAACCGTTAGTTTTTCTTGAAATTAGAAATATCCGAAGGCCAGTTTTGGAAAATGTTAAATAATAAAAAACCCTAGTAGTATGCATTCAAAAACGTCTATGAAGACCAGCAGTATAGTCGTAAAGCTGAGTGTTCTTAAAATCTCCTCTCATATCCAGTACATAAAACAGGGAACGATTACGCACCTTTAAGGGTAGAAGTACCTCGGCCTTTTCTCTGGGTTGTTGTGCAGAGAGGCTTTTTAGAGGTACCGTCATAATACGGTTATGCCCAAACGGCCCGTATGTGACAATTGCAACATCTCGACCTCCTTTTCGCAGTATTAAAAACCGGACAGAACGCAATGTAAATAACCAAACAGCTGCCAAAATGCCATAACCTGCAATAAAAAAATATTACTAACAAATTCATTATGTATGCAATGTATAGCCGACTCTAAATACCAATTAGAAAACTCATTGCCGTTATGGCATTACGATATTTGTTTTCGCCCAGGTTGATGCGTTCAAACCACTTCAGCTCTTGACCATCTGTCTGCTCCACTGGAGCGTCTCTCAAAGTGGTGAAAGCAAAATGAGATAAATATGTCCAAAACAAAAACTGGCATATACCAAATATATTTAACACTTTAAAAAATGAAGGATTTTCATACTTATACAAAACAACATCTTTGGTTACATTAGTGTTTATGTCATACGCTCTGCTACAGAAGTTTGAGCGCTGTATCCCGGTAAAAGTTTTTGGAACAAACTGGAATCTGTACACCAAAGTTCTTAACGAAAAGTTATTTGTTAAATGTTGTGCAAATGCTTGTCTACTAGCCAAAAGTGTGGGATTACTTTTATTGTTAACATTTTTGAATGGAATTGTAAGTAATCTCAATAAATAGCTCATTTTATTTGTATGATAGCAAGGCGAATTAATATGAATTCGCCTTGTTAGTACCACGGCAAATTCACACCAGGTGAATGCACATAGCTGCCAGATAAATTAGGGGTAAAATCGTCAACTTAAGAGCTTTTAGACGGGGTTCATGAATGTTCACAACAGTTGTGTGAAGAGTATATTTTTTCAGCCAAACCAAACTTGTCAATTCAAATTAGCTGATGTCATATGCTTTGTCAGATGATAATAGAACACGCTCTAATTGAAAAATTTTCATATGATTGCTTCGTAAATCTCATCTGACAACGTTCCATATGTTTCACACGGCATGTATAAAGCGCAGTATTCACGGTTAAAATGAGTGACAAGCATGGTAGTAGTATTAGTGAAATTTTGTCTGCATGCGTCACAATGAAGATGCTTTAAGCAAAATCAAACATTTCTGATTTTTCGCTTCAATTGCGCTTTTATTTTGTACGTATAATTAGTAAAGGTGGTTTTATACTACACAGATAGTTACATCTGACTTGTCAAATTTCCCACTACAAAAACTAAACATGTCGTGTGAACCTTTTGAAACATTGCCACCTGAAATTTAGAGCTAAAGTCAGGCGAAAAATTTTTCAATTAGAGCGCGTTCTATTTTCATCTGACATCAGCTGATTTGAGTAAACAAGTATGTGTTGGCGGCACTAAGAGGTTATGTCAGATGCGATTATACATGTACGTGTGAAAGCAAAAGTTAAAAATCGTCTGTAAATGGACAATTTTGACAGACACGCAAATTTACATGTGGGTCTCAAAACTGACAAGTCGGATGTAAAACAATGATAGTCTAAATCCACCTTAAGGTGCTTTTATACTATCTGTGTTTTACATCTGACGTCAAATTTCCCACTGCAAAAGCTATACATGTCGTGTAAACCTTTTGAAACATTGCCACCTGAAGTTTACAGAGCTAAAGTCAGGTGACAAAATTTTCAATTAGAGCGCGCTCTATTTTCATCTGACATCAGCTGTTTTGAGTTAACAAGTATGTGTTGGCGTCACTTAGAGGTTATGTCAGATACGATTATACATGTACGTGTGAAAGCAAAAATTAAAAATCGTCTGTAATTGGACAATTTTGACAGACACGCAAAGTTACATGTGGGTCTCAAAACTGACAAGTCATATGTAAAATACAGTTAGTCTAAATCCACCTTTAAGAGTACAAGCAAGTATGAGGACACATACATTAAAGGCCGTGTCAGATAAAACTTTGTCGCTTTGCGTGACGTTTCTAACTTTGATAGAAAAGTGTAAAGCAAAAGGTGTATGACACAATGAAAACTTTGACAACACTCGCGCACAGAGCACGAAGCCGGTTGGTTAATAGCCGGCTATTAGCCGCCGCCGGTGATTTTCACAATCACTTAGCCGCCGCCGATTATTGCGGCTAATATCGGCTAGCGGCTAAGCCGATTTTTTATAATAAAAAGTGGATATTTACTAACATGCGCATTTAAAAATATTTAATTCGGTTTTGGAACATATGAAAAAAATTTCTTATGAAAATTATTTTTATAAATAAGGCAGTAAATCGTCTAGAAAGGCAAGTTTATTTATAATTGGGCCGAGTATACCTGTTGTAAATATACCTTGTATGTAAGTAAGCAAGAAATACTCTGTTAGCCGACCGTTAGCCGATAAATTTGGGTAGCCGGCCCGCGAAAAATTTTCGGCTCTTAGCCGGCTAATAGCCGCCGCCGACTATATTTGTTCTTAGCCGGCGCCGATCACCATTTTACATCGGCTTCGCCCTCTGCTCGCGCAATGATCGTTTACCAAAAAAAGTTGTTGATAATTTTGCTATTTATATATATATATATTTTTTATAAAAATAAAAGTCAATTATGTTATTTTACGATTTATTATAAATAAATAAATGCCACATACATATTTACCTCTTATTAAAACAGATTCAAACGCGCAATATGTTTCGTTTGGCAATATAATAAAAGAAAATTATTCCAGCTGATTGTCAAAGCAAGCAAAAAGATGAGAGTTGCCGAACTTTTCGCTTCACGCTGCGTTAAAAGTGCTTTATGTGGCATGTTTCGTATAAGTATGTACATTTCATCTTAGATGTCAAAGCGAATCTGTAACGCAACGCGAAGCAAAAGTTTTATCTGACATGGCCTTAAGTGTGATGTCGCTGGGGATAAAGTATTTAACTCTGGAAAAGACAGAGAAAGTAACAGTTTTTTTCTGTCTTTCTCACTGCTGAATACTTTGTCGCCAGCGCCATCACCCTTTATATAAACCCCGTCTATGCCTCACAGTCATAACAAGATAATCTACTCAAACCAGTATGTTATATTGAGAACTGTCAAACTCTGTACAAAAAAGCTTTTATATGTAATTTGACATTTAGGTTGCACTTGGCTTATAATAAAATGTCCCATTGTAAAATACGCACATACATGTCGTGTGCAAGGTGAATTAATTTTATCAGGTGGTGTTGATTCTAAAACAACTACAACATTTGTTCATACTTTCACAAAAAGAAAAAAAAAAACACTGACCTATATTTTAAAACTTCACTTCTCCTGTAGTTCATTGCACGTCACAATTAAACAAACTTATTATTATTTTAAACCGTTCATTGCACTTCAAAATTAAACAAAAGAAATAAGACACTGTTTATAATTACTCTGCATAAGAATATCAAAATAATTGCAATATCATAAAAATTGCAAACTTGCAATCATGCATAAATGGTTGTTTTTTGTACAATGAACTTGTACTTACGCAATACGCTTAATAAAGCAAAATTTTATGACCTCAATTTTATTAAGCAATACAATTAATAGTAGAAAATTTTAATGACATATCAATAAGTTAGTATATAAGAAAGAAAGTTAAATAAAACATGGTTCAATTACATTTTGCAAAGAAACAAAGTTGTTTTACCAAAAGTGATTTAACCATCTCCACGCAACCAAGTTTCAAGTGCTTGAGTTGCATCAATAAATCTTCCTGGTGAATCGCCTTGAAGATAACCCAAACAGGTTAAACAAAATAGTTTAACCTTATTCATTTACTGAATTAAACAACATTAAAATAACATTTGACATCTCAGCCCCTATATCAACGTATAAAAATTTTGACATCCGAGCATATAATTTGCGGAAAAAAGTAGAGCAGCTGTGCTTATAATATAACCTGTATAAATCCACCTTGGTTGTGTGGGACCTTTTAAACATTGCTTCTGTAAAACTCATTTGCGAGTTCATCTGACAAACTTTGAATCATGGTGATATAAGTATACAGGTGGCAGCATAACGTCAGCTGATTATTTTTTGCTCTGCTAGTTTTGTGCATAATCCACGTCCAGCTCGTATATATTTTTGACAAGCATCATCTATTTTTTTGTTGTATTTGTTTCCCTTATGCGGTCACCTGTATCCTTATTTCACCATGCTTTGAATTAAGCAGCCCATACACTAGAGATTTAAGCATGTGATTTGTTCGCGTACCAAGGCGAATTGATACCAGGGGGCCTTATTAGTAAAAATTAACATCAGCTGACTTTACCAAAGTGTCAAACTCTATGTAAAAAAAGCTAAACAACAACTTTTTATGCATGCATTTAACATGACAGATTAGTAAAGTCCAGTTGTTGTTGCACTAATAAGGCCACTTGGATTAATACGCTTTGTTCGCGTACCAAATCTCCACTAAGTAGCTTTTCACACTATGCTTATTTAGGATGCCTTTTTTGAAAATTTTTTTAAAACCCCTACGAAAAGTCACACACATTTACATAACAGACTTTCTCCATGTCTTTTTTTGAAGATTATACACATGCTTAATGATGAGAGTACGAAAATGACAAGGAGAGATATGGAAAAACCCCTCAAATTTCAATTAATTTTTTTCTTACCCCGCTAGCTGCTCACCACCTCTCTCAAACTAAAAAAGCCTGCCTTTAAAGCCAAGCGTGAAAGGCATAGTGTAAATTGCATTTAACGACTAAAGTGTAGTATGCAGTTCTCACTGAATTTCAGGTCTGGAGTTTTGCATTTATTTCTACACGGAAAAATAATCGTATAGATTTCTATACAGAATTTTGTTTGCATACACACAAATTTATATATTTTTTTCATTTATAACACACAAAAACACTAAAAATTAATTACAATGTACAAAAAATTAGAAATGTCAAAAATTCCGTGACCAAACAATTGTCTCAACATTAATTTTTGTTTCAGTTGACGGAAAAAATTCTCCACTTATTGTTATAACATGCCTGTAATAGACAATAAATGCCAAAATTTCGTGTACTTTTATTTTGAAACTGCGTACTAGTAACCGGAAATTTCTTTAAGAAGTTTACCAACATAATTTTCAGTTTATTGTTTTTACACATACTTCTTATGGCAGCCTGAATTTTAGGCAGAGCTGCATACTACGCTTAAAGCGTAGTATGCAGTTCTTACTGAAATTCAGGTTTGGAGTTTTGCATTTATTTCTACACGGAAAAATAATCGTGTAGAATTCTATACAGAATTTTGTTTGCATACCCACAAATTTATATATTTTTTAATTTACAACACACAAAAACACTAAAAATTAATAACAATGTACAAAAAATTAGAAATGTCAAAAATTCCGTGACCAAACAATTGTCTGAACATTAATTTTTGTTTCAGTTGACGGAAACAATTCTCCACTTATTGTTATAACATGCCTGTGATAGATAATAAATGCCAAAATTCCGTGTACTTTTCTTTTGGAACTGCGTACTAGTAAACGGAAATTTCTTTACTTGGGGTTTACATTAGCCATGAACATCATGTCGAACATCGCATATGGCTAATGTAGACGGCTCATGTCCATGGTTCGTCCATGCTCTGACATCGATGCCCGAACATATGTCTGAGCATCAATGTTCGCCATGCGATTCGCCGTCAACAACCATTTTTAATAGAAAGGAAAGAGACAGAACGAAATTTTAAATATTCCATTTCCATTGCGCTACCATCAAATACATTGATAAGACAGAACATGAACATCGCACGTATTCACCACAACAAAGAAGTTGATGAATTTTTTAGAGTTGCTCTACCGGCGTCATGTTCATGTCATGTTCAATTCGATGGCTCGTGAAGACGTAGGGTTAAGAAGTTTACCAACCTGAATTTCAGTTTGCTTTTTTTACACATACCTGGGGCTCTACATTAGCTATGAAGTTGGTATGAACATCATGTCGGACATCGCATATGGCTATTGTAGACCGCTCATGTCCATGTTTCGTCCATGCTCTGCCATCGATGCCCGAACATATGGCTGAGCATCAATGTTCGCCATGAGATTCGCTGTCAACAACCATTTTTAATAGAAAGAAAAGAGACAGAAAGAAATTGTTAAATAGTCCATTTCTATTGCACTACCACCAAATACATTGATAAGGCAGAACATGGACATTGCACGTATTCACCACAACAAAGAAGTTGATGATTTTTTGCAGATGCTCTGCCGTCGTCATGTTCATGCTATGTTCAAGTCGATGGCTCGTGAAGACGTAGAGTACTTCTTATGGCAGCCTGAATTTCAGGCATAGCTGCATACTACGCTTGACAAATCACAATAAACTTAGGACGAATTATCGGGCTCTGATATTAAACTCAATTTTAATCTCTAATTTACTAATCTGAAAACTAATTTAATCCATTGTCTGGTTTCTGTAACTAACGTGAGAGTTTCTCGCATCGAAAAGTTCATTATCACTCTATGAAAAACAGAATGAGTAAAAAAAATTAATATCTTTGTATTTTTAGTCGACGTTTAGACGATGCAAGTCTTATTGATCAGTTTCTTATTCAACTGTGAGAAAGACAGAGAAATGAATACACATATCTCAGTTTTTCTCACATTGATTTTTCTCACTCTGATTGATGAAAATCAAAAAGTTTTGATATATTAATTTGATGAGCAATTATTTGATCGATGAGCAGTTATTTGAAGTCTACACGTAACATAATTCTCTCTGCGATTGAATTTGACAATCTCGTCTTACATATTATGTTACGTGCAGACCTCAAGTTATCTCAATGTTATAAGAATTTTTATGAGAGCGTTGTTATAAGAATTCTTATAACAACAATCTTATTAGATGAACTGTCAAAAAACACACGTACCTGAAAATAAAATAGTGTGCATGTGTGAGTGTTTATTAAAATAAATAAAAAGCGATGTTTTTGATAAAATTTCTGTGTTAAAAAAATAATAAATTTGTTTAATTAATTTATAAATTTAAATTTAAAATAAAATAACTAATTATGCAAAAGTAGTACATGTTAACTCGACGAGCATTTGCATAATATGAAATCTTATCGGAAAAGTAAAATTACGTATTCCCCTAGTATGGACTAGGAGAAAATTTTACATTTTGTTTTTAGTATTCTGCCGACGTTTTTTCTCATGTTATCTCAAAGTTAATGTCTCGTGAAGACGCTGTGATACGTAGCGAAAAAATTTTGTGATGGAAAAAATGGCAGCAAAGGTCCGATTTAGATGATGGATTTTTATTCATGAATTTTTTCAATTCATCTTTGAAAACATCTTCGAAAAACCTCTTGCACTTACACGATGAATTTTATTTTTATGCTATTTTATAAATTTCTCTCAAAATTTGCTTTATTTACTCATTCATAACAACAAAACCATAACACAATCACATAAGAGAGAAAATGAGAGAAAATTCAAATCGAGCTAAGTCAATGTCCATATGAGTCAACTTTTGCTTCTGCAACTTTCTTAAATTTTCTTTTGAAGTTGCAGTCGTGTCCATATAATGAAATTCTTACTGCGCAGCTTTTGTTTTTTTTACATAGAATTTGTTGTTGCTTAATATTACGAAGAAGAAAACAAAAGAGAGTTGCATGTACATGAAGCAGTGTACCTCTTCCCTATCTTCTCACCTCTCTCTCCAATAAATTCAATAGTTGCGCAGCAAAAGTTGACTCGTATGGACATAGACTAAGGAAGAATATAAAAAAGCATGGAAAGCAGAAATCGTGCCGTTTTTTATGCCCCGTTTTCTTCTCTGCCCCGACGAAAATCAAATCAAATTCAGTCTGACTGTCAAAAAATCTTAAATAAAATTTTCTCATTACATTTTGTTTCTACGCTATCACATTCAAAATAAAACGTAACATAAATAATTTGCAGTAAAGCAAATTTTTTCGTTCTTCTTTTTCTTTTTTATGCCGGCAAATAAATACACAACTGTTTTTGGTATTCCTATGCTTGTTTGTGCAAAAGCCAACCCTGATAAAATGAAAAATGTGATTGTTTAGAAAACTTCCTAAAAATTTGACAAATCATAACAATTTGTTTTCACACTGTTGGATTTTTACTTAAGATTTGAGTTTTTGACAAGTATTAATACTAAATCTAATAGTCTGAAGGCCGCTTTACGAACAACCTTGAGAAATCTTTCTGAAAATAGCCACGTCGAATAATTTGTAATATTTTTTTTAGATTTACCTAATTTTATATAAAAGAAAATTGTTAAAATTCAAAAATTTCATTTTTAATTGATTTTTTGTCTGGTTTTCTTTTTTAATGTTGTTTAATGTTTATTTGATTTCCATGATTAAAATTTTGTATGTTTAGAAATTTGCAAATCTAAGTGGTAATTTTATTGTTTTATCATTTGCTTGAGCGGGTGGACGTAAAAATGTTCGTGAATAAATATTTGTGTGATAAATATTTAAAAGCTCGTCCATATGTAGAAGCTAAAATTTGTGCCGCAAATATTTTCGGCGCAAATATTTTTAGATGTGGACCCACCTTAACATCATCTTCGATTTTACAATCGATTTTGAGGTCCGATTAATCGATCTTGAAAATCGAAACGAAAAAGGTTGATTGAACAATCGAAAATCGATTTTTGAGTCTGTTTACCATTCCCTAACCGAATGTCGCGTGAACTCCACCATTGTAAACAAAATATTTAGAAGTGTGTTTAGAAAATTTAACATAATGAATTCAGTAATACATAATAAGAAATGTAGAAAATAGAGTTTATCGTGTAATAAAAAAGCAAAATGTGGGATGCTTTTTTGCCAAATGTGTATTCATTTCTCTGTCTTTCTCACAGCTGAATAAGAAGCTGATCAATAAGACTTGCATCGTCTAAAAAACGTTGACTCATCAACAAGTTTCTGGCTTCCAATAACTCAACTAATATTATATGAATCGTCCTACAAAAGATCGGATGATAGGGATGGTTGCCAGATTTGATGATTTCGGGATTTTGAAATTCTGGATTTTGAAATTCGGGATTTTGAAATACTGGATTTTGCAAATCGGGAATTTCAATTCGGGTTTTTGAATTCGGGATTTTAAGTTTCGGGCATATGACCCCGACCCGCCTGTAACTACGTCAAACCCGATTCCATTCAGAGTCTTTACGGATGGCTCCAAAAAGGGGCAACAAAACTGGCGGAGGTTTCTATGTGGAAAACTTCAACGTAAGGGTTCCATTTAGGTTTCAGGCTGGCTGTAGCGTCTTGCAAGCAGAAATCTCCGCTATCACTATGGCGGCAATGTGGCTTAGGTACTATAGGATATCGGAAGATATCTCGCAGGGCATTGGAATATTGCGATCCACGCCAGAAGGATGTGTCCAAACCATAACGACTAGTCAGTTCTTCAGTCGTGTCTGCCCTCCTAACCTAACATAACCATGGGTTCCAGATGGTATGGTTAACAAACTGATAGTAAACGTATGGGTATGAGTCTCAAACAAAAAAATTATGTGAGTCCGATCACAGGTAAGATATGTAAATATCTAGTAATGAAAAATTTTTTTTATTTGCATACGATAACATAATGTACAATTAGTGAAAATTAGTAGCTACTACTACTATTGCGCACTAGATGGTGCTAGTGTATTTCTATGCAGCTGTTAAGTTTCTCTGTACTTCTTGTTGCCCGCAGCATTGTCAACTCAGTGCTTTTCGCACCGTTTTTAGTGCTTTTTCAACTTTTCGACGCGAAAAATTTTGGAGTTAGTGCTCGGTGCTTTTTTAATCTAATTTTTGGTGCTTTTATTTTGTGACGGTGGCACTAAGCCCAAAACTCAAAATTTAATTTCTTTATATAAAAAATGTTTTTCAAGTGTAAAATTCCTTGCTAATGCAACTATTTCCTGAACACGTTTTTTGCAGTCTTGCAGAAAAATGAAAAAAGTGATCAGTGGTGCTTCATCTTTTGTCTTTTTTGTCGAACCCCATTAAAACAAATTTTTGTACATATTTCGTTTGCTTGGCACTTCAGATTTGAATTTGACATACATACATATGTATATTCTACTCTTACGTGCGCATCACGTGGCGTAAGAACTAGCCCGATACTTCTTATGGTTTCTATGAAAAACATGTAGCAATAACTTTGTTGATCATATATAATCAATTAATATCGGATATGATATATTAAGCTCTAAATAACATTAAATTAAAAATTTAAAAAAGCCCCGAAGTCATCTATTTTCTTCTTCATCTATTTTCTTCAAAAAGGCTGGACGAATTTTCTTTAAACATAGGTTAGAGGATTTTGGATCAAGTCACCCTTCAAACAAAATTTACTAAATTAAAAATCAATTTAGCCGTTTGGGAGCTACGGTGTCAAAGACACACAGATTCAACAGGATACATGTAGAAAGGATGTGATATCTTCTAAACGCTGGACCGATGCTCTTCAAACATAGCTAAGAACACTCTCGATCAAGTCACCTTTCAAACAGAAAAACAAAAATCGGTCAGCCGTTTGGTCTGTACGTGTAGTCGTACAGATACACAGACCCACACTACAAACGTATAAACCCCCTTTTTTTGTAAGGCGCTAAATATAGAAAACTACTAAGTCTCAAAAATGTTTGTTTTAGGGGATTTAATTTTTTTTTATTTATTCGTTTTAAATCTGCTCGATTTACAGAATAGGCAAGATAGCAATTTTTTAAATAAAACTAAAATATTAAAATTTAGTGCTTTCTTCCAAGAATTATGCGTTTTTTTTTACTTGTTTCAGTGCTTTTTGAAATATAAAAGTTGACAACGCTGGTTGTCCGTTATTACAATCTTAAGGCCATGTCAGATAAAACTTTTGCGTTGTCAGATAAACGTTTCGGTTGCCATTTTCATACAAAAATAATTCGTAATAGCGAATTCGTAGTTAACAAGTCCTCGTTTGTATCGAACTACGCTTATTACGAACTTGTCATAGAGCGGTTTTTTTTTGCTGTTTGCACAAAGTTCGTTATAGCCGAGTATTTCTGTAATTTACTTACAATAATAGAGATCAGCTGTTTAAATTGAACGAAAAATTGAAAGAAAACTTGAAAGAAAAATTGAAAGCAAGTTGGTAGTCAATTTCAAAATGTTTGAGTATGTTAGTAAAAAAGTGAAACTTGAAACAAAACTTGCAGCAAAACTTGAACGTGTAACCTCCAAGTAAAATATATTATGGCGTCGCATGTAACTACGTTGGTTTTTAAACCGCTCTTGTGTAGTGTGAACGCTAAGTCAGTGTCTATTTTGCGTAACCCTGAATTTAATTATCGAGCTCGATCATTAGGCACCTGTGTTTTGACCCATTATACCCAATTGGTACCGTATCGTTTGTGGTTTAGTAGCCAACACAGAAAAAAAAGATTTGTAAATACAATTAATTTATTTGTAAATATAATTAAAACTTTATTTAAAATAGCACCTACAACGAATTTTGTAAATACAAACACGGTTTTTGTGACATTAGAAAATAAAATCAACTCGATTATTTCCAATTAAAAGTATTGTGTTATTCACAATTGAGGTGTTAACAAAAATAAATATTTTTAATAAAACAAAACGTTATGCTTTACAAAAAATATTTTCAATTAAATATATCAACAAATATTTTGTTGACTCACATGGTGTACTGGCTAGTGTGCCAGTAACCGAAAGATGCCAGGTTCGATTCCTGCCAAGGGTGTTTCTGCATAAAAGTCATAAAACAAAGCCTACGCAGTATGTGTGTTGTATGCCTTTTTTTAATTATTTTGTTAGATTTTAAAATTATATCAGTTGAAATTATTGTTATATTAACTAGGGATGTAACCGATACCGATATATCGGCGATACTTCTGATTTTCCGACATATAGGTATCCACCATATTTTACTTTCGATACGACGATATTTGTAAATTTTTTTCAGAGTTTATTTAGCAAATTATTATTATTTTTTTTTAATTTTACTATGAACTAAATTCATTTCGTTATTTTTTAAATCTTATTAATATCAATTTTAAAAATTAATAATATTTTGCGCGGTTCTTTTTTAAAAAAGTTATTATTTTTTTTTGTAATTTTACCATGAACTCAATTCGTTGTTTTTTAATCTTATTCCCAACAAAAAAGACACAAGACTTGAAATCGCAATAAAATACGCTTTATATGAAAATATAAAAATGGGTAGGTTTTCAAGCAAATTGTTGCAAAAAAATACGCAAAATTTTCAAAAATCGGAATAAAATTAAAAATTAATTTTTTTGACGATATTTACTTATTTATTTTCGATGTCCCATACACAAGACTTAAGTCTTATATTACAGTATGGAGCTGAGCATATGTAAATACAATAAATCAGAAAACAAAATCAAAAATTGACTTAAAAATCTAATATAATATAGTTTCAAAAAGTTAAACTTAATAATAAAACCAGATAAAATAATGATAAATAAAAAAATGTGTAACCTGAAAAAATGAAAACTTAGTGTTATACTATCAGACTTTATAAAAAAAAACAATTATGTATGTACAATAACATATTCAACGTGTGGAATGACAAAAAATACTTTCCCTGAATTGTCGTGCGTTACTAATGGTCTGTATTCTATAGGGGATTCCGTTGCAGAGACTGATAGCATTAATAAAGAAGTGGTACTTAGAAACCAGAGTTCGATGACCAAACACTAGAAGTGAAATATAAGTCAAAACAAAATCTTTTAAATATGCACGGAAAGTTTAAGTCCTCCTCTATTTAACACTGTTTAAAAATTGAAAATCGGCGCAGAAACAACGCAGTGAAAATCGTTTTTTATCGATAACTTCCGATTTTGAGGGTGTATTGCAATTTTTTAAAATGGCAAAACGATCTACTCAACTAGACCTTCGGGCCTCACTAAGTCGTTTTTCACGAGTAAAAATACATGCCATTTTGTAACAGTGTGTAATTAAGCTATTAAGTTATTTAGAAGAATATTAGTTTATAAATGTCCTTTGAAAAATCGATTTTTTAAAAAGTATGGCGAGTATTTTTTAAAATTTTAAAGGAATTACAAATTTTTACTTAGGTTAGGTTAGGTTGTACAGGTTGCCAGATTAAATATTAAAACCGGCACACTTGGGTCCTTATAGGTCCCGTTGTGTTACCTGAAGCGGGAACGTTCAGATAAGTAAAGCCCCTTTTACGTTTCCCTATTCGGATCAGTGTTGAACCAACCCGACGATCGAATGAAAGAATTTATCCGTCTAATGTCGCAATTTGATAGTACTGATAGGTTCTGAAACAGCGGGCTGCCCAGTGAAACCACCCTTTGCTCAGAGAGAGCAGGGAATAGACAGAGGAGGAGCTCTACATATTCTTCCTCCAACTTCTACAGAAGTCATTGTACGGTAGATTCAATCTCCTAGCATGCGCACCAATAAAGCAGTGTCCTGTAATTACCGCCACAAGTGTGCGTATTTGCCCACGAGGGATCCCCTCCCGGATCGCAGATCTACTGCAGTCGTATTGGGGCCATATTAACCTCGAAGTCGAGCACGTGACCTCGTTTGACCATCTGGTCTGCTCGATCCCAAATAGTTCCTGCTGAATATGAGATTTACAGCAGCTTAGCGGTACGCCAACCATTTGATCCGTGTCTCGAGTGTGCATACGAGCCCCGGATTTGGCTAGTTCGTCCGCAGCAATATTTCCGCGCACATGTTTGATTGTCTCGCTATCTCGTTTAGAGACATCCGGCATTCATACACCAAATCGGATGTCGTATAAACACCCGATAGAGACTGGATCGCAGCTTTGCTGTCCGTATAAATTTGGATATCCTCATTGTATATTCTATAGTACCTCATCCAGTTAGCTGCTCTTTTTATGGCTGATATTTCGGCCTGTAGCACGCTACATTTATCGTGTAGCTTAAACTTTATTCTTTGTTGATAACGGGGAATAAAGACGCCGCCACCCACTCCAAATTCCGATTTAGATCCGTCAGTGTAAATCTCCAGCACGTCCCCTTGACGAGGGGAGGACATGCCCGAGAGCATCACGGCAAATCTTTTATCAGGCAGAGGAATGGGTGAGCAGTAATCAATGTTTTCCGGCAGACCGTTTAGGAGTTCCAAAATGTTGGCGTGTTCCTTGGGTGCCTTTTTCCATGCACCTGCTGCCTCAACCCTGATCGCAGAGTTCATGGCCAGTTGCCTGACCATGAGATCGGCTGGCAGCCAATGCATCATTGTGAAAAGTGCTTTTGATGATCCGACAGCAGTGGTCTTATCTAATGCAGTCCACCATACTAGCGCGCCATATGTGAGTATGGGCTTTATTACCATGTTGAAGATCCATTTTGAGTTCTTGGGATTTATTCCCCAGTTCCTCCCAATGGCCCTTCTGCATGCATATATGGCCACCGCGTCCTTATTTGCCTTTGACTGGACATTACAGTGCCATGACATTTTCGAGTCCAGATATATACCCAGGTACTTCGCACTGTCACACAACCTAATTTCTATTCCGTTTAGCCTCGGGAGTGGAAAAGATGGTATCTTGTATCTTTTTGAGAAGAGTGCGAGATCCGTTTTCTGGGGATTGACACTGAGTCACTTTCGGTAGTCCACCTGCTGATAGCTCTCAGCGAATCCTGCAGTCGCTGTGAGAGGGTATCCGGGTATTTTCCAGTAACTGCCACAGTTATCTTGGAATCAAGTTCCTAAGCAGAGAGCTTAAAGCGAGATTCCTCAGAAGTTGGGACAGAGCCCCTCTCTGCGGAGTACCTCGGGTTGCTACCTCGCAGATTGTAGCCCGCCCCAGAGTGGATACAATAACCCTGTCCAAGCTTGCTTGGACAAAAATACATCCCTTTTTTTATAAATAAATTCCCCTTTTTTTAATATGAAGATATATTTAATAGTTCACCTAAGTATGAAAAGCCTAAATTTAAAGCTAAAATTAAATTGTCAGCATTGTAATGAAACGTATTGAATTGTATCGCGACAAAATGTATCTTTTCCAGATAAGTGAGATAACTACAAAAGCTCATCTACTAAAAACATGAGGTAAATTAAAAGAATGTAAAATCAAGATCATCAGTAGTAACGGAGCAAGTAAGTACATAGTACGAAAACTGTAAGAAACGAAAAAGTGCAAAATTATTGGTGAGAAAGATAACTAAAAAAGATATCAAATCTAAGAAAATTAGAATAGAACAAGTGTATAAAGTTTTTTTAAGCTAATCCGGCCTAAAATATTTAATGTTAATAAAACAATTTATTACATTTTGTACCCAACGTTTCGTCAATTATTTGTTGACTTCTTCAGGGGTTTTCGTAATAATATTTGTATATAAAGTTTTTACATTAATTATAGAAAACTTAAAACAAATGAAAATATAAAAAAATATATATGTACATATATAAAAACAAGTTGAAATATTTCAAGCACAAAATCACAGTAGAATAGAACAAGTTTAGTAAAAAATAAGCCAGAAAGTGTGTATACATATATGAAAAAATTGCGGAAAAAATACATAAAAAAAAGAGTGAAACCAATTGCATATAAAAAGGTCAGTGAACATATATGTACCTAAATGAAAACAACATTATACATACCTATTCATTCCCTCACCCAGTTACATATGTGCCTTAATATAATTTGCTCTACTACCAGTGTTGTGTGAAGTTGTGTGTAACAAAATATACAAAAATTAGATGAAACAAATTTTTTAATAAAATTTAAATTTTTTTTCAAAAGTCTGGATAAAATTTTAACAAATTTGTCTCAACTGTTGGAATCAACAGAAACTCAATCTGCTCTTAATAATTTGTTCACCGCATTTTCTTGGTTTTAATAAGAAGAAATTTGTGAATATACGAAGAAATTAGAGTTTGGACATAAAGTCAATAAACAAACAACAAAGGTAACACGGTGTTTAGCGTTGTTATATGCAAAAAACCAAAAAAACATATTTCTCTTAAAGTTAAAAAAACAACTCCCATACAGTTCACTACTAGGAGAACAGCGCAGGTGAAATTTGATTAGATAAACAATGTTGCCGAGTGTTAACTTTTTTTAAAGATGACAAAATCACAAATTTCATGAGCAATTCTATTCTGAATCCAAAAACCAACACGGAAAATAATTGATAGTTTATAGCATATCTATAAAACGGTTATTAGCAACTTGTTTTAATTTGCGTGTTTATCAAAAACAATAATAAAAAATAAAATAAAATTGAGCAAGAAAATACCTACCCACCAAATGGTAAGAATTGTTGTCAATAACGGCAACATTGAAAAACGATATAAAAGAAAAATACATACACATAAAATCAAAAGAGAAAGTTCCACTTTTCCTTTAAACAAAGTTCGATTCATAATATACAGTTTATATTATATCCTAATTAAAGGAGTTATAGCAAGAAGCAGTTGAGAAGAAAATACATAGCAGCCTTAATAAAAAGTGAGTTTTTATATATATGTTTGTTTGAAGCAAACATAAGCCATTTACATAATAAAACCACAAAAATAAAGAGCAAATTAAGATCATTTATCACACAACCACACAAAAATAAGGTTTAAAACTCACACACATATATACCATCAATCGGCAAACACATACTAATACATTCTGCTTGTATGGGCTTTATTTTGCAACTCTCGCTCTTACAAAGTATTTGTTAGTGTATATCAAGCAATAGCAAGAAACAAGCGATAACACAACCTGCTTGTTTGAATGTTCATGCCATACTGATTGATTTTATTTACTTTTAGTCAATACGTGTGAGTACATACGTGTGAGAGTAAAATAGTGAAAAACCCAATGTGATATGCTTTGCAGGTTCCTGATATATACACATTTCTCACAAAACTTTTTCGTTTACAGATAAATTGCTTATACATTTAAAAACTTTACAAATCTCTTTATATATAATAAATTGTAGTTATATTTATTCTATTTATATAAATTAAATAAGAGTTACCACGGTGTTTTTATTTATCGGCAAAAAGTGCGAATCCATTTTTTTAACAAAATCTATAAGAATTCCCAGATTTTACTTCTAAATTTCTGATAGTTGCTTAACATTGCTGTTACATACTGTTTCAATTACAATCATCTGGATTACAATTATCTGGAGCTAACCCATTAGCCCCTAATCCAACAAAGAATAAAAATACTAGTTAAGCATTACTAACAAAAGCAGCTAAGTGTGAATTAGAAATCCGTGTTATACCATATAACCAGTGAAATCTATTCACTTAGCACTAAAAGCAAATAAAGAAAGCATCTCTAGATTCAAACCCCATTTAATTGCTGTAGCCTGTCTCATAGACTCTGCAAAAATATTGCTTGTTAGCACACGTACTAAAATCACTTGAACACATCTCATATCAATATGCCTTCCTCATCACGAAAATCGATTGGTTCTGCCAACGAGCACTTTGACTATGATTATGGTCAAGTAATGTCATTGTGCGAAAGGTTCGACTCTCTCCCAACAGAAGAATACACTGATACCATTCTTGAAGTCGTGTTGAGACTTAGACTCAAGTTGGGATAAGCTAAAATTTTCTCATGAGGAAGCTATGTTCTCCAGGGACACAAGAGTTACTCCAGAAATAAAGCCTGAAATAAAACAAAAATTTGAAAATTGTAGGACCTTGTACTACGATTGTTCCTCGCGAATACTTGACCTTGCGAGAATACTCCAAGAAGGGAGTCCGGGAGCTCCAAGGTTTCAGTCCACGTCGCGTCATTTAAGTTTCCGCCACGCTCCCACCGAAACATTTGTACAAAACAATTCCAATGAGATATTCAATGGCAGCTATGAACAATGGCCATCATTTCGTGACATGTTCACACCCGTGTACATTAATCACTCAAAGCTCAATCCCGTCACTAAACTATACCATCTGCGTAATAAAACAAGAGGTGAAGCAGGTGCGAGAGTCAAGAGATATCCTCTTACTCATGATAATTTTGACATAGCGTGGAATGCTCTAAAAACCCGTTATGAAAACAATGACAATCAAATCAAGATCTTATTTGATATCCCAGCAGCAAAAAATGAAGATAGCGAATCGATTAGGAGAATACAGTCTTTCGTCAACGATTCTTTAGCAACCCTTAAATCTCTTGACGTTCAAGTTGAGAGCTGGGATCCGATTCTAATTCGGTTAATCTCAATAAAACTCCCAGATGTGACTTTAGCCCTGTGGGAACAGTCTCTTACATCTCCTCGTGAGTTATCAAAGTGGACTCAAATGTCTCAGTTTCTCGTAGACAGATACGAAGCGGTGGAACGCGTAACAAGTATAAAAAGCAACAAGGATAGCTTCAGTCTAAAAAAGTCTAACCCCCCTAACATACAAACATACGTCTCGCAAGAAAACGTAAGCGCAATGTGTAAGTTGTGTAGTGAAGATCATCCTCGCAGAAATTGTCCCAAATTCAGAGCCTTCACAATACAACAGAGAATCGATTACGTTTTTCAAAACAAGTTCTGCAATAACTGCTTAGGATCACCCCATATAAAAGCATATTGCAAAAGTAAACCCACTTGTTTATATTGTAAGAAATCTCATCACACGTTACTTCATATGACAAATAAGTCCCAAAATATTGCGCAGAATACTTACCTTGTCAGCTGCAAAAATCTACTTTTCAAAAAGTAATAAAATCCCTAAGGAAAACATCAGGCATACTTACCGAACATCTTGGAATCCCTCTATAAAAGGTGAGCATAGTTGATTCATATCCTCCCTGTAATTCAAGTAAAAGAAAAGTAAATTAATTCCCCCCTTTACTTCTTTTATTCACATAACCCCTTAATTATAACCACTTGTTGAGTGGTATAATTAAAATCTCTACAAAGGTAGTCCCTAATTACCTTTCCCCTCATCTAACAGACAAACAAAGGAAAAGATAGGTTAGTAGATTCCAGACTAGGCTTATTATCGACTGATGAATATTCAGTCTACGGTGGTCTCTGGTTTTACATTGTTGAAAGCACCTTCAATATCTAGGAAGGACACCAATGCATATTCCTTCTACTCCATTGATTTCTCGACAAAACCAACGAGCGAGTGGAGCGCAGTCTCAACCGATTTGCCTTTGGTGTAGGCGTGCTGAGAGGCTGATAGCAGGTTCGGATTTAACTCCATTCTGAGATGAAGATCGATGATCCGTTCCATGGTTTTGAGAAGAAAGGAGGACAGACTAATAGGTCTGAAATCTTTCGGGGTAGTTTGAGGAGTTTTACCCCTTTTGGGGATGAATACTACCGAACACCTGACGTATATACCATGAAGCTGGTATATACGACAACCGAAAGCAAGCTGTGTATATCCTTATTAGCCATCCCGCAATTAGTTCCGCATTTTGCTGTAGATCGGCCAAAACTATTTATCGCCCACATAAACCTTTCCCTGTTTACGGAGATTTGTGGTATGTGGCAATTTGAAGTAACGGTCAAGCATTGTCCCGTGTAGGGGATGCATCCAGGAAAATGCGAGCCCATGAGCGCCTCAAGGGTGTCATGTCCGCTGGTTGTCCAACTACATGGTTTCTTAATGAAACCTATGGCGGTAGGGGCGGTTGATAGGATTTTTCGAAGTCGACAGGTCTCAGATATACCCTCTACACCACTGCAGAAGGTTCTCCAGGACTTGCGCTTCGCGTTTCTTATCAAATTCTTAAATTTATTTACCGAGGACTTATAAGCTGACCAATTATTCAGTCTCTTAGACTCGTTGAAAAGCCTGCGAGATTCTTGACGAGCCTTCGCAATTTCAGGACTCCGCCATGGTGGTTTGATCATTCACCTGCAGATACTAGGTCTGCACGATTCTGATGTGGCAAGTTCAAAGGCATCTGTTATGATGCCAACTGCAGTTTCGATGCCTTGCCGATTTTGGATGATCGGTGGATCCGGAAGAAGGTCGTTTTCCTCCTATTTCGCGTGGGTGTTACCCTTGCTACCTGAATCCCTATAACGAACTCAATATATCTATGGTCAGAAAACGAGCAATCATTTTAGACCCTCTATTCCCTAACTAAGTTAGAATGTCTAGTGCTTACTAGCGTTATGTCAAGAACCTCCCTTCTATTTATAATCATGAAAGTGGGTTCTGACCCAACGTTAGCTACGTCTAAGTTACTACAGAGAATGAAATCAAGTAAAGACTCACCCCTTGCATTTGAGTCCGAGCCCCATATAACGTGGTGTGCGTTGGCATTAGCTCCTATAATTATCGGCAGATTTTTCTGGTTCGCCATTCTTACGACCTCGCGAATCTTTGGTGGTGGTGATTCGTTGTCGTGCGCCATGTAGCTGGAGACCAGTATGATGTTTGTTGTTCCTGTCTCCCAGGCTACAGCTTCAGTATCTTCATCACTGAAATCAAAGACGAAGAAGATGTTCAAGTCGCTTTTGGCTAAAATGCACGATCTGATCTCACCAGGACCATTTGCGTGTATTAGCCTATAGCCTTTCATGGCTAGTCTGCAGACCCTGTTCTGGTGTGTCCAGGGTTCCTGTACCAGCATGAGCTTCTCCCTTCTCTCAGCCATACGGAGGAGCGCCGCAGCCGAAGCTGCTTTGGAATGGTGAAGATTGACTTGCGTCGCCTTCACCATGCCCGCGCCTAGCCATTTACGATTGTGACGTTGGCGTCCTCTTGGTCCGAGTCCGAGAGGGCGTCCTCGTCAACTGCTTCGCCTAAGTTCCCGAAGAATCCTCCCACCAACTCAGAGTTGGAGACAGTGTCCTCGTAGGACATTAGAATAGCAGTCTCCTCAGGTGACATCTGAGGTACTTGCCGGTTTCGGATCACATTCTTCCTTAACCAGACTGCCCTTGTCATCACCTCGATAGATTCTGAGGAAGATAACTCCAAAACCGTACTACATCCTCCCCCGTTTCTCTCGAAGTGGTGCCAAGGACTCCTGATTTAGCAAGACTGTAATCTTTCTTGAGAAACCCGCAGGTTCGGGGACCCTGACTATCTGCCAGTCATAGGTAGGTATGTCAGGATTTCCAAGCTGCAGGAGTTCAAGTATTTCCTTCTTACTGGACGGAGCGTGGGGCACGCGGGATAGGGCTCTAGGCCGACGTGAAATATCCGCAGGAGGAATCACGTCGAGACTAGCGCCCTCCCATAGGTCAGTCAAAAGGGCGATCGTCTGCTTTAAAAGCAGGACAGATCGCTCATTTGCGCAGGCCATAAGTTTCACCCGACCTCTAAACCATCCGGCGTCCTCACATTGCGGGTGGTGACCTGGGTTGTTCTGAATAAAACGCCAAGTACCCCCATCATCTTCCGCCGCACTATACCCCATCTTTCAGGAAGTATAGCACAGTCCGCGTTACCCCGATCAATGACACAGCCATAACGAGTTGTCCTTTCGCCACTTCACAGTATGATCTGTCAAGTGATCTTTGGGGTGCTGTGGTTTTTTTTTTGCGGGCTGCTGATTTTGCAACTGTGCCTCCTCCTCAGAACGTTGCCGCTTAGGCACGCCGGCGTGAGGGAAGGATTTTGCATTTCAGCTAAAGTTGCCTTAGCCCTTTTTAGCGAAGATATTTCTTCTTTAGTTAGGGATTCGGCCGGTTTGTTGGCTAGCCTATCCAGCACTTTTTCGGCGACGCGCCGCCTCAGGAAAGCCCGCCTGGAGGGAAGTGTGTGCCCTTAGGACGATGGAGGTGCAGCTTGGGAGCCCGAAAACTTGTTCGCAGCTCCCTTGCTTACACTACCAAGCGATGCTTGGGGACCCAAAGACTGGTTCGCAGTTCCCTTGCTGTCGCTGATGGGATGCACAGCCCAGAACCCGAAAACTTGTTCGCAGTTTCTTTGCTGGTAGGGGGAGGTGGAACTCGGGGACTTGAGGATTCGCTCGCAGTTCCCTTGCCCACAACTGGCACTTGGGTAACAGCCTTGCCTATTTTGGCTCGGACAGCACCCTAAGAAGGGATTTTAGCCGTTGAGGCACGGACTTTAGCAGCTTTTTAGGTACTTGGTTTGAAGTTCAGGGGTACCTCGCTGCGTTTCTTTCCCACCATTTTGGGAGCAGCTTTTCCGCATTCGGCGGTTTTAGGTTGGCCGCTTCCAGTAGTTTTTTTCGTTTTGAGACCAGTAGTGCAAGTACTAGGGTTAGTACTAAGGTTCGCCTGACCTGGTTTCACCATCAGGCTAGCCTGTGTGTTGGCTGTCGCCGTCTCGTCCTTTTTGTCAGTCTCGCGTATGTTTGCGTTCGTCATCGTTTGGGTTTCGTCAATTGAACTTTTTCTGGAAGGTTGCATGTAGCTCCCACGAGTGTAGGGGAAGGGAAAATCGACCACGTCATAGCCACCGTTAACGTGGTAAGGGCGTTTGTCTTCTTGCTGAGGTGCCCAGGTATCAGCAAAGCTCCGTTCTAATACAGTCTTTTACCCCTGACTGCAAAAATCCGATAGGCACGGGTCGCTTAACACCTCGGTTTAGGAGTTGGATAACCTTTAGCATACAAACTTTTGGGTCATCCGTCTTCCATTCAGGTAGCCCTGAGGACAAGTCATCAAAGCACCTGAGTAGAAGGCAGAGACCATTTGTCCTTTACTCAGACTTACTATAAGAAACAAGTCATTATGATAAGCCTGAGTAGGGACTAAGAGACCATCCGTCTTCAACTCAGAAGCCATGAGAGACAAGTCGTCATAACACCTGAGTTGAAGGCAGAGATCACAGCCTGTACTTAAGCCGCCACACCACGTCAAGGTAGTTATCGGAGTGACGGAAAAAATTTGTACTTGCTTTTCTAATAATTATCTGCATATTTTTAATATTGATTCTTTTGAAGTAATGAAAATGTAGTTCCTAAAAATTACTTCCAATTTTGTATACTGTGTTAATATTAATTTTAAATATTTGTAATCTTATAATGATACCGGTATTACAATTTTATTAATGAAACTGAACAAAATGCTGTTTAAATATTTTTTTAAAATAATAATAAACAAAAACTGACTAGTATTGGCAACAAAACAACCAATTAAAATGTTTTATACTTGTATATATACATTAGGGTATCCCTATGTAAAGAAAATTGCTCCGATTCTCGTTCTAACCCCATAGAAATATACGAATAGTTTAAAAACTATTATGTTCCAATTCTTAGACAGATTGAAAATGTGTAGAGGTGGCTCAAGGCGACAGAATTCTTAAAAAATTCAGATTATGTTTACCATTTTTAATTTTGCACAACCTATGTAACTAATTGTCTCCCTAATTTCTTAAATATTTTTTCTCAAAATATTCTTACCTATCAAAAATGCCAAAAATCCAACCACATATTAGCAGCCTGAGAGTATTTAAAAATATAAAATATTGTTGTAACAAAGAGAAAAGGTAGACATGATATATGGACAAATTTTTTGGTCTTTCAAAAGAGATATGTACTTACACATAGTGTTAGTGGGATAAGAGTTACTTTCGAATAGCGTAAAACATAATTTTTTACAGGTATTTGTAGCGAAATAATTTAATCACAAAGTTTTGTGTGCTCATAGTTTTTAGCGAATTTCGCATAATAAACACACAAAATCTAATTCCTAAAAGAAAGATGAATTTAAGAGAATTCTAAAACAACTTATTTGAAGCCAAACAATTTTGTTGTTTTTTTTATCAAAAATCGTAAACTCTTTGTGACGCACGCTACGTAACCCACGTTACGTTTTTTTACTATCTATAACTTTTTAATTGTATAATTTACAAGAAAAATGTGTCTAGTGGAGTTGTAGATAATATTATTATCTAAGACAAAGCTTTTAACAAAATCGGACAGATACATATACATTTTGTGTTGGTTAAAGCGACAGCAGTGCTTCGCAGTGGCCTGTTAAAAACATCTACTGGCAACACTGTCTACAACAATATTTGCGAATACCAAAATTTTGTTTAACTAAATAGACAATTAATGAGCCCCTGATTCTGGGAAAGAATAATTTTAGTTGTGGCCATACCAAGGGAAATTACTGAATGTATTATACATCAAATTGAAGGTAATTCACTCCCATTCAGTAATCTACATCAATATTTGGGAATACTATAATTACCTTCAATTTGATGTATAACACATTTACGGCCCTTTCCACAATGTATAATTAAGAGTTAGCATGAACTTTAACGACAAGTTTTGTATGTCGATCTTGCCGTTAAAGTCCACGCTAACTTTTAATCATACATTGTGAAAAGGGCCATTAGTAATCTCCTTTGGTATGGGCACAACTAAAATTATTCCTTCCCAGAATCAGGAGTTGAGTAATTTGGCCATTTAGTTAAACAAAATTTTGATATTCCCAAATATTGTTGTAGATTACTGAATGGGAGTGAATTACCTTCAATTTGATGTATAATACATTCAGTAATCTCCTTTGGTATGGCCACAACTAAAATAATTCCTTCCCAGAATCAGAAGTTCAGTAATTTGGTCATTTATGTAGTTAAACAAAATTTTGGTATAAGCAAATATTGTTGTAGATTACTGAATGAGAGTGAATTCCCATCAATATGATGTACAACCCATTTAGTTATCTTCTTTGGTATGGCCACAACTAAAATTATTCCCTCCTAGAATCCCAAAAAGGGAAACATACTTCACTTTTGTCACAAATTCTAAATTTGCAAATATATCACAAATTAAAAACATATTTGGCAAGTACGTAATGACGTAAAGCTCTACGTCAAAAACATATTTAACTTGGCGAATTTATCTTCACTCACTTCAAAAAATTGCATCCTATATGAAACGCAAAGTTTGATTTTTTTTCTTAGGCCGAGGCCACGCAATGAGCGGCAAAGCGGTGAGCGGCAAAAAATTAAAACGTATGCAACACCATTGAGGTGGCCACGCAATAAGCGTCAGTTCTGAGCGGCAGAGCGGCGCCGCTCAGGAATAGAACTTGTTTTAATTCTGAGCGGCGCCGCTCAGAAATATTTAGTTGATTTCTGAAGTGCAAATAGTAAAAATGGCAAAAGTGAATGTAGAGGTATTAATTTCTTCTGTTCAAGGTCGACCGGTATTATGGCAAGACAGGTTGCCAAATTTTAAAAATAAAAATAGATATGCCACAAAATGTATTATGTGATAGTATTGGCGATCTTCTGAGTGAGGAAGAAACTATATTGATCAACAATATACCTGTGGCCAGCAGTACAGACAATATGCCTAGCACTAGCAATGCTTCTACCGAAGAAAAAAAAGAAGACTGCACCTATGAATGTTGATGCAGAATTTCTCAAATTGGAAAAGGAAAGGATGGAAATACTTAAGGATGCAGAGAAAAGAGAAGATAATCACGACTTGCAGTTTTTTAAAAGCTTATTACTAGGGATGTAACGATACGCCGTTGCCGATCCGATACCGATATTTAAAATTAAATATCGCCGATACCGATTCCGATACCGATACGAATATTGAAATTGAGTTCAAGTTTAGATTAACAAAACTCAAGTGCAATTTTTTATTATACAAAATTACATTATAAGAGAGAATATTTAAAATTGATAAAACATTGGAAGTAATTTTTAAGGAGCTACATTTTCTTTGCATCCAAAAAATCTATATTAAAAATATGCAGATAATTAGTAGAAAAGCAAGAAAAAATGTTTAATTCCTTTATAAAAAATACTCGCCATGCTTTTTAAAAAATCGATTTTTTAATGGACATTTATCAACTAATATTCTTCTAAATAACTTAATAGTTTATTTATTAAAAGGCTTCTAAGTTTATATATATTCACTTAAATTTACATGAAAACACAGTTCTGAGTTTAAATTCGCATAAAAAAATTGTGAAAATGGGTAATTTTTTATCCTTTTTCCTTGAGGAAAAATCATTATAGAATACCGAAGAAGAAATTTGTCCTAGCATCGCTTTCAATTCGATGATTGGTAATCGAAAAACAGAACTACTTGCAATGGCAAGGATATGTAAAACTAATTAGAAATTATCCAAATTTGCAATACTTCCAGATCGCGAATTCTACATTTTCATGCCTTCTTTGGAGTATCTCTTTTTTTTGCTGGAATAAGATTTAAAAAACAACGACTTGAATTTGAATTCATGGTAAAATTAACAAAAAAATTTTTTTTTTTACAAAATAACAGCATGAAATATTATTAATTTTTAAAATTGATATTAATAAGATTTAAAAAATAATGAAGTGAATAAAATCATGGTAAAATCGAACAAAAATAAATTATTTGTTTAAAAAAAAACTCTGAAAAAAAAATTTTTAAAGTATCGTCGTATCGACAGTAACATATCGCCGATACCGATGTATCGGAAAATCTGAAGTATCGCCGATATATCGGTATCGGTATCGGTATTCGTTACATCCCTACTTATTACCATTTATGGAAAATTTTGACAATATTGAAAAGTTAGAAATTCGTGGAGAAGTCCAAAATATAATATTACAAAAATTGAAGTCCAAAGAAAAGAAATAATAAAAAAACTTAACTCAAAGTTAAAACAAGCCTTTGTTCTGCAGAAATAGCTTTTCTTTGTTTTGTCAATCTGGTTGTAACTTTTTCGAACAGCAAATCAAATGATCGCACAGACATACGGCAGTATTGCCAAAATATGTGTGGAAATTTCCGTAGGTTTTTATATAAATGGTTAAATTCGCCATATCGTAGCCTTTTTCTTTTTATAGGATGCACACCAAATCTTCTTTTTCTTCGCAGAAACTTTTTATAAGCACAAATACGACTTTCGCGCAAAAGCATTAAGCAAACCGATCTCGACAATGGCATTTGAACGACTAAAATCTCAGAAATACCGCTCATTAATAAGCCACTTGCCGCTCAAACTCGCCGCTCTACCGCTCATTGCGTGGCCTCGGCCTTAGGTATATCCCTGCCTTTGTTCCTAATAGGAACCACAGGACACAATATATGTACATATATATTCTATATGTATCCTTGCCATTCATAAAGGGATCACCAAGAAACTTTATCCTATATACATTTTGAAGGTTAAATATATAACACATTATTCCATCAACATGTATAAATAGTTTTGATAACTCTAAAACTCTCCCCTTGGTAGACCATTTTTGGGGTTTGCCAATCAATATACCACTGAAAAGTGACTGTTATCGTCTTTTTAGATTTATGAAAATATTTTAACCAAATTTTCAGTATTAAGTAACTTTTGTTCAAATAAATGTAAGCATAAGGCCATCCTCCGATCCAAAAATTTCAGCCGTAAATAGCACTGAGATCAAAATGAGGACCAAGCTCTTGATAGGTACAATACCATCTCATTTCCAGGCAACCTGCTAGCTGGGCAGCATTTTCCCCATAATTCTTTCCCATATTAGAAACGCAAAACAATATTGCCAAGCTAACAGATTGCTTAGAAATGAGATGCTATTGTTAAAAGTTTTGGTAAAACTTCAAAGTTTTTTTTATGTTTACTTAAAGTTTTTTCAGAAATTGAATGGTGCTCTTTAAATTAAAAACGGACGCTTAGTAAAAAAGTTATAAGCAAAATATAAAAAAAATCTATGCAAAAAACTAAAAATTACAATTTCGAAGTGAAATGTCTCTTTTTAAACTATAAGACATACAATACAAACGATAATACCAGCATTTGTTGTCTTATCTAACAAAATCTAAAACGCTTGAAATCGTTAAAATCGGCCAGTATAAAGTTTTTCACACCAGATATAGTTAGCTTTCTTCCCCTGTAGATCCGCCCCTAAGTTCAGATATTGCCTTCAAAAGACATGATTCTGAAAACTTAACTCCTCCCATACAATTGTTTCAAAATTCAGACAAATCTATTCAGTACTTTAGAAGTTCCATACTTATTACTTTTTTTTAATCGACATTAGGTCCGTTCGTTTACTTTTGCAGTAAAATGCAGTAAATGAGTAATTACTGAGTAAACTAAAAATGTCACTCTCAAAAAATTCTATTGTCCAAAAAAGTACGCGAACGGAAAAATAGTAAAAATTCGTAAGATTAAGGAAACAGCTGATGGCAAATAAATTTAGTGCTGAAAAACATTTACACTTTTGACTACCCAATTCTTTTTCTTAATGGTAGTCGATGCAATACTTTTTATAACACGAAATTTTTAAGAAAATATAAATAATTAATTTTATGTAATGTTTTTCATTTGTTTTTTTATACTTTATTTGATTTTTCTAATTTGTATCTAGTTAAATTTATTCAGAAGTGCATGATCATTTGTGTTTGCTATTGATTGCCTTAAAAACAAGTGCAGTACTAAGTAGTCAAGTACTTAGCACTTTCACAACACAAGCAAATTAAAGTAATACAAACAAAACAAAGCAAATGGTTTCTAAAACGTTTATTTCCTTTTTAATGATTTGTGCTTGAAGTAACAAGCGAAAAATCTCATAATAACTATTCACCTTTTATTTTTGTGCCAGTTTTATTTAATCTTTTTCTTTTTTTCGCTAATGTTTTTACAAATTATATACTTTTTTCTACTTACTTTTGTTTGTTTACCATTTGAATCATATGTTTCTCATTTTACTAAATATTAATAACAAAAATTTCTGCAGTAAAAATTTGTAAATACTCAGCCATGAACTGTCAATTTGTGTTCTTATTTACTGTATTTTGTGTAAACGAACGCAATTTAGTAAAATGCATTAAAGTTCAGTAAAAATTTTAAAAACTTTTGGGTACTCGAACGGACATATTACTGAATTGCACCTGGGTGACGTTCATCATGATATAAACACAGCCCGTCTGAACTGTAAGTAAAATACAAAATGAGAACCAAAGCGAATTAATATCAAGTGGCCTTATCATCAAAACAACACACATACAAAGTAGGTGTAGGACTATTTTTATTTGTGCTTTGACAGTTCGGGTTAAAGTTTTGCATATCCGTGAAGAAAACAACCACATTGGCACCCTTTTTTTGTTTTGGCAACTTTTTCAACGTGGCAGCGAGAAAATGTAAACAAACTTTGAATAAAAACTGGTCATATTAAAACAATAATTTAGAAATGATTTTTAATTAAATTTTAATTAATAAACGCGGAATGTACAACAATAAAAGCTCTAGAATCTAATTAAACGAATGCCACTAAAATATTTCAGCGATATTTTGATAAGACCAGATTGACCAATAATTATAGTTTTTCCCCTATAACTGAGGAACTAGACTTCGTCCGCACATGGCACTAGCCGCAATCGAAAGAGGACAAAAAACTAAGGAGATAACGGGTATTGCCATAGACCGGTTCACTTTTCTGACCAAATTATAGGCACAACAACCTATTTAAAAATTAAAAAGTGGCAAAAATATCAATTTTAGTTTTCTACTGATATCTCCAAAACTAGACTTCGTGCAAACATGGCACTAGCCGCAATCGAAAGAGGACAAGAAACTAAAGAGATAATGGGTGTTGTCATAGGCCGGGTCACTTTTGTGACCAAGTTATAGGCACATCAACCTTTTTAAAAATTAAAAAGTGGCAAAAAAATTCAATTTTAGTTTTCTACTGATAGCTCCGAAACTAGACTTCGTGCACACATGGCGCTACCCGCAATCCAAAGAGGACAAAAAACTAAAGAGATATTAGGTGTCAGCATAGACCGGGTCACTTTTGTGACCAAGTTATAGGCACAGCAACCTTTTAAAAAATTAAAAAGTGGAAAAAATTCAATTTTAGTTTTCTACTGATATCTCCGAAACTAGACTTCGTGCAGACATGGCACTAGCCGCAATCGAAAGAGGACAAAAAACTAGAGGGATAATGGGTGTCATCATAGACCGGGTCACTTTTCTGACCAATTTATAGGCACAGCAACCTTTTTAAAAATTAAAAAGTGGCAAAAAAAATCAATTTTAGTTTTCTATTGATATCTCCGAAACTAGACTTCGTGCACTTATGGCGCTACCCGCAATCGAAAGAGGACAAAAAACTAAAGAGATATTGGGTGTCACCATAGACCGGGTCACTTTTGTGACCAAGTTATAGGCATAGCAAATTATTTTTTAAAAATTGAATTTTTTACATTTAATTTTCATAAAGGTTGCTGTGCCTATAACTTGGTCACAAAACTGACCCGGTCTATGATGACACCCAATATGTCTTTAGTTTTTTGTCCTCTTTCGATTGCGGCTAGTGCCATGTGTGCACGAAGTCTAGTTTCGGAGATATCAGTAGAAAACTAAAATTGAATTATTTACCACTTTTTAATTTTTTAAAAGGTTGCTGTGCCTATAACTTGGTCACAAAAGTGACCCGGTCTATGATGACACCCATTATCTCTTTAGTTTTTTGTCCTCTTTCGATTGCGGGTAGCGTCAGGTGTGCACGAAGTCTAGTTTCGGAGCTATCAGTAGAAAACTAAAATTTAATTTTTTTCCACTTTTTAATTTTTAAAAAGGTTGCTGTGCCTATAACTTGGTCACAAAAGTGACCCGGTCTATGATGACACCCATTATCTCTTTAGTTTCTTGTCCTCTTTCGATTGCGGGTAGCGCTATGTGTGCACGAAGTCTAGTTTTTGAGTTGTTAATAGAAAACTTTTTTTTAGCGCCTTTTCATTTTTATAAAAAAGTTTGCTGCGCCTATAACTTTGTTGAAAAAGAAAAGTTACCCGAGTTATGACAACATCTATTTTTGCTGTAATTTCTTGTCCCCTTTCAATTGCGGGTAGCCCCGTGTTCGCACGAAGTCTAGTTCCTGAGTTATTAAGGAAAAACCATAATTATTGGCTAGTATGGCCTTTGCAAAATATCGCTGTAATATTTTAGTGACATTCATATAATTAGGTTCTAGGGCTTTTGTTGTTACACATAACGATTTATTTATTTAAAATGTAATTAAAAATCATGTTGTAATTAACGTTTAATTTGACCAATTTTTGTTCAATCATTGCTTACATTTTTTCTGTTTCCTGGAAAAAAAAGTTGCTAAAAAGATATCGTGAAGAAAACAATCTTTTTTTGCGATTACATACAAAAAAAGGCTTCCGGTGATGCCAGGTTGTTTTCTTCACCTACGTAAGTTTTTCTCTTTTCTGATTGGGTGTAATCAGCTGATGATCATCTGTGATGATAGGGCTACCTGGTACTGAATTCGCCTTGATGAGAACTGTGTTCCATTGGCAGTACGTTAAGTTAACAAACATCATTTAGTTTAACAAATAAAAAAAACAGTTACTACAAGTTTAAAGTCCTGAGTTCGTGAAGTAAAATAAAATTTTTCATACCGAAATGATCATACCGGTATTGCATAAAACGGTGTTTGACTACCGGTATTTTTGAACCGAAAATAATTACGGTATCGGTATAGATACCGGTATTCCATTTCAAACGGTATTGAATCGGTAGCGGTATTTATTACGGTACCGGTTGCCAATCTTGTAAACTTGTAAGGAAAGCAAAAAAGTCGTTAAAAATCGCGTTCACTTTTGAGAGCCTACGGATACAAGAAAAGATAAACAAAACAATGAATACCAAAGAGGATAAAGATAATATATACCAAGCTCCAATATTTAGTGGCAATAAGTTAATTAGTTAAAATTATGTGATAATAGTAATAAGTGTGTTGTGTTGTACCGATTTATTTATTTATTATTCAAATCTGTGTCGCGAAGTCCAGTTTTTTAGAATAATAATTTAAATATGAGAATGATAATGTAACAAATCGTAAGTTTTGAGTATGATTATGTATTATGATTATTTACTAAATGAATATTCATATTTGTGCTAGATTTTTAATAAACAGACAATAAACCCCTGAAGAAGTTTGATTTATATTTTTTGTTTCACACTTCATGCGAAAACTTTTACGATGCGAGAAATACAGAAACGAGGTACTGGTATAGCCATACTTTGAAAAAGATAATATTTATATTACAGGCAAGTTCTAATAATGAAAAATTGTTGCAGGTCAGTTTACCGATCACTTCTGCTAATCATGCCAGTAACTATATTCCACTTTACTGCTGAGTTGTAATAATGGCCCTAAGCTGATTTAAGTCGGTGGCGGCGCGGCTAGGAGAAATCAAGCGGTGGTGGCTAGCCGTCGATTTTGATCCGATCGGCTTGGTTTACTGGTCACGACTTGTCATCTGAGTCCTGCGCCGATCACAGCCGCATATGTCGGCGCAATTTAAAAACAAAATTCGTCGGTGGCTGTTAGACCGGCTATGCGACGAACGGCTTCGGGCACTGAAAAGAAGTTGAAAGAAATACAATAATAATAGGGAAATATACATATTCTGAAACAACACAATTTGACTGCAATTTAAAAGAAAGCTGGAAAGGAATAATATGTAGCATATAAAAAATGTACATATAAAAATATAAATGAAAAACATCAAGGGTATGTATTTGAATCCAAATATTCCGTCTGTATCGTCATATCAAATCATGTTGGAATTTTAAAGAAGAGATAAACTCAAGAAATACAACCCAGCAAAAAATAAATTAGTACTTTATGAACCACTTTTTAATTACTTCCAAAGTGGCTAATGCGTGTTTTTAGATACTAAAGAAGTTATTTGTTCTCTTCATATGTATATAAAATGCAGTTTTTCATCACTACCATTTCATAACTTGAATTCAAACGCAACGTGAAGTTGTTTGTAGTTGATTTATTTTCTTGTAAATAAATTAAAAACGACGCGTAAAGGGCAATATACACGGTCAACATGCTTGACAAGCGTGGTAGTAGTATGTGTGAAATTTCGTTAGTTTAGTGACACCGACGACGCTTGATGGAAAATCTACTTGGTTTTGATTTTTCGTCCAGCACACGTACACGAATCTGACATCAAGCTGATTGACCGTGTATATTGCCCTTAAAGCATGGTACTGTGTTCATCATTTCGTGCGAACTGCTGTCAAAAGTTCATATAAAAAAATTGTCACGAATTTCTCATGAAAAATTGTTGCAGAAGTAGTACTATGTTTTTTTTTGTGAAAAACATATGAAATGTATCTACAACATTTTGAGTCTTCATGCGAAATAATATAAGCACCACTTTTTTCGTGTGGAATTTACAACAAACACATTGGGTTTTTTTTAACGTACATAACTGCAGCATACTTTCAAGGGCTATTATAATTGGTTACTCGTCATCTCTAAAATTGATTTAACATCGCTATAGTTGTAAGAAATGCCAAAGGCTCGGAAAGAATTGCGAAAATCGCAAAAACTTGCTAACATTAAAAAGATATTGATTAAAAATCGCTGAAACTGCAAAAAAGTAAAAAAAGTGACAGAAAAAAATCACTTCTATCGCAAAACGCGCGAAAAATTTAAAAATTGCAAACAGGGGATGCTTAATAAATTTTAGAGCTGGTTTGCAATTTTGCTTTTTTTCGCGAATTTTCGTTAGTTTCGCGATTTTTTCCAAGTTTTTGGTATTCCTTACAACTTTAAGGATTTTAAATTAATGTTGGAGCCTGTTTGCAATTTTGCATTTTATTTTCGCGAATTTTCTCTTTTTGCGATAAAGTGTTATTTGCTAGTTTTTGGCTATTTTACACTTCTACCGATCTTTAATCAATATCCGACTGTGATATCTTTTTAATGTTGGCAATTTTTCGCGAATTTTCGTCATTTTGGCGATTTTTTCAGAGTTTTTGGCATGCCTCCCAATTTTAGATATATTTAACCAACTTTAGGGCAAATCTGCAATCTTTCGATACAAGTGATTTTTTGCTAGTTTTTGGGCTTTACAGTTTTGCCGATTTTTAATCAATATCGGACTGTGATATATTTTTGATCTTGGCAAGGTTTTGCAAATTTTCGTTGTTCTCGCAATTTTTTTCCAACTTTTTTGGCATTCCTTACAACTTTAAGGATGCTAAATTAATGTTACTGTCTGTTTGCAATTTTGCATTTTTTCGCGAATTTTCTATCTTTTTGCGATATAATGTTACTCCTTTATATAAGTATGCCTGTATATGATAGATAAGAAGACCGAGAAAAAATTAAAATCTTATATAAAAGTCTCCAGAAGACCTAAAAAATAAAAAATTTTCATAACTGTTATTCAAAGACCTAAAAAATAAAAATCATTATAAAAGGCTCAAGAAAACTCAACAAATAAAAAGCTTTCATAACTGTTATAAGAAGGCCTAAAAATAAAACTTTTTTAATATTTATGGATGGAGAAATATTTTTAGGTTGTTTATAACTGTTATTACAGGACCGATATTTTTGTAGCTTGTTTTTCTCTGACCAATTATATATAAAAAAAAGTTATTTCGGGTCCCTGGTTCGAAATATAAATCATACATAAATAATTATAAAAATTTTGTAAAAAAACGCAAATTTTGTATTATTAGGTTAGGGCTGTCATTTTTGTTTTGTTTCGTTAATCTCAGAAAAAGATCCCATACAGCTAAATTTTATACTTATTTTTTATTTATTTTTTTGTTATTGTTCAGTTACTTCAGTCGCTAAAGAACGTCCGGAGTATTATTTGGCCAGTTCGAAGAACTATTTCGCCACCACCAATTCACACGATTTTCGTGTTACAATTTGATTTCTATTTCCCTTAGGAAGTTGTTTAATAATCTGTAGTGCTCACAACTCTCCTGCCTGAAGAAGTCTTTCAAATCTGTCTACTTGTGTAACAGTGGGTATTTAACCCTGATGTTGTTGTAAAAGTTGCATTCAAATATCACATGGAAGTCATCCTCGATCTGTCCACAGTGATCACACAAATCTGACTCTCTGACCTTCATCCTTACAAGTGTTGCTTTACCAAAAGAGTGTCCACCCATCAGTCTATTCACCTGCTTCATCTCGTTCGGGTCTAGCCCGATGTTCTTGCTATACCATGGTTTGGGTCTTTTCACCTGTGGAAAAATTGTTGTGTAATGCCGTCCCTTGACCATGCCTTGGGTTTCGTATTCCTCGAACCATTTCCTCCATAGTTTCTCCTCTATGTTGTTTGTAGCATCGTTTATCGTCAACTCTGTCTTGCATAACTTGGCCCTCTGTGAGAGCCTCGTTCGCTGCCCTATCAGCGGTTTCATTGCCGAAGATGTTGGAGTGTCCCGGTATGTAGTGAATAGAGATTCTCTCGAACTGCGAATTATTAATAGTTTTGTGAATTTTTCTGATTAGGAAGTTGTTGCTTCTACTTCTGGTAAGTGCGAGGCACTCCGATTTGCTGTCTGTAAAAATGGCCATCCTCTTTATGCCTATGTCCTTCGCATGAGTTATCGCCCGTTCTATTGCTAACAATTCTGCTGACATTGACGAGAGTCGGGTCATAACCCTGTACCCCCTTGTTAACTCATTACTGTCCTGAAAGAACGCAGCCCCTGTGGCTCCCTCTCCCACAGAACCGTCAGTATAAAAAATCTCACTGTCGTGTAATTCTTCTATTTTTTTCTCCGAAAATGGCGTTGATTATCTCTGCATTTGCCTCATTTTTGTTTTTGCATCTGTCTCCGAAAAAATCCGCTGAGATCGTAAGATCCGATGAAACTCTATCGCTCCCGTTAAGTTTTACGATTTTTAAAAACGTTTCCCGGTATTCCGGGAATATTCTGGCATAGCTTGCCTTTGGGTTGTACTCTGGTCTAAGTTAGGTTTCTACTCTGGGCAATTCAAACGCAAAACATTTTACCATTTCGCGCGCTGTCGCTAGCTCTAGTCGATATTCAGTGTCTAATTCCACCGCCATGTGATACAGTATTAGTGTTGGAGTCGATCTCAGAAGGCCTAAGCACCTCCTGAGGTTATTATTGACAACTGTCGAGATCATTCTCAGTGCCGTTTTAGTTATGTTAGCAAAGGAGGAGGTTGCATATTCTAGTTTTGCCCTTATGTATGTCCGATAAATCTGGAGTGCCCGGGCGGGTTGAACTCCATATGTGCAACCTGAAATTATTTTGCGAAAACCGCATGTGCGTCTAAACTTATCTAGCACCATCTGTGCATGGCTGGAAGGCGAGTTATTTGTGCTAATAATTCTTCCAAGGTACCTTATGTCCTTGGTCTGCATTAATTCAGCACCGTCGATTACGATTTTGATTGTCCTTTTTTACCTTTTAAAGTTCATTATGCTTGATTTCGAGGGGTTGATTTTTATTTCTAGGCTTTTGGTTTTTTCTCTGAATTCATTCATCTTTCTTTGTAGCAGTGTGTTTGTATATAGATGATCGCGTGCAACGGCCGCTATGAAGCAATCATCCGCAAATTGGTATAAGAAGCAGTTTTCGTCCGCTATTTCATGTAATGTTAAGGCGTATAAATTAAAAAGCAATGGACTGAGTGCGCTTCCTTGCATAATACCGTTTGTTAAAGGTATTGTGGATTTACCAAGTATTAATGTTTTGTTTTTCAGCATTTTATATATCCATTCTATGATATGTGAGTTGATTCCGATAGTATATAACTTTTCTCTTAACAAATTCACATTGACTAAGTCATATGCCTTCTCGAGGTGCATGCACCAATGACTTCGTAACCCTTTTCCTTATAAAAGTACACGGTGTTTGACCAAGTCGTTAACACATTGTGCAGTCGAGTGATGTTTCCTGAAGGCGTAGCATCTCCTCGGCAGGATCTGCTCTGCTTCCACGAAATCGCTGATTTTCGCCCTGATAAGTCCCTCTGTGAGCTTTAACAGCGTCGACAGGAGACAGATAGGTCTGTAGTTTTCTATGACGCTCAGGTCCTTTCCCCTTTTCGGAATCGGATGAATTCTGACCTTCCTCCATTCCTCAGGTAATCTAGCCTCGTTCCACAGGTTTGCCAGTATGTTGAATGTCGCCAGCTTCTCTCGTTGGTTGATTTTCATTAGCACGCTGTACTAAATGCCGTCCTCAGCTTTAGCGGATCTGGGGTTTCGTGTACTGAGAATTTCCATAAAATCTTGGAACCTAAATTCCGGTAAATCTTCACTTATATATGGGGTGTAAAAACCTGTTGATTCGGGCTTATGATGGTGGGGTGGTTTTCCACTAAATTTCTGAGGTACTGCGCATTCTGTTCTTCATCCCATGAGTTATTTGTGGTCTTTATACAATTATATTTTTTTATGTTTGCCAACATAGAGCACATGGCTGTAGTCGATTTCGGGAGGGATATATTGTCTATGGCTCTGCTCAAGCTCGAACGTTTTCTTTCTCTGTGTTATTTCCAGAGCGTCCAAGCCGTTTATTTCCTTCTCCATGTCAAATTTCATTTTTTGTAATTCTGCCCTCAATGTAGGGCCCAGTTCTTCTTTACCATAGTTATTTATTAAATCATTTATTCTCACCTTTGCCAAATACAGTGCCCTTTCGGCCTCAGCTGATTTTATCATGTATAGAGGTTCCTCCTCTTGTGGTTTTGCCTTATTTGTCTCACTCGCAAGCCTTTCAGCCCCACTGGTTCTATGTGGGTTGTTATCGTGTCTTATAATTGATTCGTTCTCGTAACTATACTCCTTCAGCATGTTGTTATGTTCTTTCATGGTTGCTGCTCCCGTTCTCTATTTTCATTGACACGTGTCGCCTATGCGTAAGATCGCCGAGAGTGTAGGAAACTGGCGGATTCCTAGGTGTTGTTTCTGGTCTCATTCCTGTTCTCCTTTGTTCGCAAAGGTAGAAAATTAAATTGTTCGTTGTCGCTAAGTAATTCGAATTGATTCGTAAAAATCGCGCTATACTTCATTGTTTTCTCCTTATATGACAGATTCTCAATCGTCATCGTTCTCTTAATTGCGTAAGCCTTCTCTCTGGCTGGGCATGCCCTTGAAGTCGGTGCGTGCTCCTGACCACAGCTCGTACATATTAACTTCTTGCATGGCTCGTCCTTTTCATGTTTTTGATAGCAGATCCTGCAACGCGCATAACCCTGCATTGACCAAAAGAGATGAAATGCCTAACTGGTATCTTGGTATAATCAAGTGAGATATCATTGGGTATCTGTAGATCCCCAAAGATGACCTTCACTCTGCCCATCGCTATCTTCTCATCGTCCCCGTCACGTCTTCCTACGCGAATAAATTTTAGTATTGGTACAGTTGAACGTGCGTGTTTCATGAATTCGTCCATTGATATTTCTCTCGGAATATCAAAAACAATTCTCACCTTAGATACAAAATGGGCGTGTATTCTAGCCGCATAATTATTCTCCTTCACTCTTGTGTCCTTAACAAGTTCATTCGCCGCTTTACTGCTCCTGAAAGTCACCTTACAGCGCTCAAAGCCGATTTTAAAAACTTCTAAGACGTCCCTTGTACATAGTCTGTTCAATATTCTGCCCTGCCCAATGACAAGGCATTAATTGGTCTCCCTGAACTATCAACCCCCGAAATGGTGTCTACATACACCACATAAGGTCCACTATGTTCGTTGTCATAAAAGTAAAAATTATCCACCATATTGTTTTTTTCGTTTGTAGTTGGCTGTACTGTATTCGGTGCCTTTATTTGTTCACTTGTCGGTTTTTCAGAAATTGCCGACGTCGGTTTCATTTCACTCGTAATTGATTTATTAATATTGTAAATTATGTTATACATACCATGTACGCCATCTTTTTCTTTAGTTGCTGATTCTGCAGATTTTTTATCCACCTTACCGCGTGTTCCAGATCTGGTTCTACCCTCCTTTGCTAACTTGGGCCTTGCCTCCTCCCTTAGCCATACTTCTTCCGCCTACCCCTTTCTGGCCCAGATTTCTCTGGGTCCGGCTCCTCCATTATTCACTGTTCACCTTTACTCACTCAGGAAACTTTCCTTTACTCGTATGCCACTATTTAAAATTCCAGAAATGCAGCCACAGATTTTCCTTCTTATTCTTCTGCTTCAAATGTGTGTATATCTGTGTCGAAACGTTCGAACCAACTAGCCAAAAAAAATTTTCTCCGCCTGTTGAAAAATACGACCGCCTTGTTCACATGTATAACAAAAAGTGATCAATTTTATAATTAATTTACTTTTAAAAAAGCTAATTTCAATGTTTTTGTTATTTGTTTATATATTTTTGATGGCCGAAGTAAGGACTAGAAAACAATTACTTAAAGTCAAATACAGCTATTTATATATGAAAAAATTTATGTAAAATATACAATGAGTCAATATAACTTTGATTTATATTTAAGAAAAGGTCGTTTAATTTAAAATACAAAAATATTTCTTTCAAAAAATTGTGTTCACGATTGTAATTATTTGATTTTTTTTTCAAAGGGGTTCAATTTGGACCCCCGATACCAACAATTTTAATAAAAATATAGATACCAGTTAAGGGTTAATTTCAAGTTTTAAATAATAATGGATACTCTACGTCTCCACCTCACTTGAAATGCTGTTGTAACTTGAAGTTATGACTGCGTTGTTAAAACAATTGCACTAACAATTATGTTATAACCTGAAAAAAGCATTAACTTAGGTTAGGTTAGGTTATCAGGTTGCTGGTGAAAATTATAAAGAAAGGGTTGCAGCCCACTTGGGTCCAATAATAATGGTCCCTTTGTGATACCTGTAAAGAAAAGGAAAGGGAAGAGAGAACAGGACAGTGTATCAAATAGAGTGAAAGGAGAGGAGTTAATAAAGATATTAGAAGTTAGTTAGAAGAGAAGAGAGAGAGGTAACGCGTACGGAGTTCCGTGCAGGAAGGGTCGTTCATGAACTAAAAACGCCATTTGGGTAGTCAGCGAGTGAACCACCCGCTGCTCCTAATGAAGGAACTTACGTTCTTGAGTTCTATTTCTGAGAACTCGGAGAGGCTACCGAAGAGTCTTTTACCAGTAGGCGAAGGCGGTGGTCCTCCAGAGCTGGACAAAGGCATAAAAAGTGCATTACATTCTCTTCTTCTTCTACGTCATTACAGCTTGTGCAGTAGTCATTGTATGGGAGACCCATACGTCTAGCGTGGGTTCCAAAGGTGCAGGGCCATGAGGTTGCGCAGGTGTGGTTTCGTGAAATCTAGAAGTTGTTTAGTTCTGTTTGAGTCAAGGCGAGGCCAGATTGTTCTCGCAGTAGAGCAAGTTGGTTCATTGTACCATCTGGTTTGAGCCAACTGCAAGAAGGCAGCGTCAATTCGTGTCCAGCAAGATGAGAGTGGGAGCTCACAGAGATTGTCAATATCGACATCCCGAAGCAAGGTTCCCCTCTTAGCCAGATCATCCGCAATGATGTTGCCTGAAACGGACTCGTGCCCGCGTACCCATCTGAGGGTGATACCTAGATTGCTCGCCATCGCGTTAAGTGCTGTGCGGCATTCCAGGACTAGGCTGGATGTGGTGTACACACCAGTGAGTGCTTTAATCGCCGGTTGACTGTCGGTTATGATCTGAACATCGGCATTTAATATCCGGTAAAACCTTAGCCAGTATATTGCTCGTTTCATGGCAGATATTTCTGCTTGTAGGATGCTACATTCGTCCGGGAGTCTGAAAGACATTTTGATCCCGAATTCCGCGATATAGACACCCCCGCCAACTCTCGTTCCCCATTTGGAGCCATCGGTGTAAATGTGTATGGCCCCGTGTGGTGTTGGGGAAAAGTCCTCCGTCAAGGAGTATCGGAATTCTTTCCTGAGGGAGGGCTTCGGAGTGCAGTAGTCAATGAGATCCGGAATGGTATCAGTATTCTCTAGAATGCTAGCATGACCCCACGATAGATGGTTCCATGCGCCGATTGCGTTAAGGCTGATTGCTGTACGTAGTGCTTGCTTTCTGGCCAGCAGATCCACTGGTAGCCAGCACAACGCAGCGAAGAGAGCCTTTGTTGGTGTGGATCTTAGGGCACCAGTTATCATGATTGCCATTATGCGAAGATCCCTCTCTATGCGAGATCGATTGCTCGCCAAGTCCAGTGGTTTCCACCAGACGGATATGCCGTAAAAAATTATAGGCTTGATCACTGTCTCTATTATCCAATTGACCCCTTTAGGATATATGCCCCAGGAGGGGCCAATGGCGTTTCTGCAAACATAAATTGCCGTTAAGGCTTTAGCTGCTCTTGCATGAAGATTGTCTCTCCATGTTAACTTGCTGTCAAGGACTACACCTAGGTATTTGGCGTTGTCCGAAAGGGCTAGTGTGATGCCATTTAATTTTGGTAGCGTGAAAGCTGGAATTTTGTACCTTCTTGAGAAGAGAACTAATTCCGTTTTGGTTGAATTGACACTTAGGCCATTCTGTGAACACCAGTCACTGACCTCGTTAAGTGCCGTCTCCAGCCTTTGTGTTAACGTGTCTAGATGGAAGCCAGATATCGCCACCGCAACATCGTCTGCGTATGCAACGGTTTTGATATACATGTATTCCAATTTCTTAAGCAAAGCGTTTGCCGTCACATTCCACAGGAGGGGTGATAGTACTCCACCTTGCGGCGTACCTTTACGTGCGTGCCTGGTGATGCGTGCTACACCCAAAGTGGATGTGATCGTTCTGCTTTGAAGCATATTCTTTATGAGTTGATATATGGATCGGTCAATCCCTAGCTCCATTAGAGCCTGGATGATTGCCGCCGAGTTAATATTGTTGAAGGCGCCTTCCATATCCATGAAGGCTACCAGTGTGAAGTTTTTATGCTCGAGTGACTTTTCTATGTATCCTACGAGCGAGTGCAAGGCCGTCTCAACTGATTTCCCCTTGGTATAGGCGTGCTGAGAGGAGAGTGCTGTCGACAGTTGTTCTGATATGAACGTCGATCAGCCGCTCCAGTGTCTTTAGAAGGAAGGAGGTTAGGCTGAAAGTCCTTCGCCTTGGAGTGCGATGCTTACCCCCTTTCGGAATGAAGATGACATCGCAGTTTGTCCATTGGTTTGGAATATATGACCATGAAAGGCAGGCCCTGTATATGCTAATTAACCAGGGGGTAGCAAGATCTAAGTTGTGTTGCAGATCTGCAGGGATTATGCCATCCGGACCAGGTGATTTGTACGGATGGAAACTTTTAATAGCCCAGTGTAACTTGTCCACAGTGATTTCTATGGATACAGGGGACTGGCTAGTAGGAAAAGCCGCGTTTCGCGCTTCTGTGTAAGGTAGACAGCCCGGAAAGGGGGTGTCAACCAGGACCTCTAGAGTCTCCAAGGAGCTGTTGGTCCAGTTGCTGTCCGATTTCTGGATAAATCCAGGTATGGATGGCTGTTTAGCATTAACTTGAGCGGTCTACACTTAACATTAACTTGAAGTTAATGTTAAGTTAGGTGTAGACTGCAAATAAGGAAACAAAGTTAATTCGAAAAGATTTTGAAGGGAGATGTAACGATAGATAATCATATTTCTTGTTTAGATACCGACAAGCAACTTTGAGGGATGACCAAGATTGCAAATAGCAATAGCAATTTTATTTTCGTTAAGTATGCCTGGTACTTAGAATTAATTAATGACCCGATTGCCGTTCTCAACTCAGTTTGGTTGTCTGATAGACGAACCAACTTCCACGCGTTCGCACTTTTTTCCAGTGTTTTGAAACACAACAGTTTAAGTTGAAGTTATTATAGCGTTACAGACTTAAAATATTAATTTTGAGACAAAAGCAGACAAATTCTTGTGAAATTTGATGGAAATAAAGTACTCTAACACGACCAAACTGAGTTGAGTTGAGTTGAGAACGGCAATAGGGGGGTAAATAATTTCCTTTTTTACTTTTTATATAAAAAAAGAAGTCTTCCATTTTCAGGTATTAAAAACCTATCCAAATCACTGAACACACACCACTTTATAAATCAGAAATTTTACTGCTTTGGAAAAGTGGTTAATAATCACATTCTAAATGTAAAATGTATTGGATTTACTTCGCCAATAAAAATCACACCTTATTTTAGAGTTTTTATAGCAAATAAAAAGTCAATATTAGTAGCTTACGGGTTGGTAAAAACAAACCATTTCGCTCCAATGACACGCTTATGTAAAATTTACTACTTTTTGCTCAGAGTTTGAAGTGCTTCGTATCAGTAGTTGAGGTGCTTTTTCATCACATTTTTTGCTGGGAAATTATTGTAATGATAAAATGATTTTTTAAGGACAGTATTATTGATTAAGATTTTATTAATAATATATACTAGCCTGGGAAATCGTTTATGATCACAAGAGTTTGCTTTTTATCTCGCCTCTAAAATGTTGAAATATGTTGCACTCTTGCATTTTATGACTATATTTATATATCTACAGTTTGTACTTGCTTTAAACTTACATATGCATGTATATACTATATACATTTCTTTTTAAACTAAATTGTAGATCTATCCCATAATGCAAATATCAAATTCGAACACGAAGGTTGCAGCATCTACGGAAGCTTACTGCTGCCACTAAAAATAATGTAAATAAATATTCTATAAGGTATAGAACATACATAGATATATAAACAACAAAGAACGAGATATTCGATGTCTTGTTGGAAACTTGCACTGGCGAATATAATAAAATTAATTAACAAGAAATCTGATGCAGATGGTTGATTGTGATAACATTTTGAAAACAGGTCAGCTATAAAAATACAAACACCAATTAAAACAGTATCAACATTCTGCGTGAACTTTTTAAAATTCGGATACTTCGACTTCTAGCTTTAACCTCTCTAACATCTTTCCTGTCATCGTCGTCACCAATTAAAACAGCATCAACATTCTGCGTGAACTTTTTAAAATTCGGATACTTCGACTTCTAGCTTTAACCTCTCTAACATCTTTCCTGTCATCGTCGTCATCCTTAACCGCCAAACTGTTTTCCTTATTTTTCTCTTCCGCCTCTAGTTCGGGCCGAACACATACGTTTGCATCTCTTGTTATGTTGTCTGATCTCGATGATAGCGATGAGCTGGACACAATTGCTGACGTTATGGGTTTACGATCACAGAGTAGACTGGATAATTTTAGAGAAATGTGGTATCACATATTTTTATGGGCTCTGTTTTCCTCAATATTCATACATACGTGTGCCGCACTAGTAGCTTTTGTAACGCTACGAAAGCATAAATTTGGCCGTTTCTTTTCTATATTGATATTGGTGATGGGATTCTTGTCTCCTGCTTTAAGCGGTATTATTAGCAGTGCAGTTATTGCGTTTGTACATCGTGCCTCTAGTTTACCCATGTCACCAATCTATGCCATGGTTTGGGGAGTCGGGCAAACTATAGTGTCGGCGTGTTTGGGTTTCACGCGTATTTTGGCCACACTGTAAAGTAATACTTGTTGAAATTGTAAATGATGGAATTATATTTTTATGGGTTTAACATAAATTTATTTTAAGTTTAATTTTTTCATTTGTAAATGTTTTGTTTTAAATGTTGCATAATATTATGTCTGTGTAGTTTCATTGTGCATTATTTTATTATTTAAGTTTAATTTAATTAAGTCTTAATTATAAAATAGTATGTAAAATTTTGAATAATAATACGCATCTCTTTAAGTGTAGCACAGAATATTGAACATAATACTCTCTTTTGACAGCTAAAGAAGGATGTTCTCATGTGTTATGCAGGTTTACATGCAAAATGTTGTTGTTACTAAGATGGTATGAAAGAGATAGTTAAATTAGCAACACGTGTTAGAAAATAAGATTTGCTTTCTCTTTCATACAATCTTCGTAATGTTGTTGTATAGTGACGGGTCTAGTTAGTTGTATATGAAGTTTAGTATGCAGTTAATAATCCCTTAGTTTCTGGCTGCCATAAGAAGTATGTGTAAAAAAAACAAACTGAAATTCAGGTTCTAAAAATTTTCAGGCAACTTTCCGTTTGGTGGTACGCAACTGAAAAGAAAAATCAACACACATTTTGTATAACACAGGGATGTGATATCAATTAGTGGAGATTTTTTTCCGTCAACTGAAACAAAAATTAATGTTCAGAAAATTTTTTTGCTCAGAATTTTTGACATTTTGTTTTTGTGTAGTGTTGTGAATAATTTTTTATGTTTTGCACGTTAAAATTAATAAATTTAAGTGAATTTGCGTGAATGAAAACAAATTTCTCTACACAACTATTTTTCCGTGTAGAAATAAATGCTAAATTTTGAACCTGAAATTCAGGCAGAACTGCATACTACGCTTTATAATCTAAAAATAAGGTCTGTTCAATAACTTAAAGCTGTTACTAATCGTTACTAGTAGGGGATTTAGACGCTGAGTTTTTTTACATGTTTGTTCAGTCTTGAGTTTTTAGTTTATAGGTGAAGGGTGCAGAAAAATAGGGGATTTAGACACTGAGTTTTTTACATATTTGTTCAGTCATGAGTTTTTAGTTTATTGGTGAAGGGTGTTGAAAAATAGGGGATTTATGCCCATAATTTTAGCAAATAGATATCCCTCCGTGCATATGTAGTTCACTATAGTTATTTGACTATTTTAAGTAATAGGTACGGATTATAAACAAATATTAATTTACCACCTAGCTTAAGTTATCTAATGGGTAATTTACACTACGTTTACAACAGACAATGCTGTCTTGACAATAAAGAATACTTATTAGTTGTCAAAAAACGCTGATAATTGTCTTCGTGACGTAGGTGTCCAGACAATAATTAAAACAATTAATTTAAAATTCCAGAAATTCGGCATTTTTGGCGAACTTTGTAAGTTAGAGCTTAAAAAAAGTAAAGAAAATATCATAATTGTAAATATTATAAGCTTTTCTTTTTGAATATTTCTTTTTTATTCACAAAATTTCAAATTATATCATCATACGTCAAATCATTGTCCGATTTACTGTCTTCAAAATATTCAAGACAGTAGTGAAGACAATTGAAAAAGTTTGTATGTATTAGTGAAAAAATGTTATTGTCAAGACAGCATTGTCTAGTGTAAACGCTGAGTTACGCCTTAGATATCTATTTGTTGAAATTATGGACATTAGACGATGAGTTTTTTACATGTTTGTTCAGTCTTGAGTTTTTAGTTTATAGGTGAAGGGTGTAGAAAAACAAACGGGGTAGGAAAAAAATTTTGATTTGTATTGTCATGGTTGTTGTTGCCATTTATTTCCTGAGGTCTTGAGTTCAAGACTAGTTTCAGGCAAGCCAACAACATCATTCATTTTTCTCATGTGCATTGGTGTGTTATGGTGTTGGTTGTTGTTGGACTGTTAAAGTGATGAAGGCGTAGCACTGATCACTTTGGCAGTACCGGCAGCGATTAATACTAACATATCCTAATGCACTTCACAGCACGCTCCTTCGTCGGTATTGCAGCAGAACCATCGGCGAAGTAAAAGAACTAAAAAAATGGCTACAACTTAATGGCTTAAACAACTCAATGCCTCTACTTGACACCAGAGAGGCTTGCAACACTGCTCTACAAAAAAAAAAACGCGTAATAGCAGAGTTGTAAATTAATTAAGCTTTATATCTGTCTCCCACTTTACTACCTATTCTCTACACTATCCCATTCCCAAAGAAGGTAACACATTAAATAATTAACTGGTAGGCATTAATTGCCTGATTGTGTTACTTCTCTTAAAAAAAATCAAGGCAGAAAATCATCGTATAAATGTTTATAATTTTCAGTAGCAACTTTAAAAGGAAATTCAAAAAAAGTCTTGTCTGAAAACTCAACGTCTAAGAGGGAATTTAGACGCTGAGTTTTTTACATGTTTGTTCAGTCTTGAGTTTTTAGTTTATACCCGAAGGGTGTAGAAAAACAAACGGGGTAGGAAAAAAATCTCGATTTGTGTTTTCATGTTTGTTTTTGACATTTATTTTTAAACTCATTTGTATATTTTTATTTTTTTCATACTAAAAGTTAGAATTTATTTCAGTTCAAAGAAAATTTTACAATTAAACTTAAAAAAAAACAAGGTAGAAAATCATCGTATAAATGCTTATGATTTTCAGTAGCAACTTTAACCCTACGTCTATACCTGATATATTTTTATCATGACAAATGTCAAATTCCATATAAGAAAAGCAGCTAACATAAAAAAATTATTTTCCAATATAAAGTTTGACTTTTGTCATGATAAAAATATATCAGGTATAGACTTAGGGTAAAAGGAAATTAAAAAAAATCTTGTCTGAAAACTCAGCGTCTAAATCCCCTATAGGTGTTACTAGAAAGTGTTCACGTACTCGAAATACTAGCAACGAGCAGCGTTACCGTTGAAAATTTTGAAAAAGGGGCACAAAAAGAGGATTTAGAAAATAAAAGGGGCACAAAAAGGTGATTTCTGAAAAAAGGGACAACTTTAATACCATGAAAAATTTTAAAAAAAGCTATTTAATTTTTAAAAATAAAGGTTAGCAAACATAAACTGATTAGGTTTAACATTTTAGCAATACTTTTTGACAGCTCTATAAAAAAAATTTCTCAAACTAGAGATGGGCGCGTGTCGAAATTTTCCAACACGACACGACCGGAACACGAATGTAATGTCCAACATGCACGCCAAAAAATTTCAAAACACGACACAAGACGCACGAAATCAAATCCAAAAACAAAAAAAAAACATTTTATATTCAAAGATATACGGCCATGTTCTGAAAACCATTTCGTTTTGAAATCGCAAAATTACAAAAATGAAAAACCGTGTTCTTTTAATCGGACAATTTACTGCATTCGAAGCTAAGTTCGAATAAAATATCTGAAACATTTAAAACAAAAATAAATTTAAAAGT